>VWPU01003603.1:0-33148 GCA_013398955.1 Callaeas wilsoni | reverse complement strand
CGAGGCGTGCGGCGGCGGCGGCGGTGCGGGGGGACGCTGCGCCCCCGGCCTCGAGTGCGTGAAGAGCCGCCAGCGCCGCAAGGCGAAGAGCGGCCCGGCGCTCCCCGCCGCCGGCCCGCCCGGCGTGTGCCTCTGCAAGAGCCGCTACCCGGTGTGCGGCAGCGACGGGCTCACCTACGGCAGCGGCTGCCAGCTCCGCGCCGCCAGCCTGCGCGCACAGAGCCGCGGCGAGCCCGCCATCAGCCAGCGCAGCAAGGGAGCCTGCGAGCAAGGTGCGGGGCAGGGAGCGGGGCGGGCGGGGTGCGGGACGGGGCATGTCCGCTCTGCTGCCCGGCTTCACGGGGGAAACGCTGCGCCTCCCGAGTGCTCCTCCTGCCGTTTTATCCCATCGGGGTGCTTCATTGTAAAATGGACATGGTTTCAGACCCACCTTAAATGGACTGGAGAGTCCCAGTCGGATGGCGCTGCCTAAACTTGGAGTAACACTTCGGACCAGCCCCAGAAACGCAGAGGAACTTGGGCACTCGCTGGTGGCTTCCAGCGGTGCTGGAACTACACGCCCCCCTTTTCATACTGTGCCTGAAGCTTGCAATTTGGGCTGCTGTAAGATGAGACAAAAGGGGTGAGCTATCCAGGGGAGTGTTCTGCCCAGCAAGGTTGCAAGCAGAGAGGAAAGGAAATGATTAAATGGATGTGAAAGCCACAGAAATTCAGAGCCAACATTCACTGGCTTGCTTTGGTTTGAAATGAAAACAAGCAGTGTCTTTCTTGTGAGCTGCACGTAGTGGTTTGCACTTGCAGCATTTCCGACCAGGAGCTTGATTCATCCCAAGCTTTTTCTTAGGGCTGGTGCTCAAGGAAGAAATTCTGCTGCGGAGCCTCTGCTAGCAACTCTGGCGTCTGAGAGTGGTTTTTACTGGGAAGGAGAGAGGGAGGGGTAAGACATAGCATGCAAACCATATACTAAACATCCCAAGGACAAGATTGCAGCGCCAGTGCTGTTTTGGTGGAGGAGTGTTCTCATAAACACAGTATGTGCAGGTCACAACCTCCACCTCCTCCTTCTCTTGCTTCTCATAACTGAGGCCAAGTATGTTTGCAAAAAAATGTTTCTGGAACTCCCAGGGCAGGCATGAAAGACTGGGTGAGGATTGGGTTATGCACTTTGATGTTGCCCGTTAAATGCCCTGTGTGGCTTTTCACAAACGTTGTCCAAAGCATTAGGCTTACATATTAGCCAGAAACGGTGTGGTACAGTATTAACTCTTGGAGGGAAGGAATTTCAGCCTTCAGGGTAACGTGGAATGAGATGAGAATGGCCTCAGTCTGTGCCTCTGTCTAGCATCTGGAAGGAGCCTTTCCTGCCCAGTCGCCTCAGGAGTCCTAAAATGCGTGCTGCTTCTTGGCTCTGCCAGCCCAGACAAGTGAGCAGATGGGTTTGAAAGATGTCATGCTTCAGGTGTGTACTTGAGAAGAAGGCTGTGTTCTCGCTTGTCTTGCCCAAAGTCATTTGGGAGTTTGTTGCAAAATAGGTATTGATACTTGTAAGATACTGTCCCAACCCTTGGCTGCACTTCCTGGTGTCTGCCTCAGACTGGATGCTGGTTTGACCTGCTGGGGATTTGATCCAGACTATGGAGACAGAGTTTGATGAGGTCAATCCAAACATGAGCCACTGGGCAAGAGATGTGGAAGGCCACTGACCTGCCAGCTTCCGACAGTCCCACAAGACTTTTTCTGTCCTCTGATCATCACAGCAGCAGCTTCTCTGAAGAACGGTCTCAGAGCGGGACAGCCATTCCATGCACAAACTGCATCCCTTCCTTGGAGAAGGTCTCTTCAGGTGTGCAGATCTGCAGCAAGACACCTTTGCAGGCTGTTACTTGTTTAAGAATTTCACTGGAGCATGTGGTGCAGAGCCATTGGCAAAATGTCCTCTGTCACTCTGGGGAGTGACTCTTCTTTTGGCTCCTGCTGCTGGGAGAGCCCTGACCCAGCATCTCAGGGAAGGGAGCAGGATGGATGTGGGCTGCTCAGCACTGGTGTCACAACTGACCCTTCAGAGATTTTCCTTGGCTGCATGAACCTTCCTTGTGCTGTGGACCTTCTGGTAATATGCGCTGCTCTGTGGCTTGTAGGAGAGGCAGGGACTCATCCCACAGCCGTGCTGGACATCTGGAAGTATTTCTGTATCCCTCAGGGCCTCCAGGCAGTTAGGAGTGTTGGGTGGGAAGGGTGGGGAGTTGTAATCTCCACATGGATTTTGAAACACTGACAGGAAAGAACATCCATCCTATCAGCCTCACAGGCTATAGCCTTTTCCAGTATCTTTACAGAGTTTTTTCCAGCACTTTTCTAGGTTTCTAGAAGAACTTGAATACTGTGGTAGTCAAATAGTGGAAGTTCTGGCTTTTGCCATTTCCCACCACAAACAGATGCGATCTCCTTGAGGCAGTGTCTAGGGTGGGATACAGCACAGGGAGTCCACAAACAGGCAGGATCAGTCATCTGTGTGACAGCTTCTGCACAGAAAGAAGTCCTTGGGTGACAGGGCACTTGAGCTTCCTGCATGTGGCAGATGGGCTCTGAGGTGTCTGCATGCCCTCGCTGGACTGTAAGGAGCACCTCCTTTCAGTCCAAGAGTGAGCAGCCTTTCAAGATAGTATCTAAGAAGAGATCCAGAAACATATGTTTCCAGCAGTGGGTGCTAACTGTGTTTGATTGCTCTTGGGATTTTTTTAAAATTTTTTTTGTTCAAGTGGAGCTGGAAAGGAAAGGCTTGTTTGGCACATCCTGTTGGATCTTTCTTTGATATTAAATAGCAAAAGGAATGAGCACATTCTCAGCCCTGCAGAATTCGCCTTGACCTTGTCCTTGATTGTTTCCCAGACCTCTCAGATGTGATGTCTGTGTTTTGTACAAAAATCATGAAGCCATGCAGAAAAAGGTATTACTGCTGCAGCCAAAACTTCCTGCTGGAGGGCAAAGGAAGACACTGTTGCGAAGAGTTTGAAAGGACGGAAATAACCCTTGCTCTACCTATTTGGCAGATGGAGGGATCCAGCTGGTCCTTTCTGGAGTGGGTTTTATGTGGGCAGGACTGTTGGGGATGTCTGGAAAAAGGCCTCTTACTTGACTGCCAACTCCTTGAAGCTGCCTGGCTGCTCTTGGTGCTGTGCCAGCAGAAAAAGCTGCCTGTTGTCTTGCTCTGGAGGAGCAGGCAGTGATGCCATGGTGCACCCTACTGGCTGGGCTCCTGCTTTGCCCTCACACTTACACTCACAGCTGCCCCTGGGTTTGCCCTGCTCCCTGTCAGGGCACCACTACCCGCATCCCATTTCTCCCTGTGTGTCCCAGCAGCCTCTTTGTAGCTAGTCACAGTGCTGAGGATGCAGGAGGCGGATGCTGTGAAGTTTTCCATCTGCTTTCCAACGTGGCCTTTAAGCAGATTGTCTGTTTGCTCTCTGCTTATGAAAATGCAGCTCAGGTCTGCTGCCAGGTCTTGCAGGCAGGGCAGGTCCAGACACAAAGCACAAGCCTGCTGGTGGGGCAGGTACAGGCAGCCTGGGGTGCCTCCTCTGGTGGTCCCCTTGGCAGGGGGGGAGGCTGCTCTGACAGCTGGAGCTGCCCAGTGTCACTGCTGTCACACAGCTGTGCACAGATGTTCAGAAGAGCCTCCTAAGGAGTTGGTGGCCTCAGGAAAGTAGGCTGAAATTCAATTTGCAGTGCATGCACTGAGGCTGTTTGCAGCCAGCTAGGAGCTGGGGCAGGAGGACTGTGGTACCCACTGCTCTGCAAAGCCAGCTGGCATAAAGAATTAGGGTTGCATGGCTCAGCTCAAGCCAGGCAGAAAAACAACCTCAAAGCACCAACCCCCATTAAAAAAAAAAGCAATCAGGATTTCTGATGATGATCTCTGAGCTGAAAAATACCAGGCACTGACTTGTTACCTAACCAATGCAGGAAAGGACAAATATCCTTGAGTCTTCTTATCATTAGCTGCCAGCAAATACCTGCTTTGAGACATGTGTTGTGATGGAAATACTGCCGAAGTTGCCTCATTATATGGTTTGAAGTCCTTAATGCTTGTTCCAGCTGGGTTCGGGTCTCCAGGTTGTTTTGCTCTTGTCAGTCAAGGCTTTGTCTTTGTGTTATGCTCCCTTCTTTCTTGGTGGAAGCCAAACTCTTGTTCTTGCCCAAATGCAGTGTACCACAAAGCAGTTCTCAGCAGACTTCAGAGGACAGTGTTCCACTCTCAGGGGAACTGGTGCTGCTTTGTACCTACCTACAAAGACCTCCTGGGGGTAGAAACTCAGGGCCTCTCTGTATGAAGGCTAAATTTGCTGGCTTGCCAAGCAGTCTGCTTTATTTCTATTCATCTCAATGTGGTTTGAAACTCTGTGGCTCCATGAAAGTGTTTTCCCAGCACCGGGAACATGCAGGGCTTTTCCTAATGATGATGAGGGCCCATAGGATACCTCCCACAAGCTAGAGATGAACAGCAGAACCAGGAGAGATTCTTTTACAGCTGACTGTAACCAGCATTAAACTTGTCTAAATCTCATGAGCAAGGAGATCCCAGTCACTGGAGCTGTGCTGTCCCCCCAGAGAGGTATCATTTTGGCTTCCCAGAAGCCCAGACAGCATCCCTTGTGGAAGGGGTTTTTTTGCTAAGGTGCCGCACACCAGCTCTGAGGCTCAGGAGACGGTGGGCACAAGGTTTCTTGGCTATCCACAGAGTTTAAAAAAACCAGGCTGATGGACATAGGATTGTGACTGCCAGGCTCTTGTGGAGACTGGCAGCCCCACGGGCAAATACATCTCCCCCTGCAAATTCCTGCGAATTTACCCCATCAGTGGTTTTGCTTTGCTGATGCTCCACTGTTCCATAAAGGTTCATCTGTGCTGCAAACAAAGAAGTGCCAGGTTCCCACAGGTCAGCTTCAAAACAAGAAACATGAATCACATCTGTTGGCTCATTCCATCCAAATTCAGCTGTTGAGGCTTTGCCAGAAATATCTTCGTTTTGAGAGTGGTTTGTTTTATTTTTTTAATCCACTACCAGGGTAGAGCAGAAACCGGGGTTTGGGGAAAAATCTTGTGGGAAATGGCAGACTGCTGTTATCACTGAGATTAGCTCATCTTCTCCTGATACAGCTGCCTTAAGTACAAAGGCTCCCAACTCTAGTCACCACAAAACTTAGTTTATAGCCAGGCACATTGTGCAAGAAATTCTTCAAGATTTGTTAACAAGAGGCTCAGATTGCTTTAGTTCTTTCCTCCCATTCTTCCTTTTCTGGATTTTAAGGGACTTAGAAGAACATACACATTTCATGAGTGGTTTTGTCTTTGCTGGGAAAAGATTTAGAAAAGTTTTTGCTAAGTCATCTGTGGTTGGAAGTGAATCGAGTTCTCTGATTCTCCTGGGAATCTGGTTTGAGTTTCTTTATCAGGTGGGAGTGGGGGTCTTGCAACAGTGGCCTGCTGCCTGCTGTCTTCCACTGCCAAGGAAAATGTTGTGTTTGTAGGTGGATCTTGGTCTGTGGCAGAGCACTCTGGGGTGGATCCCATCAGGTCCCATAGACTTGTGAGTGTCTGATTGGCACAGCAGGTCACTAATCATTTCCTCATGGATTACGGGGGCTTCGCTCATCTCCCCATCACCAACTTCCAACTCTGGGAGCTGAGTATCCTGAGGACAACTGGTCTTGATATTTAAGACAAAGAAGGCATTAAGTGCCTCTGCCTTTTTCTCATCCCCTGTTACTACATTACCCTCTGCATTCAACAAATGATGGAGACACTCCTAGACCCTCCTTTTGCTGCTAGTGTATTTATAGAAACTTTTTTGTTGTCTTTGACTGTAGCAGCCAAATCAAATTATGGTTGGGCTTTGGCCCTTCTCATTTTCTCCCTACGTGACCTCGTGACATCCTTATAGTCCTCCCACATTACCTGACCCTTTTTCCAGAGATGATAGATTCTCCTTTTTTTCCCCCAAATTCCAGCCTAAGTTTTCTGTTTAATGAGGCTGGTCTTTTTCCTTCGTCTTTCTACACTTGGGGACAGTCTGCTCTTGAATATTTAAAGATTCCTTTTTAAAAACATGTCCAGCCTTCCTGGACTCCGTTGCATTTCATGACTTACTCCTGAACACTGCTGTTCATTGCTCTCAATGTTCAAAAATACTGGTGATTTAAAATTCATGTGTAACTTTGGGGGCTTCCACTGTTGTAGCATAGGTCATAAATTCCTCCTTAAAAGGCATGTCATTATTTGAAAAGGTTTTGGTTCACTGGAGCTTGAGTTTTTATGGTTGCTGTACTAAAATCTACTATGGAAGTTGTTTAATATATTACTTGTTAGAGCCCTAGAGAGCAACGGTATGCCAAGGACTATGCAAAACCTTCACTGCCCAGGAGGATCCTGTATTTCACCTGTGTTTTCGTTCTCAATCATCACAGCATACTCAAATTCACTAGGAAGGAATGATTACTGATCAGCAAATTCCACCCCATGTTTGTTTTTTCTGTTGCTGGAGAGGCATGCTGTGTTTAAAAAAAATGTGTTTAATCCTTTGTTGGGCTGAGGTTGACTGAGGTTAGAACTAAATAGGAGATTACCACGTAACAAGTCTAATCAGGTCGGATTTTTGAAAGCCCTGCTTGCTTTTCCATGCATAAATGCTGCTATGCCTTGTTTCTGTGTCTGCCAGTGCAAGCTTTTCACATTCTTTCCAGGCTTTAGCTCATGGAAGTAGATGATCTTTAAGGTCCCTTTCAACCCAAACTGTTCTATGATTCTATGATGTGATGGTCACGCACAAGGTCTCTGAAGGCAGCATTCCCAAACCACGGTGGCTGGGATTTCCCGTGGCAGCGGTGTGCACCACACTGAGCCCAGTGGTGCGCAAAGCAGTTGTTGCTCCGTGGCAGAATGATGGTGGCCCAGGGCTCCTCCTCGCACTGACTCGGTCTCAAGTCTCCAGGGCTTGGGCCAAAGCTGTTGTGTTCGTGTTTGCAGCCTTTCCAGGGCCTGCTGAAGTCTGAGGGGGAGCGTCCAAAGAGACACAGCATCCAACACTCGCTTCCGTCTGTAACTCCTTAGTCTCTTCAAAGACAGATTACAGGAGGAGGAGAGATGCCTTCAGAAGAAGGAAACGGAGGAGGCTTGTAAATCCACCAGAAAGCAGCAGGTGGCTTTGGAAATGGGGAAGGCCAGGAGCTGCTTGAACTTCCCGTCTGCTGCTGCCTCTCGCAGGGCACTGACCTGGGAGGGAGCAGCTGAGGCCATGCCAGCTAAAATGACTGGATGTTGCTTATGGAAGGTTTCCCTTTTTCCATATAAAGTAATTTTGAAGGGAAAGTGCTTTACCAGCAACTTAGGAGACTGAGTGGGTTTATTTTCAGACTTGCAATAGCTTGTAAGAGTGAACAGTGTTTAGCTTTTGCTTGGGTTTGTCCTCTGGCGGAGTGTTCCCAGCCTGTGTGTGACTTGGGGCTGTGGCAGGGCAGTGCAGTGCTCAGGAGGGCTGGCTGGGAGCCACACTGACACCCACGTGAGCTTCAGCATGTGGTACATGGCTTCATGTGTTCGTCGTCTGGGCTTCCACACACTCCCAAGCACGAGGACATAGCCCATAGTGCTTAATGTCCAGCTGATTTTTGCCTTTAGTGACATACCTGCAGGGCCCTTGATTTTAGCAGAAAAGTTACTGCTCTGCTTGCTGTGTGTTTTTTAGTGGAGTGTGTGTGGACACCAAAGGAAGATTGGTGAGGACCAGCTAACCCTGAGCTGTGATTGACCATCCAAGTATCAGTGGGGGACAAGTGGGTGGGCTGGGAGATGCCAGGTCTCTGCAAGCTTTGGCTGAGCAGAGGAGGGGTGCCTGGTGTAGGGAGGGGTGTCAGGAACAGATGCCAAATATTATCTTCATCGAGGACGTCAGAGGCTCTGCTGTGCACATTGCTGTGGCAGAAAAGCAACTGCGTACAACAATGGGAACTCCTTTCCAGCTGCTATTTTTGACATAACACAGGCTGTCAGCTCCCTGCAAGCTGCAGAAAAAGTAGTCCCTGTGTTTTCAGGCTCTCTCCCAGGGTGAATGAGCTCTGGGGCTCTGTAAAAAGCCCCTTTCTGGACCAGGGAGAGCTATTTGTTTTACAAACAATGGGCAGAGCACAGAGGAAATGCCTGAAGTGCCTGTGGAGAGCATCTGATCTCCATCAACAGCCTGGGCTGTCATCTTGGTCAAGGAGCTCCTGCGCAGTCAGTGAGCATCTGTACATGCACAGTGTCCCTGGCACAGGCCCCGTGGGACAGTGGGGACCACTCGGCCACCTCGATGGTGGTAACCATTTTTATCAGCAGCTGCAGCCCTCAGGTCCTCAGCCCGAAAGAAGCCGAGGGAGAAACCATCCCCTCTGTGGGCAGTGCTGCCAGTAGAGCAGCAAGGCCTCCGAGGTGCAGGCTGTAGGATGATGGTGGGGAGGCTCCTTGCTGGCAGGAATCAAGAGATCTGCTCTGTACAGGGTGGGCTTGTTTCCAGTCCCAGCTTTTCTCCCTTCACAAGAACTCCTGAAGCAAGGGGGGCACTCGGAGGAGGGAATGTCCTCACATCTTTGGAAGTGCATGCAAGGTTCTGCCATCCCATGCCTCTCCTGTTGTGTCAGGTTGCTGTGTCATCTGTCCATCTCTGTCCACTTTGGGGGACTGTGGGAGGGACCATGAGTGGGCCCAACACAGGCAGTAAGCAGGATGACTGCCATGCACCTGGATGTCAGCTCACTGTGGTGAGAATTTAGCTACTGCTGTGGCCAGTCGTGATTTGACTTTAAATCTGCTGACTTCTTGGCCTTTCTCATTTATTTTTAGTGGCGGAAGAAGCCCAGCTCTAGAGTTTTGGCTGTATGCATGTAAGTCAAATGTCCATAGAGAGCACAGTAACTTTTCCCATGACACTTGTTGCATCTTTCAGGATGTGTATTCCCTCCTGGCCTCAGAGTTGTGTCAGATACAGGCAGGGGCCTTTGAATGCTTCCAGCTCATTTTGCAGCCAAATACAGAACGTCATGTTCTGCCTGGTTGGATCAGGGTGTACATCCCAAGCTCAGGACTAGCTTGTAACAGCCAAGCTCTCACTATGCTGTGACTGCTGTGCCAACTCAGACAGGGCTTTGCTGTGAAGCTGTGCAGGCAATTCCCCTGTCCAAGAAGATAAACAATTTCTCCTCACCCAGGAGGTGGGTAGAAATTTCCTTGTCTCTTTTCCCCTGACAGCAGTTGCTGCTGAAAAATCATGGTGTGGCCTGTTCGTCTTGGCAGGGTGAACAAACGCCTGTGGGCAAGTGGGCGCCTGAACCCTTGGCACAGGGGGAAACTCGGCAGCAACCAAGACTGAGACACCTCAGGCAGTGGATTTAGTGGTGTGCTGAATGCTGCCAGTTTCCAGCCAGAGGAGAATTAAGCCAGATCCTGGAAGAGCGTAACAGTTCATTAAAATGCACGTGGCTTTTAATGTAAGAGTCAGGATCTCTCTTTTTCTGTGGTGAGAGATGGTGGTCATTGGGGGGCACTTGTGTGTTGCCTGCCTCATGAAGAAGCCCAGTGATAGAGAGGATTGTGTCATGCAGGGGCAGACATAGCCCTGCCAGCTGGGGACAGGCCCCAAGCTCTGCTTTAGGAAGGCCACTTTGCATGGGGAGGGCTGGAGGAGAAGGCAGCAGCAGCAGGCTTTGCTGGGTGCATATCAGCTGGAGGTCCTCACAGAGCGTGGGATGAGCTGTGCTGCCTGGAGACATCGTGTCCCATCAGAGCTTCCAAGCACCTTATTATCCCTATTGTTTAAGGGACACCAGAAAAAGAACAGCTGGGCTGTGTAGGAAATGCTGCACTGGGTAAGGGGAGCAGAGTGTGTGACCTGAGGTGGCCCCGTCCTGGGGATGGCAATATCCTGGGCTGGCCACTGTGGGGTACTCAGGGGGAAACCCTTCAGCAGGGTGCTGAAATGCTGCTTAAATGCTTTTCTCTGATGAGAGACTCAGCTCTGTGCAGATGAGGAGCACCTGGGTTGTGGTGTCTGCCAGGAAACCAGTCCGTGCTGACTATTAGGTGTGGTTTCAACCATCGCCCAGGGCTACACATGAAACTTTTCTGCTTCTCCACAGCTGCCTCTTGTTAAAAATCCGAACTGGGATACTTCTGTAACAGAGAATGCTGAGTGCAGCTACCCGTGGTCTCTTAGCAGCTTCCCACCAGAGGCTGTGTACAGTCATTCCTAGACAGAGAAGTCTCTTGAAAGAGGAGAGCAAACACTTCTCTGGGTTTGCACCAGCTGCTCAGCAGCAGGCAACCACCTCAGCATCTCTTGGGCTAAAATAGAAGGATGGCTGATAGCCTTTGGCTGGTGATACCAGTGTGGATCTGCTCCCAGATCCTGAGGAGGAAAAAACCAGCAGCTTTCTGCTGGAAGATGTTGGTGCAGTGGGATGGACTTGAAACCTGCACCTGACTGACTGCAACAGGGCTGCAGGGTGGAGTGCACATTCAGGGCTGAAATCAGTGCAGATTCAGGACCCCTGAATAAGGAGCATCAGGACCTATATCTGCCCCTCTTTTACGAGGCTGGGAATAAGCTGTGGTCTGTGAGCCACTACAGCCAGGAGCTTCTGTCAGGCTGGCTCTGGAGTACCTGTCTGCATAGGAAATGCCTTCTCCTGATGGGGTGTAATGGGAGCTTTAGTTTCCTGTTACTGCCTGCATCTTCAGAACAGAAGGGGGAAAGCTGTTTGTGGTGTTCTTAAAGCTATCAATAACTGGAAATAAACACTCCGTGCTCCTTTGGTCTGCACTTCCTATTGTGGGGAATTAATAGCTGCGTTTTGCAAAACAGCCTCGCTAAAGAGGGATTGAACAGAAAAGGCCTTTCTTCCCTTCCTGGGATATGGGTTACGTCTCCAGCATTTCCCAGCCCGAGGGGTAAACATCTCCAGCCAGATCTGCAAAACAACCCTGCTCTGATCTGCTTTAGAAGCAACTCTCTATTTAACCAGGAATTGGAGCTCTCTGGAGAAAAGCAGAGGTCTGCATTCACCTACTCCCTTCCCAGATCTCCTCCATGGAGAGCTCTGCCACCATCCAGCCAGACTTCTTTGGCTGAGTGTTGCACACAGGTAAAACAGGGACAGCATAACATTGAATTCTGCTAGCCCACTGCCATGGGATTGAAATCATGGAGAAATGATGCTGCCAACCTGGCCAAGTTCTCCATGGCATGATAGAGTGACTGGCATGCACCCTGTCTTCTGGAGGTCCTTTCCTCCATGCCAGCTGACTTGGTGACGGCATGGTAAGCAGAGCCAGGAGTTGGTACCGTTCTGCTCAGCTCCTGAGATAACAGAATACAAACAGTATTTTACTTCTAACCTCAACCTTCCAAGCAGGTGGACTCATCACTTGAACTGCTTAACACTTGAGTTTTCATCTGGGGCAAGTGCCCATCAGTCTGGATAGCTCAAGGCTGGATGTGTGTGTCGCTTTGAAGAGAGAAGTGTTGTGATGTGGGATCAGTCCAGTGAACTTTGCTTCTAACAGGGGTCATACTTCATCTCATCCTCGAAACCCATCAGACGTGTCTGGCCCCCACTTAAAAGGCTTAGCATGGAGACAGGCTTGCAGTGACCTGGGACTTAAAAGCTTTTCTCCCTTTTTGCAGGACCCTCCATTGTGACTCCTCCTAAGGACATCTGGAATGTGACAGGAGCACAAATCTACCTGAGCTGTGAAGTCATTGGCATCCCAACCCCTGTCCTCATCTGGAATAAGGTAAAGGCCCTGCTAGGAGCTCTTACAGAACAGCAAACCTGAGGTGGCTGAAACTGCCTGGTAAGCATAAAGGCCATAGCAAATCCCTCTGTAGAAACACACCTCTTTGATGAGTTCTCTCATCTCTGCAGTTCTGTCCACCCCCAAACATCTGGTTTTGCTTAGTTTTTAGACATTATTTAGAAAATAAACTCTTGTTGATCCTGAGCCAGGACAGGACTCGTGTTTCTCTTGGTAGCGCCTGGTATTCGGAACATGTAGGGAATGTCCCTTGACCTGCTTTCACCTTCACCCTGCTGGCAGCAATGACTCTGAGGTGGCTAGACATCGCCCACGTTGGGAACAGGAACCACATGAGGCAGTCTTTTAGCTCCAGTAGCCAGCAGCATGTTGATTTTGGCAGCACTGGTAACATCTGGCTTAGGACGGGGCCAATGCTGAGCGGAAAGGATCCTGGCCGTAGGACTGAGAGCCACTGCGTGGCCCCTGCAGCCTTCTCAAGTGCCACAGGTTTGTGCACACTTGTGAAGGGTGTTAAAATTAAGCTGAAGCAATACTACTTAAGGATACTATGGAGAAAAAAAACTAGATTGGCCCAAAATTTGCTGTAAGACAGCAAGCTTTATTCGTAGGGGTTCAAGAGCAGACTGTCAGGTGAGCATACAATGTGGGCTTGTTGACTCAGGCAGCGTGTTCTGCTTGTTTATGAACAGATGCTGAGTTTACACTGTCAGTGCTTTTCATGCTTCTTCCTCATGGCTGAGAGACTGCTTGACCTGGTGGTAACAAGGGCTGAGCACCACTTATCCTGTGCTGTGCTCTGGGCTCAGCTACTGGGGGATGACTGCAGTGCTGCTTTCTCTCATTGATGCTGTGCCTACCAGGAGGGACTGCCCGGTTTGCTGCAGCAGAAGCATGCAGGTCTGAACGCACCCTTGGGAACACACACATGAATTCTGTGAGGCCAGATCAGCACAGGGCATGTTGGCACACCCCACTGACCAGCACCATCTGTACCAGAAAACTGGGCCACTCTGTGTGTTGCTGCTGAGGCGAGGGAAACACAGCCTCAGGGCTGAGGCACTGGGGTAGTGGGGCTGCCCTACGTGGAGGGTAAGGTGAAACGCTGACACCAGGAAATGCTGCTGCTGCACAGAACACATTCATGTGTAACTAGTGTTGATCTGTGTGCAGGTATGGTTCTGCATGCAGCTCCAGCATAAGTAAGCCCCAAAATTGTTACCCATTCCTGTCCTCCTGTTTAGATAATTCGAGGACAGTATGGTGTCCAGAGGATGGAGCTTCTGCCTGGGGACCGGGAGAACTTGGCTATCCAGACCCGTGGGGGCCCTGAGAAACACGAAGTGACTGGCTGGGTGCTGGTAAGTACTCTGTGTACGCAGAGAGCTGCACAAACAGCAGAGTGCAGTTTGCAAACTGCTCGTGAACAAAGAGCAGTACAGGAGACACATGGCAACAGGGCATTTAGAGGAAAACAACTGTGTGAGTTAGAGATGAAGGGTAAGGGTGGCTGCTGGTTCCAGTCTTAGCTGGTGCATGCAGCAGAAGTGTGCACACCACTTGCAAAAGCAGAGGGGGAATAGAGGGCAGGACAGGGTCTGACACAAAGAACTTACCTAATATACCTGAAAACAGAATCACTTCTACCAGTGCACAAGATGCTCACTGGGAGAGCTGGGTGTGTTTCTTCCCTTAGATATCTCCTCTGAGCAAAGAGGATGCTGGGGAATATGAGTGCCATGCATCAAATGCCAAAGGAGAGGCAACGGCTTCTGCAAAAATCCATGTTGTGGAAACTCTGCATGAAATAGCCCTGACCAAAGGTTGGTAAGTGTGGCTGAACACTCAGCAGCTCTTTCCCTAACAGTTTATTTGATACAAAAGGACCACCTCTGTTTAATGCTCTCAAAAAAAGAGAAACCAAACGAACCCTCCCCTCCTGCACTACAAATACCAGTTTAACATGCAGTTTTTTGCATTTGACAAAACATTCCAGCAAATCTTAGCTGCTAGAGTTCTCAAGGGATTGTTAAATAACCCCCCACATGCTATAAAGTAGTGGAAATACCAAATTAAAACTAAGACACCTTCTGGATTTTTTATAGAGCAACTTTCACTGGGTTTCCAGCCCTACATTTGTATCATTCTTTCAGTGTTGTCCGGATGCTTTCTAACCTGCTCCTCTCTCCTGGGAGCAGTATTGGCACCACAGACATTCCAGTTCCTGCCATGTTCTCTGCATGCTGGGATGTCAAACGTCAGAGATTTACCACAGCACATCCTCTTTGCTAGGCTGTGTGCAAAGTGGGTGGCAAACCAGCCACCCTCATCCCAGCTGCAGAGGATGGCTCAGTACCACAGCCACGGGATATGCTTAAGAATAAATCTGGATAGCCAGAACAGTAACTGTAACCCTGCTAGAAGCAGAGGGAGGGGGAATAAAGCATCCAGCTAGAGAATACTGTGCTGCCCAAATCCCCTTCTGGACATAATCCTTAGTTTTAATCCCAGCTAGCTTTATCCAAACTATATAGTCTTGACTTTTTGTATCCTTATGTCTGTTAAGAGCTGAAATACCTCCCTTGAAGAACATTAGCAGCACCTGGCATTGAAATGAGAGCTTAAAATGAATCCAAATATCATGCATAGGAACTTTGCTAATGGTTTTTAGGTAGCCTGTAATCCCTTTTCAAACATCTTATTTATGGATGTGAATGAAATTGAGTTTTACTGAGTTGTGCCATGAACAGCACGCTTATACCCCAGAACAGAAACTGTTTACTCCTTCTCTCACAGGAACTACTGTGAGGTTGCAGTACTGTGCATAGTGCCTCAGTTTGTTTCTTACACACACCCAGCACACGCTACAGCTGGTTCTTTTCAGCTGCAGGAAAGCTCTAAGGCAGCTGGAGCTAAGTGATAAGTAAATGTAGACTGCCAGCTTAAAGGAAATTGATAAGGTTAATGGAACAAACTGTCAGATGTCATAGCTACACTGTGAGAGTCTGTGTGCCATGTCCAGGTGATCTCAGCACAGAAAAACGTGTCTATTATCACCCACCCTGCAGCAGGGAGGGAAGGAAAGAGGGCAGGAAGGAAGGAGGGGTCAGGTCTCACCCTCAGCCAAGAGATCCCAAAGCTATTGCCAAAGTTGGGATATTCCCCCTTGGAACAGGACAGAGTGTAACATGTTTTTGTTTTTCCACAGATGATGGTGCAGAGCTGTGATGTGAGGACTTTCACTTACGCACAGTTTTAAATTAGTATTTTGGAAAGCTGCAAGCTCTGGCTTTTTCTAGCTGACTAATCAGTCCCTCTTAACTCCCTTTTTCTCTGCGTCCCAATCTGCTTGCACACTTCTTTCACAGATACACAAATAGATTCACAAGTTTGATTACAAATTTTAATTCTATTTACAGGAAATAAACATACTTTTGAACAGCACACAGGAGATGAGTAAAACTGTAATTCTGAATGCAACGTTCATAAAATGAAACAAAACCTGAGCACTTCAGTCTCATAATTAAAAAAAAAAAAAATCCCTTTTAAAGGCTAAACACTCATCATACGAGGGGCAATACTCATAGACATCAGTTCTTGGAAGAGGAGTTTGCAGGCATAGGGCATTCGAACCAAAGATATCTGCAAAGAGATTTCAAAAGTCTTGTGATAAACACTCATAAAGCATCAACTTCCACCATCCTCTACACAAATAACTTGTTGAGCTTTTGGCTTAAAAGCAAATCTGGAGTTATGCATGAAAGCATTTAACAAGAATTGCTCACAGACAGTACCAAAGCAAGAAAGAAGCTGACACTGTAGGGACTACACAGCAGCTCTCCAGAACACATTTTTAATGTAAAAATGCAGCCAAGGAATCTGATCCTAAACAAGAGCCATTTAACACAGAACATGTGCATAGCAGAGTGTGCCTGAGGTTAAATAAATGCAGGTAAGGTTTCCAGTACACATCACTGTGTAAACCCAGTGCTGCTGTTAGAGATGCAGCAGTCAGTCCCTGGCATAAAAACAAGCCTGTTCAAGGCAACTACTTTTATCTCGGCCACCACTCTCCTTTGACATACTTCTGTAACCAGGCATGCAGTGCAGAGCTTTTATTACATTAAAAAAACCCACCAAAGTGTGACACAAAAGACCTCCCGTGGGGACCCAGCTCTGCAAGCATAAATATCTTCATGGGACAGTCACAAGGGCGATGCCTCTAAATTCCTGTGATTCTGAGTTTTACTTCTAAAAATAAGCTCTTGAGCATTTAAAGTCTCTGAAAACTCTGCACTGTACAATACTTGAACAGCATTTCCTGCCAAGTGACAAGCCAACACTATAAAATTAATAAGGAAGCATCCAAATTGACTACAACGCTATAAACACTTAAAACAGTTACGAAACCAAAATAGCAATTGTTCTGGTGCTTCTTTAAATATTTACTTCCCTATCCTCCTGCTTCACTCAAGTGGCATTTCCTCCTGCCCACAAGGAGAAACAATGGCTGATGAAAACCACACGTACCTGAGTTTTATTACGGCACCCGCGGCATTCGTAGGTGTGAGTCCTCGTGTTCGCAATTGCCATGATTCCACAGAGGTTACACACATGGACTTGGTATGGGTCTGAAGCTTCAAACAATCTTTCTCTCAAGAACTGGGCTGCTCCATGAGCAATCTGGCAATCTCGTTCCATTTCTCCAAAGCGAAGGCCACCATCACTAAAAGGAAGAGAAAAAACAACTTTTGAGTTCAGTGGCCAAATAATCAGTTCTTGGTGGTGGAACAAGTATCTGTGTTGCAAGGCAGGATGAAAGCTGTGCATTAATTTTCCTCTAACACCTCAGAATAAAACTGTGAAAACACTGATTTTATAACTGCTGATGAGCATTTCCACAGCAGGTGTCTGACATCCACTGCACAACTACACAGCAAAATGAAGTGTAAACTTAAGTCATCCTCTGCTTATGTGTGGTGGGTTTAACCTTGGCTGTCTGCCAGATGCCCACCAAGCAGCTCTCTGGTCCCACCATGTCGACAGGACATGGGCAGAAAGTAAGATGGAAAAGCTCATGAGTGGAGATAAAACTAGGGAGATGGCTAATCAATTACTATCACAGGCAAAACAGACTCAGCATGGGGAAAATGGGTTTACCACCCATTAAAAATGAAGCAGGATGATGAGAAAAGACAAAGCTAAAAAGTTCACCTCCCCAACTTTCTTCCCCAGTCTTACTTGGCTCCTTCATTCCCAACTCCTTCCTCCCTTCCCTGTGATGATGGGGAGAATGGGGCTTGCAGTCAGTGTATCACAGCTCCTCCTGGCTGGTCCTTTCTCCTCACAGTCTTTTCCTGCTCCAGCATGTGGTCCCTCCCATGGGACAGTCCTTCACAAACTGTTCCAGCATGGGCCCTTCCCACAGGGTAAAATCCTTCAGGAACAGATTGCAGCAGCAGGGGACCCCACAGATCTTACCTCCTGCCAGGAGCCTGCTCCAGCATGGGCTTTCCACAAGCTGCAGGGCAGTGCCTGTCGCATTTCTTCACTCCTCTCTCACAGTTGCTGCACAGCATTTTTTAGCCTTTCTTAAATACATTCCCACAGAGGTGCCATCAGCACCACTGCTGGGCTCAGCTCTGGCCAGCAGAGGGGCTTGCCAGGGCCAGCTGTAAGTGGCTGTGTCCAGCACAGGGCAAGCCCCAGTCCTTTCTCAGAGGGGCCACCCCAGCAGTACCTCCTGCTACCAAAACCTTGGCACCTGCACCCAATACATCATCTTAAGCCAAACACATGAAAAAGTGGGTGGCTATTTGGGGTGAGCTAATTAAGTTCTAGCTGCAAAGCTGAAGCAACTACTTGTTCAGGGCTAAAAACTCGACAGAAGAACAAAACACCATATAGAAACTGACACGGATCCTTACCGAGATCTGCCTTCCATGGGCTGTCTGTTAAGGATCTGGATTGGCCCTCTTGCACGAGAATGGATTTTGTCATCTACCATGTGCTTCAAACGCTGGTAATAGGTAGGACCAATGAAGATCTGAGATGTGATTTTTCGACCAGTGAAGCCGTTGTAGAGGACCTGAAGAAGTCAATGCAGTCACTAAGTCATGAGCCTTACTACCCATCAAATGTATATTAAAAATATTACAGTGAATTGATACTTTGATTATACCTCATTTCCTCTTAGATGATAGCCATAATCTGATAAAAGGTTGGAAATCTTTTGCACGTTGACAGCATCATTAAAAGGTGTAGCATCACCAATTTCTCCCTTGTTTGCAGACACCTACAGAGAAGAGATTTGGAAAAGTTTGTCAGGTTTCTGAAGGACTGTTTAGACTATATTTAGCTGTTTCAAACAGTTGTAACTCTTAATACTGGAATTTGAGATTCCATGCCAATGGTAGTACCCTATCTTGCTTTGTTTATCTGCCACATATTTTAAAAAATACACAGAATAAACAATTTTGCTACTCTTTTTTCTAGGTCAGGGGAAAAGTCTGGAACAAAAGCAATAGATGAGAGAGCACACTGTAGGGCCTGACCTACTGGATAAAATTTACAGGACTACATCTTCCCTAAGAAACCTCCTTTTGCTATCAAGTAACTGGAGAACAATCATTTTTAAGTGAATGAATACCTACTAGATAGTATTTCTCTTTACCCAAAAAAAAAAAAAAAGGCTCAAAGCAGGCAATAATCCCCACCAAATTTTAATTGATATTGCTCAGACATGCAGTATAGAGGCTTGTTCTTACCTTGCCCTGAAGACACTCAATCAAGTGACCAATGGTCATGCGGGAAGGGATGGCATGGGGATTGATAATGATATCAGGTGTGATGCCTTCACACGTGAAGGGCATATCCTACAGCAGGGAAACACACAGTCAGTTCTTCCCAGAACATCACGTTTAAGCCTGGATCCAAATTAAGTCTTTTAAAGAATTTCAAAGGCATTGAAATATGTAAGAAGCAGCTGTGTCCCCTTCTAAAAATATTTTAGCTACGTTTAAGTCAACATATTGCACAGGAGTAGATATTCCACAGACAATTGCTTTAAGACAGTTCCAATCTTAAGAAGATCACAGATATAATGTCCAGAAGGAAGAAGAAAAAAAAAAAAAAAAAAAAAAGACTACCTCTTGCCTGTACTGGATACCACAGGTTCCCTTCTGGCCATGTCTGCTAGCGAATTTATCTCCAATTTGTGGAATTCTTACAGAACGTACCTGTAAACCACAGGAAAATGTGCAGTTGGTAACTTAAATACACACCAAAGATTATTAAAGCAGAAAGCACAAATGTCAGTGCTCACTCTGATCTTGCAGAACTTGTATCCTTCCTGGTTCAGGGTGACCATGACCTGATCTACAATCCCAGTCTCACTGGTCCGCAGGAAGGTGCTGCAGTCTCTCTTGGTGAAGCGCCTGTTGGTGCTTTCCAGCTCATCTTCATTTTCTGGCAGTGTGACTGTTTTGCCAATGATGACATCATCCCCAGACACACGTACCCCAGGGGCTATCAAACCATCATCGTCAAGTTTGTCATAGATTGCGTGTCTCATGCCTTGGGGGAAAAAAAGGAAAAAGAAAAAATAAAGTAGACTCCCAAATTTTTCCACATACTGACTCTGATACTCTGCGGTAATTCAACAAGTCTGCTTGCAACTTCAGGCAACTGCTAAAATATCTAATGCAAATATCTCAACTGATAACGTTAATTGCTATAAAATACAGAAATGTCTGTATTAATGTGTCCCAAAATAAAGACTGAATCAGTTCAACATTAACTACCACAAAACCTTAATTTAAAAACACAGTCTTGGTACACTCCTTTATCTTACCTTGGCAAGTTTCACGTGTGGGCTTTTCAAAAACTTCCTCTTGGTCATAGCCCTTCTTAGACTCCTGCTCTTTGTATGAGCGATAGAACACAGATCTGGAAAGAAATTATAAAGTCCTCTCCAGTGAAACCAGCATCATTTCCCCCCATCTGTAGATCTCATTTTCACATAATATGGCTACTGTTACTAATGACAACCAAATCCAAATAATGAGCACATGCCATACAACCTTTCCTCTGATTGCCTGTTAATCTGACCTTCACTCAGGAGGGGGAAAAAACCAATAAAACACCCCACCAAACAAAAAAGTTTCAGATGGCATTATGATGGTCACTTTGCAGGTATTGCCGAAGTACCTAAGATAACATGCTAATTTTTGATGAACTGTGAAGACTTTTGGATCTGCTTGACATCTCAGAAGTAGTTATTATTCCTAATGATTATTCACATCTTCAGCATATCATTCCTATATTAGTTTCCTCCTTATACCTGCCACTTTGCAAACTTTTTTAGGCTTCTATGCTACCTTGCAGTGCCACACTCAGCTCCAGTGAAACACTTTCAATTTCTGTAAGGTTCTTTCTGGGGCTTTAAGGGTTTTTGTTCGCTGCCTCAGTTGCCAGTACACCAAAGTGCTTTCAGATACTATAATGCTCAAAGTCGTATCAGCCACCAGCTGTGCCAACAGCATCTCCTTCTAAGGAGAGGAACATTCCAACCCTAACTGGTAGCAACTGTCTCACTAATAAAGACAAGACTATGTTAAAATGCTGCAACACTGGTCTTTTAACTGGCGAGAGTTATATGAAAATACACCAGGGAAGAGTTCAAATATTTTTTCATTAAACTGTGATATAAAGGACCCTAAACAGAATAAACATCAAAATGGAAGATCAGGAAGACAAAGTGGGCAGTCAGGTTTCATGGTGTTTTTCTAAGATACACATCCACTATTTTCATTGTGTTGCTCCCTCCATCTCCATTAAAAAAAAAAAACCAAAAAACCCCAAAAACTTCTCAAGTTGGAAAGATTTGGAGAACAGCATCTTCCAGCATAAAATGAACTTTTCTTGAGCCTCTGGACAACTCAGTATAGCTTTTTTTAAAATTCTGAGCAGTTAAAAAAATTTACAAAGTCTTACCTGAAAAAGCCTCTGTCAACAGCAGAACGGTTCATGATGACAGAGTCTTCCTGGTTATAGCCTGTGTATGATGCAATGGCCACAATCGAGTTGATACCTACAATATGCAGAGAAAATATTCTGAAAGAATGCACACATGCCCAGACAGACACTATTTGAACTCAAAGTAGGCTGTACTCTCTACAGTGAAGCTGTTCTACCCTTTCTCAGATAAAATCTCTACATCCCACACACAAAAATATGTAGAATCAGCAAATGCAATTCTGGGTAGAAAACAGAGTCAAGAGTGACCCCTTGTGAAAAACCTATCAAACATCAATAGAGAAAATGAATTTTTTCAGATTTTTTTGGGGTAGTTTCAGCTGCAACACTACCAACATATTTTTTGCAGTCTAGGTGTCCACCTACAAGGTAACACTTAACCTATACTTATTTCTTAAATTGCATACATTTGCTAAATGTTCAGGTACTCTGCACACACCATTTGTGACGTGTTTGAAACAAAACAGTAGCATTTTTGTTCAGTGAACGTGAACTGACAACGCACCTGCTGGTAACTCTCTGAATCTCAAGTACTCCATGGAGCGTGTTGTTACCAGGGGCTTCTGGGGATAATACAGCACATGTGCCAGCGTATCCATACGGACATGGAAGTTGGTAATGTAGACTCCCATAGCCTGTTTACCCATAGCAGACTGGTACGTGTTCCTGGGAGACTGGACAGACAAAGGGAAGACCAATAATTACGTATATAAAGCTCTTTACACACACACACCTGTGGGTTTTCTCTCAGCTTTAAAGGAAGGATGTCAGCAGAGGTGCACTGACCTGGTTGTGATCAGGGAAAGGGATAATAGATGCACACACTCCCAGGATCATGGATGGGTGAATCTCACAGTGCGTGTATGTTGAACAATATGCCACACCTTTCTCTTGCAAGTCATCTGGAGTCATTGCCAGCATCACAGTCTCTTCTTCCAGGGTGTCAATGTACTCTACTACACCACTGGCCACGAGATCCTGCCAACTGAACAACCAGTAACTCAATTAACACCTAAAATGGGTCTCTTCAGCAGTGACAAGAACAAGGCTGGCTTATTATTACTACCACTGCCTCAGTGTGATAAAAAATTTGATTAAACTACCAGGCAGAGAAAGCGTCTTTGTACTGCACAAAGCTTTAAACATTCCTGTCACCAACCTGACGGAACATGCAGCTTCCAAGATGGAAAATGACACCTTCAGTTGAATTTCAGGAACATATCTCACCTGTAATTGTTATACTCTCGTTCCTTCAGTTGGTCAATGTGCCTTTTCTTCAGCAGCAGCTTCTGTTTCTCCACAATTAAAAGGGGCCGACAGATTCTGCCTGCATCAGTGTAGATGCGGATTTCTCGCTCACGAATATCTCTGATCATCGAGACCTGGGCAAGACAGCAGCACCCCATCACTACAAAGTCTCAGCTTGGAAGCAGAACCAGAGAATACAAAACAGGGTAACCAAATTCCCTAAAGCAAAGATTTTCCAGGCACTATCAGAAGCACAGAACAAACAGTAACACTCCCACAAACAGAAGTGTTTCAGAAGATAATTTTCAACTGTTTTGTCTTTCAACTGGATCCTCCTTAAAAACAAACAATCGCCCCTAAAAAACCAACCCAACAACCAAACAACAAACCATACACAACACCAAGCATATGATAATTTCAAAAAAAAGAAAATCAAATGTATCAAATACAAAAATCTCCTCAAATAAAACACAAAACAAACCCAATGTGAAGTATATTCAGAAAGAGACTTGCAAATAATGCTACTTGGAGGTTGCAAAGTAGTATCAAGGCACTATCCTCTCTTGTCTAAAAGGACACCCAAACTCTAGATGTAAAAAATTTATACCTCTGACACAATGATGTCCATCTGACGACGAAGCTTCCTTAGGGTATTCATGAGCTGCTCTGGATCTTTGTGTATTCCTACCCAGCAGCCATTAACAAATATCTTGGTAGCACTAGGAAGGGGAAACACAAACAAATAATAATTTAAAAAATCCCACCCCACCAAATAACTCCAAAGCCTTGAAGTGTTGTGCAGGATAAAAAGCTTAAGTCTGTTTAAAGAGTTTCATTTGCACATACTCAGCTATTGCTGCTGGAGATATTTCTTCCAGGTTTTCCATACTCCACTCTTCCAAGAATTCCAGAATTGGGGATGGCTGAGACCCCACAGAAATGTAAGCCATCAGGGCTAAGTTCTTCACAAGGCCTACTGCATGACCCTAGTAGAAACACAAAGTTAACTTGCATTTTCAAATCCAGAGGTTCCCTCCAAGAATTTAAACTTAACTCCTCAAGGAACTGAACACAAACCATGCTTTCAGCCACTGAGTTAGCTATAAAGCTAAATATTTGTGTCAGCATTATTAAAAAAAGTGCAAGGGAACATCACAAGTGCCATGGCTACAAAATGACCATGAGGGAAAGGCAGTTAGTACACAAATCCTGCTTTCATTACCTCAGGGGTCTCAGCAGGGCAGACCATTCCCCACAGGGTGTTGTGCAGCTGCCGGGGCTTGGCCAGTTTCCCGTCTCTCCCAATTGGAGAATTCAGGCGTCTCAGGTGGGAAAGTGTGGATGCAAAGGTCAGGCGGTTCAACACCTGCATGCAGGAAGGAGTTCAGGCAGTCAAAGCTTCTGAAGTGTCTTGCTGACAGGCATCATGACACACTAGCACAAAGGACCAATGCCCTCTAGAAATGATGTGCTTAGAAAGAACTAAAATAGCTCTGATTTTTGTTAGCTATGCTTTTTAGTTCACCTCTACTAATCTCACACTACCCCTAGAATCTCAAGCTCCTAACTAGTGTTGTAGTGGCAGAAGTTTCCAGAGCATGCTTGTATCATAGCAAGACCCTGGGCTAATGAAGTCAGTGTTCCTCATCATTTGCTGTGGAGTACATAACTTTTAAATTACAAGGTGTCACTCAAGTTTTTTTAACTGCCTGTGAAGCTCTGGAAGTAACTAAAGGAAAGAAATCTATCCTCCTGAAAGATTCCCTGGGACTAGGAATTTACACAAGAATGTATGATCCAACACAAAAATCTTTACAAGAGTTACACCAACTGTTTAGCAGTGAATGCAACAGCCAAAACAAACAAACCATGACAAAAAAACCCCTAAACCACACACCTGACCCAACTATTTCGATCTTCATCTGTGTCACCTAAGGAAGTCTCCTTTTAAGAATATTTCTATTTAATACACAACATGCATGGCTGCTGAGTTATGTTAAACTCTTCCATGATAACAGTTTTACCATAGGAACTGTAAACCTGACAAAGCCCTTATTGTACCTGAGACACTCCTGCTCTGGCCTGATGAGCTTTCTTCTGGTCACCCCAGTTTCCAGTTGCCAACGAATATTTCAAACCGTCTGAAATAATTCTTGTTTTAATTGCCAACTCCAAATTGAAATCTTTCCCTCTGTCAATGAACTTTTGTGCATATATTCTCACTTCCTTCAGCAAATTCTTGAACATTCTGTAGAAGAAAGACAGCAAGAAACATGATTAAACAGTGCTGTGCAATTCAGCCTACTCAGGGCTATTTGGGAAAAATGTCACTAGCCTCCTGAAAAGAAGCAATCTGTAACTAGTGGTGAGGGGCACAGGGGAATAAAGCAAATGAACCTGTTTGTAAACATGCACAAAATATGCTTCAGAAGAAGTCAATTCTAGCCACCTACTGTTGGAGGAAACTTAACCACTCCATGAAAAAGTCATAATCACATAGAGGCTGTGTTGCCCAAGACTGGCTCTCTGACACAACAGAATTAGTCTGATTTAGAAGCACCGAGTTGGCAATGCCTCTACCACGAAAGAAAACGTGTATGTGATAGTTACCCTCTGAACAGGAAAGCCAGGAGTGGCCCAGCAAGATCCAGTCTTTTGTTGCCATAATGATCTCTGTCATCCAGCTCTCTTCTTCCCAGTGCTGCCAGCAGCAATCTATGAACCATATACCTGAGCAGATAAGACAGTTTATGTTTTAAACTGACAGCAGACATTCAGGACAAAGACTACATGGTTTCATGGATAAATCATCAAACTCTTTCCTAAAGGCTGTCTGTTCTAGATCTTTAGGACACCACTGTCCTAAAATAAACCTCTTCAGCACATACTTAGAGGTGGATGACCCACTGAAAGTTCAGGCTAAGGACAGAGAGAGGACAATATTTACATCATGATGGTCATGCCTTAGATATCTGTCCTGTACTGTAATATAGGTTCTGTTTAGGGACATGCAATCAGCTATAAAAATCAGAAGTCTCCTGATGCTACAGTTCATCTGAATACCAATTAGCAGTGATCAAGACAATCTGCTACTAGTTTTAAAGAGAGGTTTACATTACAATCAGCTTATCAGTAGTTATCTATATCTAGTTATCAATTTTTCTATGTTGTCCATGCAACTGGATATCAAAAAGTCATTCAGCACTATCATCATATTTAACTTGAGATCCAAAATGTGTTTGAGGCTCATTTTGTTCTTTTTTTCTTTTTATAGTTTATCAAAATTTGCATTTTTCCTTCCTTGAAAATATACCAGTGCCCCAAGGTTTATCAGAGTATCCAGAAGACTGAGGTTAAAACAAACTTCCATTCAGTGTGTTCTTCCAATCACAGGCACATATGTGAGTAAAATATGTCCATTTGCAGCTGTGAGACAGAGGTCTGACATACCCTAGGAAATAGGCCTTTTTGGTTTCACAGAAGTCACTGACACCAACATGCGGGAGCATTTCTTTCTGCAAGACTTCTTTGGCATACTTGATTCTCTTTTCCTTGGTGACACCTGGCTTAGCACCTCTTGAGCCAATGAAGTTTAGGGCAACATTCTGCTCCTGAATGACAAATGCTTCATCCAGAGAAGGTTTGACCTAAGGCACAAAAATACAGCAAAATCCTGTAGCGCCTGTTGGGGTTGAAGGAAACTACACAGGAGTTTGTTAATGATTCTTTTCAGGATCTGCTAATTACTGATCCAGGTATTTTCTGGCACTAGAAAACAGTAATGAAGCATGGAGGAAGAACACAAAAAATAGTTTAAACTTCAGAAAATAGTTCTCATTCAAGTACATTCTAGGCTTGATGCTGTTTCAGGTATAATCAAGATTTTACAGTTAAAAGTCAACAACAGCAGGAGAAGACCCTGCCTCTCCAAATTCATATTAACTCTTAGAAATTTCCACTGCATCCTGTTCACCTAATTTACTCATTAGAATAGGTTTAGGCAGAGAACTTTCAACATTTCTAATACAGAACCCACAAAATAAATTAATTACAGCTGGAAAGTGAACAACGCTTCAAGTGATGCCTAGCTGCACCTACACACCACCAAACATGAAGACAGGAAATAAGTTAACATGTATTACCATTTCCATCATTTCTGGGTCTTCAAAATCATATATGATGTGCTCTAGAATGTCCCTGTCAGACACAAAGCCGAGTGCACGGAAGACAATGATGATGGGGACCTCTTGTTTGATATATGGCAGAGTTGCTACAATGCGCTGACCAATGGCACTCTTCTTTGCACCCTGAAGAGATGGGGGAAAGCACAGGTCAGGCTTAAATCATCCTGCCTTTAAATAAAAGTCTCTAAAATCATCCTGCCTCTAAATAAAAGTCTCTCTCTGGATTTGGATGATACAAGAGCCGTGTATTTATTCAAGCACCACAGGAAAACATGACTTCTCAGCAGGCCAACTAAGGCGCTACTCTGAAACCTTATTCCAGCGATGACTTTTTATTTTAAAGACATTTTGAGCTTTGGAAATCTGCAAAAACTTGTAAGGTTTTTGCTGATACAAAGGAATGTAAATACTACTCCTTCACCCACATGCATCATTTCTCTCCCTTTGTGCCAACAGCAATCGTATCCACCTTCAGTGTTCCTTCTGTCAGGCTTAAACTCAGCTTTTCTAACCCACTGTGCAAGTGATTATTCAAGTAGCTGCTCCCCTTCTCCAGAAGGAAACACTGTGGGATGCAGAGGAAATCGGGAATGCCCCAGACATCAGAAGTGAGACTGTAAAGCTTCTATTTAAGTTGCTCCTAGAAAATTTCAAAACATCAGTGCCATACTAAGTGAGTATTGACACCTTTTGCTTTAGAAGTTACAAGTAGCACTTATTTTCCCTCATAGATGGCACAATTAGATGTTAAATATGAATTAAGATGTGGTCTGCAAAATACATCTCAGCACTAGGTTGGCCATCAGCAAAGAGAGGGTCCCTGCTCCTCTATTTGTTCTTCATGAAAAAACAGGACACAGCTTGTTTAAGTTCTCTAAAAACTCATGTACAGTAATTTTAAAATTATTTTTCACCTTGCCCTAAAACCTGCCACAAATTGAGTCTTCATTTCAATCCTCAAATTATTTATCATAGAGACACGTATAATGTATTACAAACGAATTTTCATTTACTTTTATCTTCTTTACAACTTAGAAATTTCTTTTAGTTTTTTCAAAAACCCAAAAGCAAATGACATGAAGAGACAAGACAGTAACAAAACTCCTAAATCAATCTCTTGGGTTATTACTGCCTAGGCATACCTGTCCACCTCTGGCCAGCATGCTGACCCATATAGTACTTGTTGGTCGAGAGGAATTTTCGAGACAAGATCTACACTCTCCCGTGTAGGCATATTTTGAATCTTTCTTTGCAAACACATACACTGTGTTTGTAGCCATTTTCTCCTGAGCAATCAGAACCTGTGTCAGAAACAAAAGCACCAGTAAATAACTGACAAAAGAGCATGCTGAAAGCAACACACACAGTGAGTCTCCTATTCCTTCAGGTGCCTTAGCTTTTATAGCACTGCACAGTATGAAGCCAATCTGCCAAACTCACCCGAATTATACTCTATATTTAAAAAAAAATACAGATTTAAACAAAATATACAGCTAGTTAAGATAGAATAGCCAAAACAAGAGACTCAGGGAACACTGTCGTCTGTGATTACTTGCTACACCTGCTGGCTGTGCCGAGACATTTCTGTTAGCCTTAGGCACAACACTGATAAAGAAAGCATTTCCCTGTCTGTTTTTCCAAGGCCAACACACTACACAGGCATTTAAATTTAAATACCAGCTCAACAATCAAAGCCAGATTTTTTTTCTCCCCCAAGAAGAAATATAAAATTCTAATTATTTTGCTGTGTTTGCCCAGGTTATTAGTTAGAAAATACTGGCAGTTTCACTGGTGAGGCACTAACAGGGTGTGGATATGATTTGCTGAAGCTGCTTCCACAGCAATGAGGGGGGAAGAACCTATTCTTAAAACAAAAAGCATCTGTATAGCTGTGAACAAGCTGGAGGACACTCTGAGTGAAGAGGTGCCTCATTTCAGAGGGCATGCTGTTCTGCAGTGCTGGAAAAGGAAATAAAAATATCTAGAGTACTTAGTGGCAAGCAGTTCACAAAATGCAAAGCAGTTCACAAAACTGAAGAAGGGAAGAACTGAAGATGGGAAATGTGCCTCAAAGAAGAAAAGGTGGCTTGAGAAAGCCCTAGCAGATGACTAAAAGCCCATCTTTCTGCAAGATCAGCAGCTCCCACAGTATCTCTGATACACTGGAATAAGAGTGTTTATGCTCCTGGCAAAACATATGGAAACAAGTAACAGAACTTCCAGTGTCTGTACAGAAGGCTCTGCAAGGTACAGTCCCTTACCTTCTCTGATCCATTAATGATGAAGTAGCCACCAGGATCAAGTGGGCACTCATTGAGCTCACAAAGATCACGGTCAGTTAAGCCATTCAGCAAACAGTACGTGGAACGCAACATGATAGGAATTTTTCCTATAAAGGTTTTCTGATGCTGGGTCTGCAACTGGTCCTCCCCTTCTTTAATAACTGTTTTAGTTATATCCACATACAGGGGGGCTGAATACCTACAGCATAAACACACCACTGTGTTATCTGTCAGTTATTATCCTTCCATACAACCCTGAGTAATGAAGGCAGTTATTCAAGCGCTCACTTGTGTATTAAGCGTTATTACCAAATCATCAATCACTGTCTGCATTTAACAACTAGACATGGAAGTTTAAACAAAGCAGTAATTATTACATTTTCAAGGCACTACTATATTGAAAAAGACTATTAATTAATAAAGCAGAGGCTGTTCTTCCTTGTGCTTATCCACCAGAGTTGCTCTTACGTAAGGTTTCTCAGTCTGGCTTCGTTTGGCATCATAGGTGAGGGTGCTCCATCTCTTTCCCAATGTGTAGGTTTGGAGAGATAGATTTGTTCAAACTTCAACAGATACCGAGGCTGGAAAACAAGAAGATATTTAATTGTAATGGAAGAAACATCTCTCTTATTAGCAACCAGAACTGTTACTTCAGAAGAACAACCACTACCAATAAAAGAAAATGCAGCGAGCTGGGTAACACCGGTTCCTAGGATGATTCTATAAGACAAGTAGACAAAGTAAGACTTGAGTTTTTGGAAAACAATTTGATTTTTAAAACACACAAAAGCTTCCTCCAACTGGAGGTGGCAGACCCTTGTTGGCAAATGTTTAGTAGGTCAGAAAAAATCTCAATCCTTATGTGAAGAAACACCTTTTCCTGGATTTGCAGCAACAGCCACATATAGTACCGTTTCCCAAGTTCTCATGAAAGCAATCTTAAGGAGAACACATTTACCACCATTCTTATCTCTGAGCATGGTTGCTAAACACTGTCATGTCCTCTAAACTGCCTTCAAAATTTGAGACTGAGAAGTAGAGGGAGAAAGATCAAGTTTTTCCCCAATACACACAGTTTCCTTAAATTAGTCCAGCATCTTCAAATGTGGTGAGAGATTGCCTGCAAGTGACTCTGAAGGAAAAAGCAAGTTTTCTTTTTCTCATCTCTAAACCTATTTCTAAAAACTTGCATTTGATAAATGAGAATAAGACACTAACCTCTGTGATTTGAGAAAGTAAAATATTAGCTTTTGGGCAAAAAGAAGCCCAGCACAAACTATGCTTGTGATCTGAACTGTGACCAGGCACAGCACAAACATCAGCTACAGAACTGTGCAGGTAGGGAATTCTCATAATATACACAGAATAACAGAGGAAACATTAAGAATTAGTGAGCTAAATGTTTATAAACAGTTTGCCTAGCAAAGAAACCAAAATACATCTCAGTTATTCTCTACAGGACAGTTATTTGCTTGCAAAAAAATACCAAGGAGCAGGAAACCTGTGTAACAGATTCAATGCTCTGGTGTCCTAAAGTTTGTTTAAATCTCTAGAGGGAAGCATCAAGGTAACTGATAGCAGGGTAATGGCTCATCACCATTTGCACCTATAGAACAGGCATCAGACTACACAAGGAACACAGCTGAAAGCACCAGAGCCACTGCAGAAGGTGCACACTCATTGTAGAAGAGCCATTGCAGGGCGCAGATCCGAGACAATTTGTCCTTTTCGGAACATGGTGCCAACAGAAGAGGATGAGCAACACCACCCTTTGAAAATCTGGACCTAACTTGAGTCAAAGGTAAGAGAGAAGTTTTCAGCCATAAACCTTTCTTGCCATGGTAAAGCTACTGAAGAGTCAAAATCTCACCAAAACACAGCTTGCTCTTGGCTACCTGACCTGCTCTACTAAATCTCCATCCATGCAGTTTTGCGTAGGAACTGACAATATGAGCTGCAGCAGCCACTTGTTCTTGGTCACTTCTCAACTCAAACAGCAGGACAGGGGTTGAATGAAACTGTCGTAAAATGATTATATTTTGTAAAAACACATCACGTCTGCCAGGGTTCTCCACTTACTGGCTCTTCCACTTCTCCTGAGGCATGCTGGGCTTCAGCTTGTAAATCAATTGGTGGAGCATCTTCAACAATTCTCTGCACAGACATCTGAATAAATTCATCAAAGGAATCCAACTGTTGCCTGACTAAACCCTTTTCATCAAAATAGGAGCTTAAAAAAAAAAAAAAAGAGCAGGTTAATAAGAAATCTTAATTCATGTACTTCACACATCAGCAAACTTAAGATGTACTTATTACAAGACCTCCAAAAGCCATGAAATACAGTACAGAATCAAACACATTCACTTACACCAAGGCAAGAGTTTCAAACACAGATGCTCCTCACAAACGTTTAACAATTCCCTCACTGCCTGAAGACACAGATATTTGGGAGTGACAGACTTGCTGCCACCTCTTGGCTAAGCCATGACTGCATGCACAGTCAGTGCCTTAAATTTCCCTTAAATTGAAAGAAAAACATGACAAATCCCATGGAAAGCAGCTTCAGCTGAAGTGTTCAATAATGCCTGTAAATTACTTTGCTTTAACTAATTTTCGAAGCTGCAGTAAACTGGGAGCATGCCCCCAAGTCCAAGTAATAGTTCTCAGGACTTTTAGCTTGGATCCCCTCTGTTCCAGTCACACAAGGATTCCCAGTTTCACTCATCCACATTTCCCGTAGCCTTTGGGTCACCTGACTTCAAGCCAGCACAACCTAACGGTACAAATCAGAGCCCAAATTCAAAGCTCCACACCCTAATTTCTGGTGAGATGAACTAACCACATCTGCTGCATTCACTTGTGCCATCTTGAGTGAAAGTAAAGTTCCTTTACCTCTCATGACTGAAGTGAGCCTGGGAACTCACATTACCTCAGCTTCTGTCCCATCACTGTCAACATCTCAGAGAAACCCGGGAAGAACTATCCCCCTACCAACAATTTCAGGCTTCTCCAGGAAGGGTAGCACACCCCTGGCTATCATGTTGTTGCTGCACAGTCTGCTGTTGCCCAAGGAAAAGGGTGATGGGAAAGACCAATCTGCATCCCAGAACACTTCAGGATGGAAGGGACCTCTGGGTGTCATTTTGTCCTATCACAGCACCAAGCACGGTCATCTAAAGCTGATTGCCCATGACCATGTCCAAATAGTTTCTGACTAAGACCAAGGATGGAGACTCCATAACCTCTCTGGGAAACCCAGGGCTTGGTCACCCTCACAATAAATAAGGTGTTTTGCCATATGGAGTGAGGTGCTTCAGCTAAAGGACTCGTCTTAGACACGTCCCACATATCTGAATGCAAAGACAACGCTCCTTACTGGGCTGCAAAAGAAAGGATCTTCTGCCTCCAAAGCTTCTCACTTCTGCTCTCCAACCAGACTGGCTATGGGACCAGCCCCACAGATCTACCCGTACGCTTGCAACTGCTACTGTAAGACACCACTCGTGTACATCTTACGTAGCTAGCAAAATAAACACTTTTTACTCAGTTCCACATAGCATCCCACTCCTTAACACTCACAAAAAGCTGCAGGTCTTGGACACTCATGTTTTGCTAGAAAAAAACACCACGACCAGAATGGTGAAAATAACCAAGTACTGATTTCCTAATGCCAGCACCAGCTGTGAGATTAGTGGGCAAAACCATGTGCTTGATATGGAACCAAAACCACCTCTTTCTTCACTGAAAAAAGTGTGTGCTGGGGGTCAGCAGAACTTCTCAAACCCTGACGACAACCTTTTGTTTCTGCTAAAAGCCCTCCTTCTCTGAACGTGCTGCAACACAGTTTAGCATAGCAAAGCCTGCAGCTCCCAGATGTGTTCCCGGGAGGAAGCTGGATGTCACCTGCAAGACGGAGAGCACACGTATTGAAGGGTAAAAAACAACGAGTTTTAGCAGGTCACCTAATAACAATCCAGCAGGCTTCTTGCCACAGGTCGGGAGTGATTTCATCATCGTCTTCATCATATTGCATATCTGCAGGGAAGCACAACATGTGAGCCAGGCGCCGACCACCGCGGTGTCCCTTCTCGCCTGTTCAGGGACAGGCACTCCGGCTCCCACGGGAGACCCCACCGCGCCCAGCACATCCCCTCCCATCTCCCGGCTCCCGCGGGAGACCCCACCGCGCCCGGCGCATCATCCCCATTCCCAGCTCCCGCGGGAGATCCCACCGCGCCCGGCGCATCCCTCCCCATCTCGCGGCTCCCGCGGGCCCCGCGTACGCCCAGCGCCACCTCCGGCCCCCTTGCCGGGACGGGCGGGAGGAAAAGGCGAGGAGAAAGCAAGGGAAACTCCTCACCTTCGTCGGCGTCGTACATGGTGGCGGCGGGAGGAGCCGCGGGCGGCGGCGGCCGAGCGAGGGGCGAGAGGGAGCGCGGCTGAGGCTCGGCCGAGCGGCAGCGGGACGGCGGCTGCGCGACCCGTGACGTCACGCTCCCGTCTCCCGCGAGGCGCCCGCGCGCTTCGTGACGTCAGGCGCACGCGCCCCGCGGG
>VWPU01003602.1:0-105687 GCA_013398955.1 Callaeas wilsoni | reverse complement strand
AGGCAGGCGGACAGGGCAAACACACTGGGAGCATGTGCACTGCTGCTCTTGGGTTCCTGTGGCTCAGGGATGGAGCTGGGGGGGCTGTGGGTTCCGGGAAGGGGCAGGGGGAACAGGGCAAACACTCTGGGAGCACGGGCACTGCTTGTCTTGGGTTCCTGTGGCGGCGGGATGGAGCTGGGAGGGCTCTGGATCCAGGGAAGAGGCAGGTGGAACAGGGCAAACGCACTGGGAGCACGGGCACTGCTTCTCCTGGGTTCCTGTGGCTCAGGGATGGAGCTGGGAGGGCTCTGGATCCAGGGAAGAGGCAGGTGGAACAGGGCAAACACTCTGGGAGCACGGGCACTGCTTGTCTTGGGTTCCTGTGGCGGCGGGATGGAGCTGGGAGGGCTCTGGATCCAGGGAAGAGGCAGGTGGAACAGGGCAAACACTCTGGGAGCACGGGCACTGCTTGTCTTGGGTTCCTGTGGCGGCGGGATGGAGCTGGGAGGGCTCTGGATCCAGGGAAGAGGCAGGTGGAACAGGGCAAACACTCTGGGAGCTGCTCGGGGCACGGGCACTGCTCCTCTCAGCTGCGTTTCTGCTGCTGGCGCGGGATTTTCACCAGGTCCCTCTGTCATTCCCGATTCTTTTCATTCAGGGCGGGACAGCTTATTTTCCTAAGAGTTTTCAGCTGAAAAAAACACTCGTAAACAATTAATGAAAGGATCCAGAGTAACTCAGGCAGCCTCTTGTGTTCCTCACCAGGAAATATTCCTGGTGATCTCCAGCTTCTGGATGGCCAGGGCAGGGAGGAAAAGCTGCTGCTGCACCTGGAGGGCTGCAGGAGAGGGAAGGGCAGCCCTGTGTTTGTAACCCTCCTGCTGCACCTTGGGAGGATTGTCCCCTTTAGGAGCCCAGCAAATGCCTTTTTTAAATTTTATTTTATTTATTATGGGTCTGACTCTAGAAAATTACCTTCATGTTGGAAGTTAAGGTCTGTTACACGGTCTCTTTAAATCCCTGGAATTGTTTTTGGTATAAATCATGCAGGTGGCACAGATTCTGTATCCTGTAACATCTTTTCTCCCCACAATCCCCCACCAGCTTTTAATTTGTTTTTCAAGGTAGCGAAGGTGGTGTTAAAAGTAATGTATTTTTTTAATAACTTCTCTAACACAGGTGTTTTATTTCAGCAGGTGATTTACAGATTCCAGCAGTGCAAAACACTGAGATAGATCAAGTTTTATTTTGAAAAGTTGGATTGTTATGATGACATGTGTAAGATATTTTAAATGGGTGTTGTTTGTAACCTAAAGCAACTTTTTTGTACTTTGAGAAGATAAGAAAACTTGTGCACATTATCATTATTTTATTTTAGATGCACTTTTAGAGTGAAAAAAGTGGAGCTTCCCAGTAATGGTTGTGTTTTATTTGAGAAGGTAAAGAAACTTGTGCACGTGTTGACTGTTTTATTTTAGATGCAGTTTTTAGGGTGAAAAAAGTGAGACTTCCCAGTATTGCTTGTGCTTCATTTGAGAAGATAAAGAAACTTGTGCTTCTTATAACCATTCTATTTTAGATGCATTTTTGGAGGTAAAGTGCAGCTTCCCAGTATTAGTTGTGTTTTATTCGAGGAGATAAAGAAACTTGTGCTTCTTATAACCATTCTAGTTTAGATGCATTTTTGGAGGTAAAGTGCAGCTTCCCAGTAATAGTTGTGTATTATTCTAGAGGATAAAGAAATTTGTGCATGTTATAACTATTCTATTTTAGATGCGTTGTTGGAGTTAAAGTGCAGCTTCCCAGTATTACTTGTGCTTTATTTGAGGAGATAAAGAAACTTGTGCATATGATAACCATTCTATTTTAGATGCATTTTTGGAGTTTAAAAAGTGCAGCTTTCCAGCAATGGCTGTGCATTATTCGAGAGGATAAAGAAACTTGTGCATATGATAACCATTCTATTTTAGATGCATTTTTAAAGTCAGAAAAGTGCAGCTTCCCAGTAATGCTATAAATTCCAAGCTGTCCTACAGCGAGGGAGTACAATGCAAATACGACTTAATAAGATCACAAACTGAATTTCAGCAGAAACAACCACGATTTACATTAAATTAGGAATTTTAAAACCGATTTAGTTTGTTTTACTGAGCATTTGCTTAATAACATTTCGCCTCCTTGCAATCTTTTTAAAGCCAATAATTCGTCTGCGAAGCGCAGGCACATCCTCCCGTGGAAAAATTGGAAGCAACAGCTCCCTCTCTGCAACCACACATCCAGAGCTGGAAAGGAATATTTCAGCTCCACGGAATTTAATAAATCATCCCATTTCCTAATTTGATCATATTAGATGCTGATGTGGAAGGAGCATTTCAAATAGCAGCTCCTCATTAATATACATCAGGCTGGGGAATAGCAGGGAATACTTATGGAGGGATGTCACAGTTCCTGTTCCTTAGTTTACTAAGTGGAACAGGTTGATGTGATCCTGGGTGTTATTTGTCACTGTCTTGCTAAAATGGTTTGGGTCGAGTTATGGAGTCCAGAAAGACGGCGGCTGATAAATCAAAAGTGGATTGAGTGGACAGCAGGCAGTGATTGATACCGTGACAGGATATGAAGAAAGGAATCTTGATAGGAGCATGCCCGATATTGAATATGAGAAGGAAAATGGCCCTGGAGTATGGATATTATTCAAGGAAATGAGAATAATAATATCATCTTGAAATTATTGCTGGGTGAAGATTAGGAGAGTTCTTATTAGAATATTCTGCTGCTGTGCCGTGCGGGAGCTCGGCTCCCGCAGAATTCCGGGCTGGATGGAGCCCTGGGAGTATTTGGAGAGTTTCCACTGCGATTGTTCTGCAAGTTAATCATTTATAAAATACTTTCCAGCAGAACTTGCAGCACAAATCTTCTAATTCACGGAGCTTTGAATAGAATTAACCAAAAAATGTTGACCTTTATTCCCTGATTCCATCCAATCCTGTGATTACAGAGTATTCCACTAGAGCTGCCCGTGAATATGCAAGTTTGCTTTATTGTCTGCCAAGCGTCTTTGGCTTTCCCCATTGTGTTAAACTGCAAACTGCTGCCTTAAAATATCTTTAATGCACTTCAGCTCAAAAATTGACACAAAACCAGCAAGTGCATCTCTACGTATTGAAGGAGAAAAAAGATTATGTGGAAAGTAATCCTGCCTGGAGAGCTGATGCTTGGCAGCGTGGCTGAAGGAGGTGTTGGATCAGGTTTTACATCTTATTCTTTTACCTTTCCTCCAGTCTAATTAATTGAATGTTGCGATGTGTGCAGTTTATTGCAGTCCAGGGGCAGGGGAGCTGCTGCTTAGGGCTGGCTTTGGGTTTGGGGGTGCAAAAGCAGCTGCCATTACCCCAGCAGTGTGAACTGGAATTAAGCTGGCTTCAGCCCTCCCAGCCTGGCAGAATTCTGTGTGTTCACCAGTTAATTTGTACTATTTAAAACCAGGGTCCTCAAGTGCAGTGTGGAAAGAGTCATTAAATAACTGACAGTAAAACCTCATTGATTTTTTTTTTTTGGGTCTTTGAGAATTTCCTTTTTTAATATCTTCTTTAAAAAAATTGCTGTGATACATTTTACTGAAGGGTTGTTGCTGCACAGTTTGTAAGACTTTTTAAAGATGTTATCACTGAATGCTTTTGTGTTTGTGTTACTTGGAGCTGTCTTCAGTCAATCTCTTTTTTCCATACAATTATTTTAGTGTGGGATTAAAGTGCCGGAGTCTTTGCACATTAAAACCTGGCCTATCAGACTTTACAGCTGATAAGAATCTGTAGTAATTTTGTTCAGAACAGCCTTTTATTTACAGCTGTGTCTGTCTGTCCTGCTTAGCACACGCTGGTGGAGAGCTTTTCATGGATTACAGAGCAGGGGCTTCATCATGAAAACTTCAGGAGGAATTTCCTCAAACAGCATTGGCCTAAAAGGAAAATAAAGCTTTTTAGGAGAGAGGAAATGGAAAGGGATGGATGTTTTGAGTGGACAGCAGATAAATAAAGAGTAATACTGTGATGTGCCTGGCGAATTTGCTGGAGAGTTTATGGAGGAACAGGAGGATGCAGAGGAGAGATTGATTTAAAAAAAAAGAGGGGGAAAAAAAAGACTGGAATGTCTCCAGGTGGGCAAAGATCCATTGTAGTTGTGTGGAGTCAGAAGACTGACTTTTAAGGTGTTAAGGTGTGGATTTTGGGATGATGTAGGGATTAAAGCCGGTGATGTTCCAGGTGAGAGCAGGGGACTGAGGGTGGGCACAGGTGGTGTTGGCTGTTCCAGGGAAAAGGAGAAGCTTGGGGATGAAGGGAAGGCTTCTGGAGTGCCCATCCAGCAGCTTTGCTGGGATGAGGTGGAAGCGGAGGCTGGGTGGGAGCAGCAGGAGGGACTCGGAGCAATGAGGCTGGGCCAGGTGAGGCCCTTCTCGTGCTGCAGGACACCAGGAGTGACCGGAACTGCCCCGAGCGGGGCTGGGCACGCAGGGCCGCTGCTGAGCAGCTCTTCACCAGGAAAATCCTTTGGAAATGCCTCCTGGGGAGGATCTTCCCAAGAGAAGCAGGCAGGAGTCCTATCAGAAATCAAGCAGTGCTGTTTAATTAGAACATGGCTTTTGAAATTCCAACCCAAGCCATTCTATGCTTCTATAATTTTATTCTTGTCGTTAATTTTAGGATTGCTTAATTTTTTGCCTGGTTGTAGCCACTGGAGTTACTGTTCCTTTCAACTATTGATCTGATGCTTAGGATATTTTTTCCCCTGTCCTTCCTCCTCAAGTTAACCCGCTCAGGTGCAATTATGTAAGGAACCAGTGTAAATATTACATGTTCCTCTCTTTTTTTTTTTTTACTGCTGGGAAAGTTTCAAGCCTTTGGTCCATCAGCAAATAGACTTAATTAAGATATCGCAGCATTTCTTTCATGAAATTTCAAATAAAAGCTTGGGGCAGGAAGGTGGGATTGACATTGCTGAGTGAGATCCTGCTGATGGTAATGTCAGCTCATGTTTATTTTTTCCCCCAGTAAATCCAACCTCGCAGTTTTTATTTAGGATCTTGTTGCATTCCAGGTTGTGTCAGCAGCAGCCTCTAGAAGTATCTTTGTTGTTGTTGTAGTAATAAGTGAGTTTTTTCAAGAGGAATGATCAGTTTGTGTACGTGGCTGTCCAGGAAAGGAGCAGTGGAGATATCCTGGAGCACCAACCACTGCCGAGCTCGTTGCCCAGCCCTAATTGACCACTTTGGGAAATTAAACTTCACAAGGCAACGCCGAGGGCCCTCCAGTTATCAATAAGGCCACAGAGCTGCGAGTGACAGTTGCTTTGATGCCTTTCATTGGTATAAAACCTAAAAAAAAAGAAAAAGCTCTGAATGCATAAGTGCTGTTCATTTAGAGCTCAGGCTCGAGTCTAATTACAGGGAAAGTTGGTTTTTTTGCAGCCCAGGTGTTATGTACACACAGTGCGTTTAAAGTGGAGCTGCTTATTTCTCTAAAACCTTTTATTCCTCCCTTTGGAAAAAGGTGTATTTGCAGGTTGTGGGGTTTTTTTTTAATGCTTCAGTTTTCTGTTTGGAAAAGGAACTCAAGAAGACAAGAAAAACACAACTCCCCTTAGTGGGGAATTGGCTTTTTGATTTCAGTGTGTCTACATTCTAAACCGCTACGTACTTTAACTTTTTTTTTTAAATCCTCTTTTTCTTTCTCTGCTACCAAAGCTCTGGCCATGAAATAGAATCCGTTATTTTTTCGCTGCAGAGCTCGTGTTTCTCAAGGCAGCCTTTAACAAGCAGATGTCTTAAGGATGCCCTGGTAATCCAAGACCCTCTTTGCTCAATAAATTTTTGCTCTTTGCAGGGTTCATTTCTAGGAGTTACTGTGAAACACAAAACAGTAGAATTGAGTAGTAAAAATTTACTGTTTATTCCCACGTTTCACTCTTTCTAATTCTAGTAATGTATGGCAGGAACAGATTCTGGCTAAAATGATGAAGGCAAAAAATGCAGATTTCTGCCAAAAAAGTGATATGGAAAGGGCGTATTGGGCATGGAGTGATAGAGCAAGGGGGAATGGCTTCCCATTGCCCCAGGGCAGGGCTGGATGGGATTTTGGGAAGGAATTGTTCCCTGTGAAGGTGGGAGCCCCTGGCACAGGGTGCCCAGAGCAGCTGTGGCTGCCCCTGGATCCCTGGCAGTGCCCAAGGCCAGGCTGGACGGGGCTGGAGCAGCCTGGGACAGTGGGAGGGGTCCCTGCCGTGGCACTGGATGGGATTGAAGGTCCCTCCCAACCCGAAGCATTCCAGGATTCTCTCTAAGGCAGCATCCCTGCCTGGAGCTCCTTGCTGTCAGCTCTGTCCGGGATCCTGCTGTCCCGAGCAGGGCGTTGCTGCGAGCGAGCGGGGCAGTCGCTGCTGCTGCAGGCTTTGGGTGCCGTGGCACTGAGGAGATCCCAGGAGATCCCAGGAAATGCTCTTTTCCTGCGAGATCAGGCAGGCAGCTCCCAGCCCTTTGGTGCTGTTCCCCAGGGCCTCACTGGGGGTGAGTTGGTGCAGGATCAGTGTGATGAAAGCCGTGCTACCCTGGCACTCCCTGGCTGTGCCTTCATCCTTCCTGCTGCTGCTCCTCCTCCCGCATCTACACTCCGAAGTTCCTTAGATTTTCCCAGTTTCCAGGGCGAAGCACTGAGGCTCCCAAAAATGCCAGAGCAAGATGCAGAGCTGCTAACTCCTCAGCTGCTCCCAGTGCAGCTTTGTTGGCATCAAACCTGGGGCCTGTCAGAGCCGTGGCAAAGCTGCACTTCAGGGATCCCAGATTTTCCCGAGGTGGGATGTTCTAGGGAGGAAAGGTTCCCAAAAGAAATTTGATAATTGCGGGCGTGTGCAGAGTTTTTGTCCTTTTGCTGTTAAAATAGAGTACGAGTAACTCTCTGAACAAAATATTTGTTGTTAAATAGGTGGTCACGTTAATAAAAATACGGGAAAACTTGGATTTGTTTTTGCCTAGTGTAACTGAAGACAGGTGTATTTATGTATGTAATGTATATTTAAACTAGGAAGAGATGGGAATTTAGTATCTATTCTGTATTTGTAACTGTAAAATATTTTGATTGTACTCTTGTAGAATGTTATTCTGAGTCTAAGTTTTTTGCAAAATTCTTACATGCAAAGCCCCAAAATCCTGTGAAATGTGTTTCACTAGGGAGTTTCCTTATCCATGAGTATTCTTGTAAGATACTCTCCAGTTGTGTTTTTTATTGGATCATATCCATATCTCCTAGTGAGGCAACCTCTCAATGTATTTAAAGGGTCAGGTCATGCTCAGCTCAAATAAGTAAATTCTTGTTGTAATTCTGTGCCACGGATTTATAACCCAGAAATGAAGGCAAGGCCGTCAGTATGGGTTTATTATTTTTAATTTTGTATTTGTCTATTTTTCTTCCATGTTTTTTGGTTCTCCTCTATGGAAACAGGGAGGGACAAACTGAATTGTGATAGGATTTAAATTAATCTGTGGCACAGCACTGAAAATCTGTTCCCAGTCCATATCAAAAAGAGATGCTAAAAGTTTTCCTGTTAAAGCTCTGAGCTTCTTGATTGGAGAATGGGTTTAAAAAAAAAAGCAAAGCCTTTTCCTATTTTTCTCCTATATAGTCTTCTTGAAGTTCTTCCAAATTAGATTTTAAATGCCAATTAGGGGGTTGAATATACTAAAATAAAAGCAAATACAACCAAAATGGCCTCACCTTATGGCTAGTTAGGCTTTTTCTCTCAAAAGCAGAACCTTTGCTCTGAGCATGGCTTTGAGAAAGATATTCAGCTTAATGAACACATTAATTAGAACCATAACTATTTATAAGATAATTAGAAACGAAGCACGGTAAACTGGGCTTTTCCTGCAATTAATGGAGGATTAATTACTGGAGGTAATGAAGTGGATTTTTAAATGCATTAAGGTGAAGTACAGAGATGTGCAAGGCTTTGTGATAGTTGCATAATTATTCCAGGCTGTTTGAGCAGAGCTCGTATGAGCTCGCTAATAAGCATCATTGCATCATTATGTATGCACTTAAAAAGACTTACCACCAAAATGACTGCCTAATTATTTCTAATTGGCAGGACTCTGTGTAGTCATTGAGCTGTTTGTAGCCATTTTAAGGTTCATTTAACTATCCTTGGGGCCATGTGATAGATGGAAAAAAGCTCCTGCTCCGCGCTGGCCTCGGCTGGCGCCGTTAATCAGTTTTGGTGGGCTCCGGTTTGAAATGCATTTGCTCCTGCAGAGGTCAAAACCTGAAGTAGTCCAAGCAAAGTTTGGCTTTTTGAAGCCACTTGACTGTATTCATTAGCAATTAGTAAAATAATTGTGTCTGTCGCCGTGTTTGGATTTCCATCGGGCTGGGCGCGCTTTCATCGCCGGCCCTTCTTACGGCACGTTAGCTTCCCGGGAATCCGAGCCTTCTTCCCAGAGACCCTTTTAGCAGCCTCAGTGCAGCACCACGTGTTCGGCTGCACCACCTTTCTTCAGTCGTTTGTTCCCTGAACCAGCTCCCGACGTTTCACCGCCAGCGGCTCCTTTGCTCCCGACTGATTCCCCCGTGGAAGTTTCTGCCCCGGGACAGCGTTCCTCGGCTTTTCTCCGAGGAGTCAGGCATTGAGCATTGAGAGAGGAGGCCAGGAGCGGGCAAATCCTGATGTTTCCCAGTGTCTGGTAGTTTGAGGCATCCATTTCCAAGATGTTGACAGCTCTGATATCCAAGGACATCTCCCAGCAGCAGGAATAACCCCGCTCGTTCCCAATCTCCATGTTGGGTTAGCGCAGCGCCGCCGCCCATAATTCCACTGGAAATGTGGCTCCCCTCTCCAAGTGCCCCGTGAGGAGGTGGTAGAATCAGGCTGGAGCGATTTTATCTCCCCACGTCGGACTGAAGGTGACACCCCGTTAGGAAGGCGCCTGGGAAGGTTCTCCGGGAGCGCGCGGTCCCGTTGGATGTAATCACAACCATCTGCGGGAGCCACTCGTGCCGCGCAGGGAAACGCTGCTGAGCAAATTGCAGCTGGTAAAAGAAAGGTCAGCCTTGCCATTTCGGCCACGAAAAACGGGGTTTGAGTAATTTGATATTAATGCAGAACCTGAATAATCATGGTGGTTGGAGCGTGAGGTTGATTGAAAAGTTATCCATTGAAAAACCAACCGAAATGTCGTTTGTTCATGAGGTGGTAGTTCAAATAGCAGATACTGGTTCAAGTAACAGAGAAAGGGCTTAAACAAATGAATTGTGGCAACTTAAACTAAAATAAAAATAAATCCTTAAGGAAAATTGCAGAATTGTGTTTCAATTTTTTAAAAACTGGTTAAATTGTGAGACTTCTCTAAAGGTAATTTTTAGATGACTCTGTAAGCAAATATTCAATACAGAAAAATGATCTAAAATACAAATAGCCCTTTTTATTCCTTAGGACTTTTATGTTATGGAGTCCCATCAAACACGTGGTGATGGAAATTGCTCCGTAGATTATCAGAACTGGGAAATGCCTTTTAGAGTGAAACTACGGTTTTAATTATATCCATCTAACAGGGAAAATGGGTAGTTAAATTAAATTATACTTTCAGTGAAAATGGTACCCAGTTTGTCAGAGGGTGATGGTGAAGGGTGGGAGGATGAGTTGTTCCTCAGCCCTTGACTGAAAGGAACGCTGGGAATGTGAATGTTACGGATCAGGCAGCAGGATAAAGTCAGATCTGGAGCATTCTGGTGCTGCTAAAATACCTGAATTCTGGGGTGTTCCCTTCTTCAGCCAGATCAAAAGGGCGGAGTTCTCCGGATACTCCGCCAGAGCCGTGGCCTCGCTCAGAGCGCGGATCCCACCGCGGGGCCGGAGCTGGAGCCCCGGGGGCCGGGAGTTTGTGGTGTGTCCTGGCCGTGTGGTGAAGGGGAGCGTTGGGAATGTTGGGAACGATTTCAGCTCACCCGGGGAGCGGGGACGCCCCCGCGGCACTCAGGGCACCCTCGGGTTTTGGGGAGCAGGAGCAGCACGGAGCTCTGCCGTCGGCAGCACCGAGGAGTACCCAGAGCAGAACTCCCAGAGACCCGGAGCTTGGTCAGCAGCAGGAAGCAGTAAGTGTGAGGGAGGAAAAGCTGGAGAAACATGAAAAATACATCAGTTAAAAAAAACCCCAAAAACTAAACAGAAACACAGCAGTGGCACCTGGAGACGTCAGTGACTCCTGGAAGGTGCTGGAGGGGTGGCAGACAAATTCCCCTTGCTTAGGACATTGTTAACTCAATATAACTTACACATTTCAGTTCTAAAATCCCATTCTGTTCCTATTCCCTCCCCTCCAACATCCCCAGGATGGTGTTAATTGTGTTAATTAACACCATGATGCTGTGAATCTTCCCAGAGTTGTGGGGACAGAATTGCGGAAGGTTTTGAGTGGCACAACAGGTAGTGGTTTATTTTTGGAATTCCTCAACTGCCTGATTTGGGTGATACTCTCAGTGATGGAAATAATTCAGTTTTCATTTTAATTCTTGCCTTCAGGTCTGGAAATGGAGGTGAGTGTGGTACCTAAGAGCTGCTGCAGAGTCAGGAACCCGAGTGATGCTGGGCTGTCCCTGTGTCCTGGGGTAGCTGTGCCTTTGTGAGGTTCTTTTGTGTTCTAAACAAAAAGCAGAGCTTAGAAGACAGTTCCACGAGGCCCTTTCTAAAACAAAGCCGAGGTATGTAGGAATCACATCATAATTCACCTTTATTACCCATTTAAATTAGCACTGACACCAGCCAGTTTGTGCTCAGCATCATCAGTTGGTCAGAACAGTCAGAACATTTTTGAAATATCATAATTAAGTATTTCTGTTGCTTTATGTATTTTTTATTTTTTTTAAACAATCCAGATTTTGTGTTTCTCTCTTTCTGATGTGATTTATTTTACAGTATTTTATGTAACTGTTGCACATTCCGTGAGGAAAACACTCATTTTTAGAAAAGTAAGTGAAATTTTCAGAGTTTGTTCCCTGCCCTCCCTTGGAGTTTTTAATTAGCCAAAAGAGTTGGGCCTCGGGAGGGACAGGCAGGACAGGGTTAGAGGTGACAACTCCCAGTAAAGGAGATTTTGGGGCTGATAAAGGTGGCAGCTCCGTGGTCCTCAGCAGCCTCCAGGAATGGAGCTGTTCAGTTCCCATCCAGGAGAATATTAAAAACAGACCCTGCTTTCCTCTCTCTACTCTGTGTTTGTAACATCCAAAATAGTAAAGGAAGATGTGTCCAACTTGCATGGAAATTAGAAAATTATCCCTGCATTTGTGGAGTGTGCACTGGAAAATAGACATAAAATACCCAAACTCTTTCTGCTCTCCCTCCACGAGATTTCAAGTGGATGGTGTGGTATATTTCTGCTTTTCTTGTGTGTTTCTAAAGCCTTTTTGTGACTTAATTTTTGGCATCCAGTTATAGCAGTTTTTATTAGAAATGTTAGTTTATTTTGTTTTTGTTGTGGGATAACAAGGTGGTATTCTAAAAATCTTTCTGTATTCTTCATAAACCTATGGTGCTGAGAAGTACAGGTAATTTAGGAATTAGGTATTTAGGAATACCTTCAATTTTTTACATCTCACGAAATTTAAACTGCAACCTGTCTGGTTACCACTGAACTAAAGAAAAAAAATTGCCTTTTTAAAAATTGTGAGCACAGAGAATGGGTTCGTTTGTTTTGCTCAGGAAAAAGTAGAGACACAGCTTTTCATCCAGCTGTTATTTCCAGGTTGTGGTCATTATGGGTCCAGTCAGTCTCAATATTCCCAGTCTTCCAAATTAGGTATTTATTTCTAGAAAATGCCTTAACCCTGTCTTTAAGCAGGGTTTTTTTTGGCCTTTTAAATGGTGCTGCAGTGTTGAACATTGAGGAATATTCAGATTTTTTTCCCTGTTATTTCAATTTTGGCTCTGTGCTGGTGGCACTTGGAGAGCTCAGTTGCCAGTGATGGTGCTGCATGACCTAATTTGGGATTTTTGGGGTTTTTTTCTTCAGTTTCTGAGAGCAGGTAGTGCCCTGGTGTGTTAGCTGATTTCAAACATCTGTTTAGGTAATTCCATTCAGCTGTCTAATATCAATTTGGGGATGTAAGGACACACAAATATTACAGAGCCTTTAAGCTCAGACCATCACTGGGGCCTCAGTCTTGGAGGTTTTACGATCCCAAAACCTGAAATCCCGCGTTTGTCCCAGGCAGCCAGAGGAGCAGTGTTTACCTGTAATTAATCTGAGCCGCGGCACAAGGGAAGTGGAAAATGTCAACCTGAAAATCTCTCCTGTCTGTCCCTTAACGTTTTACCATAATATCCGAGGTGTTGTCAAATTTACAACAAATAATTAGCTGGGTGGTGATTCCGTCTGGAAAAGGAATTGGAGCCTTTTCCTGGGCTCTGTGATCCATCCAGGGCAGATGCAGAGCCACCGCTGCGGAGGCACTTCCCTGCACGAGGCAGAAAGGAATAATCTGGTGTGTTTATCCAGAGCCCTGGAAGAAAGCAGGACCTTTGTTGTTTCAAATAGATTCCAGCTGTAGGGAGAAGGGAATAACTACACGTGTTTGTATGGATTAATTTCGAGGTCTGATGGATCTCCTTGCTAATAGAATATGGTACTCGGTTGTTCCTGTACAATTCAAGTTTTCCCTTTTTTGGTTTTTTTTTGAGAAGATGTAAAATGTCTTTCCTGCAGGATTGCACCATTTAAACTGTCATTTTTCCTGGTTGTTTTTTCCTCAGCCTGAGCAGTGACAGTTGTGGGATTTGGTTGGGAGAGGAAGGAATTCTCTTGCTGGAATCTTTGCGTGGCAGATTAAGAGCTGTTTTGCTTTTGCCTCACCTCGTGGTTTAAATTTCCAGAAGACAAGTTGGGTGTTCTCAACTCATTTGAGCCTTTTTTGTTGTGTTTTCAGATTACTGGAATAAAAATCACTTAAACTTTGGTTTTATATGGAGGTTTCTGTCTGATGTCCCCGCAGCTGGGTATTGCACACATTTATTTAGGTGTCTGTGGGGTTTTTGCCCTTGAGCTCCAAGAGCGCTTTGAATGAGAAAGGACAAGGAATGGGAGGGACTTTTGGCTGTGACAATGTACCAATTTCTGTATTGACTTCTGCTTCTTTATTATTTTATTCCCTAAAGATTATTCGAATTAAATTCCGAGTTTTTTCTGCTCGGTCATGCCATGGCTGCAGGAGTATAGGGTTAGGAAAAAGTCTTGCTTTGGGATACGCTCTGAGAAGGTGCGAGAGAAATTCGCGTCGGGTAGAACCAGATGCGTTCCTACCCGATGGCCTTGATTGGAGGCCGAATTTTAGCAAAGAATCTTCGCACGGACTGACAAGGGAAATACAAGGTTTCTCTCCCTGCTTGGTTACCAGTTTAATCCACGATTTCTCTCAGAGAGCGCTCGGTGAAGCCCGCGCTTGGCTTTGGTTGCCGCGAATCGTTCCTGGAGGGCTCCCGCGGCCGGCGGGTTCCGCTCGGCCTCTCCTCCGCCGTCCGGAGCCGTTCCTCTGCCCCGGCCGCTGGTCTCCTGGGGCTTTCCCACCTCGGAGCCTTCCCAAGGGCTCTGCAGGATAACCAAGGCGTCGTGGCACCTTCATCCTCCTCGGAGTTGGGAGCAGGAGGCACCTTCGTCCTCTCCAGGAGTCCGGAGAACCTCGGTCTGTGCCAAACCAACTGCTTGAGAATTCCAGGAGCGTCTCGTCCCTGGTTCTCCCCTCCAGCTGCGTTCCCGTGCTCTCCACGCTGCCTTTCCAGCAACTGCATCTTTTCAAAATTACAGCTCGTGGGAGTTTTACCTCCTCCAAGGTTTGATTCTGTAATTGCCATCATTTATAGGTGCAGGATTGCTGGGCTGAGTTTGGTGCTGCTGTTTGCCAAATCCATTTCCTCAGCTCTTGGTCTTCCCGGTTCTTGTTTTGGTTTCATCCTCCTTTTCTCTGGCACTGCGGATGATTTTTTTTTTAAATATTCCCTTATTCTGAAATATGTTTTGTCACTTACCAACTGTCCAAACTGCTGGTTTGAAACAGCTTTTTCCTCTCAGCATCAGTCTCATTTCAGCTTCAAACTCTGACTCTGCTCCTGCCTAGTTTTGTTATCACTCACCTTATATTTAACAGTAAATTTTAAAAAAGTAGTCTTATCATACATGTTATCTATATTGAACTTCCTCAAATGCATGCATTGTAAAATTGCAGACTAATAATGACCTGAAATGTTTTATAGAGGCAGCCAAATCTGCATCAAATATATATATATATTTAATAACTTCTGCAGTCTCAATGACTGCAATTGATACTTGAAATTATTTTACCTTTCCAATAACTCGGACCGTGTTTTTTTTCTTTTTTTTCCTGATGGTGAAGTTGAGTTAAACAAGGAACTTTCTCTTAATATGCTTTGAAAGAGAACATGGCATTTTGCTGCAATTACTTGTGTGTTTGCACTCTGGCTTTATTACCAACCTGAGCATCCAGGCTTGATGCAGTGCAGTTGTTCCATTGTTCTGGCCCAGCCTTTGGATTTATGGCTGAAGTATTAAAGAGCCCTGAATTTGTTGCCTTTTGTTTGTGGCCACTGAGCTAAAAATAATCTAATAAGGCTTGTGTCAGGTGAGAGATGCTTAGAAGAATTCCAGGGGAGAAGCTGACATCTCAGCACCGTTCTTTGGAGTGGGGGTTGCTGTTTGCCAATAAAACAGATTATTTTTGCAAAAATCGACCTGGATCGGAAGAGCTCCAGGAGAAGAAAACAAGCCCTGTCTTGGTTTTGGCCTCTAATTCCTCTTTCCATTTAAAAAAGTCTCTCTTTTGCAGTTGTAACCTTTTGAAGAGATTAGATTGGACCTCTAAGATAGAGTTCAGTGCTTTAGTGCAATATAATTGGGGAAATACTAAACGCCACTGACCTCATTTCCTTTAGAACAATGAGAATTAATAGTTGCACGTTTTATTAGGCTGATATTCCAGATGTAGTGTACATTTAATTAAGTGTAGTTTCCTTTTGGTTATGGTATGTGGCTCTGCTTTTTGTCGCAAATTCTTTCTAGTTTTACAGTTTTCCACATGTTTTCTTTCACCATTTATGATTTTTTCAAAGCGGGGCTATAAGGATTTAAATCACTTTAGCATGCAGCAAAACAGTTCCCATTCAAACAATAAACGCCATTTTAAAAAGCCTTTAGATCTTCTGTCACTTCATAAATATAAATGTATAAAAACATTATGCAGTTGTAGTGCCCACCTGCTAATTAAATGCAGATTTCCTCAAACTTGTTTTAAAATCCGCTTATTTGTTTCAACTCAGTCTCTGCTCAGAATACATATGGCCCTTGTGAAACTAATTATGCTTATGGAGCAGCTGTTAAATTTAGTGCAACTAATTTTATCCAATATTTTACATTTTAATTGATTACCTGTGAAGAAATTAGCAAATTAACACTTATTGTGCAGTAACTGAATGGGCTTTTATGGAGACTTTCAATTTTTACAAGCGGCCCGAGTGCTGATGGAATAAAGCCATTTCTTAGGGTTTGAGATAGGGGAGTTATTGGTGAGCCTTGATTATCTGGTGTGAGAATTTAGGGATCCCGAGTGATGCCAAGCATCTGTGTGTTCTGTAACTTAGACATGAAAAGCAGATTGGAAAGTAATGGCTTTTCACAGAATTTTGGGAACATATGGGCTTATCTGGATCTAAGAACTCTTTGAAGATCTTTGAACTTGACTAAATGACTTAACCTTTGGCATGGTGGGTGGGTGTTTTGGGTGTCATTGGGGGGGAAGGGGATCCATGCTGGAAATCTCCTCTCCAGCTTCTTTTTGTTTGGTTGGTTGGTTTTTGTTTTGTTTTTTTTTTCTCTCCAGTAGCTCCATAATTTGAACTTTGGGATCTCGCTTTAATAGGACTAATTGTGATTCTTACTATTTTTCAACAGCAGATAAAATAGAAAATCTCTTTTCTCTGCCAGATCAGTGGACTTTTGTTGTGGTTTAGTGGTGAGCTGGGGACACAGATGACTTTTGGGAGCTCATTTCAGGAAGTTTTATCCTTAATTTCCTGTCTTGTAGATCTTGTAAGGTACTTTAATAGGAATTAAAGGCAGCTCACGAGAAGGGTAGAGAGAGACTCTTCCCAAGGGCATGGAGTGGTGGGACGAGTGGGAACGGCCTTAGGTTGAAGGGTGGGAGGTTTAGGTGGGATAATGGGAAGAAATTGTTCCCTGTGAGGGTGGTGGGACACTGGCACGGGGTGCCCAGGGAAGCTGTGCCCGGTGGAAGGGGCACTTCCACTGTGCCAGGGTGCTCCAATCCCTGTCCAGCCTGGCCTTGGACGCTGCCGGGGATGGGCAGTGGATGCAATAACTCTTGTAACTTTGAAAAGCCGTTTCCTGTGTATAAATGTCACCTGCCAGCAGTTCTGCATAGACACGGGAATGAGCAGAAATCCAGGAACTGAGCATCCAGGTAACCTGAGCCAAATTTGTTATTTGCACCTGCAAAGGGTAGATGTGAACTCCAGTGCAGATTTGAGCTGAGAAACTGAAGTTCTTTAGCAATAAATATTTTGGATTCCTCAGTTATTCCTGTTGGGAGGACTGTGCCCTTAAGTGAGGGGAGGCCTTGCATCAATCAAAGGTGATTTGTGTTGCCACGGGGCTTTTTTTGTTAGTTTTGTTGTTTGGATTATTTCTCTTCTGATTAGGACTTATCTTACCTGCAGAGTTACGAGAAGCCAGGGTTACCTGGGAAGAGTGGATTTAGGGCAGTGCTCTGTAAATCTGTGCTGCCTCCCCGTGATGTTTGTGCAAACAATGTCTCTGTGCCAATCAAAAATCAGATTTAATATCCAGAACGCTCTTTCAAGTCAAAACTTCCTCTGCCTGAGGAGTAAGGATGGACAGACGGACACCTTTACATCTGTGATGACACACTCAAAATCCATTTTGAGCCAGCAAATGTTCTCCAGTTAATAACACAGCACCGCAGGGGTAATTGGATCTATTTATTAGTGTTAATTGAGTGACCAGTACGGGAGAGCTGCTGCTGGAGGGTACCAGCTGCTGAGACAGGAACCCGGCGCTGACCTCTGGAGCTGCTCCTGGCAGGAATGGGGACCTTAACTCCCATGTGCTGGACAAATTCCAGAAATGTAATTTATAGCCTCATCTGGGTGCAGGATTTTCTCTTGCTTAGTCTGTTGTTGAGTTTTATTAAGCAGTTGTTGCTTTATAAAAGGAGGGATTTTCTCTGTGTGATTCGGCTTCTAAAGGCCTCGGGAGTTTGGCCCTCCAAGAGGTGCTGAAGAAACTTTTTATACTGTTTTAAAAATGTCCCCATTTCCCTCGGTACTTAATGAAACTTTTCCGCGAGGTGCTGTCAGGACTTTGATGGGAATCGTGGAATTGTAGAATCGTGGGATGGTTTGGGTTGGGAGAGACCTTAATGCCCATCTCATTCCAGCCCCTGCCCTGGGAAGGGACACATTCCGTAGGCCAGGGTGCTCAGGTGAGAGAAGCCAAGGAAAACTTGACCTGGTTTTTCCTGAATATCCCTTCTCTACTCAGGTATCATTGACCCGTGATAAATTGTTAAATAAAGTTTAGAAAATCTTCCACAAGAAATTCAGAAATAATGAAAGCATTTTGGACACACGGAGAAACAGTCCTAATACTTCTTCATCTTTTTTTCCTTTAAGTATGTCAGGAGCGACGAGGATTTATTGCAGAGGAATGGATAACAGGACTGAGAATGGAGTATCCTTGATCCATGTAGGAGCTCAACCTGGAAACCAAAGTTAGGAGCAGTAGTAGCAACCAAACCCCAAATATACGCCCAAACCCTCTGTGTGCAGTTTTTGCGTTGTTGGATGTGCAGAGTTGGAATATTTACAGGTTTTTTTGCCAAAATACCTTTAAGGTGACCAAATCTAAACACTGAGAGGTTGGTTTGGCTACATTGCTTCTTGGTTTTCTGGATTTTGTTGGAACATCGTTACTGGTGATAGCATATTTAATGTTTAAATACAAGCATTTAGTAGCAGCCAGATTCTTTGATTATTTTCCAGGCTGAATTGATCAGAAGTGAGGAATTTAAAGTTTAATGCTGAAGGAAAAATTTCCTTCCCTTCCCTCCCCAATACCTCCAAGATTACTTTAATGGATGAATCCGATGTTGTGTGCTTTATTTTGCATCTTTCTTCAGGGTAGGAGCAATGTTTCCTTTTTCTCTTCTTTTGCTGAATTGCCCGTTTCAAGGTATTAAATTGCCAAGCGCGTCACGTTATGAAATGCACTCATTGAATGTATCAAAGAAGAAAATACAGCAGGGAGGAAGGCGAGGAAGGGCCGACGGGTGAACTTTGGTCTTTGCGCAGGTCCAGATCCCGCGGCCGGCAGCGTTCCTACAGCCGGAGCAGCGAGAGGTCCGGCCACAGGAGAACCCCCAGCGGGTCCCGGGAGCGCCGCAAGGGCCGCGACAAGGAGAAGGCCAAGGAGAAGGGCAAGGGGAAGGAGAAGGAGGCTCACGGCACCAAGGTCGGGTAAGTGAAGCAAGGAGCGATGGAGCCGGAACAAAACCGGGCGATGACGCGGTGTCTTTTTACTCTTGTCGTAATTTTCCTTTGCCTCAGGTTGTATTTTATAGAAGCTAAGTGAGAGTTATCCAAAATATTCGAAGAGTGGGGTTTTTAGGATTTTACAGTTCTGCCATGTGACAACATTTCACACTAAGTGATGGTTTAATTTTCAGCCCTTTCCCCCCCCCCCCTCAGTTTGAGGCTTGCTGCAGAGCTTCCTGCAATTTGTTAATGTAAACGTTCTTCCCATATACAATAGCTACAGTTTAAGGGAAAAATGAGGAATACTGGAAAGTGTGAGGACTGTTTGCTGGGAGAAGATGGATTTCACTGTTCACACACACCTACACCTCCTCCCAGTGGCAGAAGTTCCTCCTGGGCTTCAGTTGAGGCTCAAAAGTGCAGTTTCAGCACAAGCCTTGCTCTGGGTGAACGATGGGAACCTTTGAGAACCTGCTGTCAGCAGATTCCTGCTTGGAATAACTTGGATTGTTGATTTCAGGGAAGGCAATTTATGTAATCCCCTCTGGTTTATACATCAGGCTCTCGAGCGGCCTTTCCTGGGGTGTTGGTCTTTCCCCTGTTTGTCTGATCCCTTCCAAACAAGAAAACACTGAGGTGTCACCTCATGAACTTCCCTTGGGTGGATTCCCACTGAAAAACTCTCTCCTGGGAAATTTCTGGAGCAGCATCTTCCACCCATGTGTGGGCTTCTGTTGGCTTCTGGAACTTTCCCTTTGTTCTCTGTAGGAACAAAGCAGGAAAATTCCTGGTTAAGTTGGATGCAGTTTGGGCTCTCCAAGCAGATTAATGTCTAGATCAGCGCTGAAGGTCTCATTATTCCACAGAGCCCTTCTAGAACCTCCAGCATCAGGGAATCTGTAGTGGAAACAATCCTGTGACCTCAGTGTTTGGAGCAGATCCTTGCTCAAAGGCGCCTCAAGGACCAGGTCTAGTTCCCCGTTTAAATTCATGGCTGTTTGGAATGTATTTATTCAAAATAGCTGCTTTGGAGCTATAATGAAGATCAGCCTGAAGCCAGATTGTGGGAAGATGGAACATAAATTCTCAGGTGCTGCTTGACTTTATAGTTTAACTTTGCATAAAAGGAGGTATTTCAGCTTGGCAGCGCTGCAGCTTATCTGAGAGTTGTTGTATATTTGGGGCTTTACTGCTCCTCTAAAGCACAGAATCAAAATGCATTTTTTTCACTAATTAAGCAGCAAATTTGTTTGTGGCTCCTGTAAACCCTAATGATGATTTTCTGTCCTGTGCTTGGCTTGGGTGTATTTGTAGATGTGAGGGGGAAAGGCTTGTGCTTGGGGTTTTTTTGGGGCAACTTTAGGTTCTTTAAAGGGAGATCTTGTCACAGTAAACGTTTCGAGAGAGATTTCAAGAGTAAAAAAATTTAAATTATTTCAAAAAATAGTATTCTGGGCATTGTCCTTTGGCATTCCCTGTTTTCTTTAATGTCGAGCACTGAATTCCTTGACTGATGGAGAAGTATCAGCTGCTCATGGAGATGGGCTCTGATACAGCTCAACTCTCCTCTCATATCCTGAAATGTTTTAAGGGATGTTCCACTTGTCCATCATGATGGAAATCACAGCAACATTCCAATCATTCTTGGAATGTGGGTTGGGAGCTCCTGGCAGCTCCAGGGGGTTCCCTCCACTTCCAAACCCCACGTGTAGCCCAGCAAACATCTACATGCAGGAAGTCTTCCAAGTCTGCAAAAGGGAGGGGTTTTATAGTATTACAACTATTTTATAGTATTACAGTCTTTCCACTGTTTTTTTTTTTTACTAATCAAAGCATTACATTCATCTTTTATTTATGCTTTTTGAAATTCACTTGTTTTAAAACAACTTGCGAACATGTCTTCGTTGACCTGGTTGGGTGTGCTGTTGAATTTTTATGTTTCAAGTCTTGATCAGCTTCGAAACATGCAAATTCTGTTGTTCTGAGATGTGTTCTTCATAAGGCTCCTCATTTGTTTTTAAACTGAGGGGAAAAAGCTACTAAGAGCTTGTTAGTTTTAAATAACTATTCCTAGATTTATGGGTCTCATCGTCGCTAGAGTAGCAGAGGAATTTTGGATTACTTCTCCAAGTGAATTTGACAATTTTTAATGGAATAAATTAAGAGCAGCTTCTCAGTTGTTAGGAGAAAAGAAGTGGTGAACCATTAATCAAACCCGACCACTGGTTTAATTTCTGATCCTTAATAAGGTTATTGATACATTTGGGCATTAACGGTTTCACAGCTTCTTAAATACTTTGACAGATCCCAGAATCTTGGAATGGTTTTGGTTGGGAGGGACCTGAAATCCCATCTCATTCCAACTCCTGCCATGGGCAGGGACACCTTCCATAGACCAGCTTGCTCCAGGTGGCCTTGGACACTTCCAGGATCCAGGGGCACCCTGTGCTGGGGCCCCCACCACCTTCCCAAGGAACAGTTCCTTCCCAAAATCCCATCCATCCCTGCCCCCTGGCAGTGGGAAGCCATTCCCTGTGTCCTGTCAATATTACAGAGCTGAGGAGCTCGTTGTTCAAACACAGTCTCCATTTTTCCTTTGAATTCCACACTTTGGGTCTTTGAAGTTCTGCTGAGGTCCCCCTGTCTAGGGGCCTTTTTCCAGCGGCACTTCCCCAAATCCCTTGGAGCTGGACTTCCATGCTCAGTGCCCCATGGATGGGACATGGGTGATCGATGCCCGTTGATGAGCTTTTCGCTGTTTGCAGAAAACATCGGGAGAAAAGTGGGAATATTGGAGCTCTCCGAGTCTGGCAGCAGCCAGACTCTCCTGGAGCTTGGCACATGATTATTTTTCCCTTCCTTCTTCCCACACGGTGCAGGAGGAAGTCGTTTATGGTAATTGCCCCTGATTTGCATATAGGTGATGGAGCTGAGTGGTGCAGAGCACCCCAGAACTCCTTGGAAGCGCGTGTTGGGATCAAAGGGGGCCGTGCGCGCTGTTGTCTGACACCGAGCTGGGCGCTGTTGTTTTCATTAAACATTTATCGCCCTCCCGGCCTGCCAGCAGGAAACTCGGGGCTTGGCTGACGTGTTTTCATGCAAAATTTATTGGGGAAGACGAGGGTTGTAAAGAGAGATCTTGTTGCCTTTCACCGGTGGCGGAGGGGGGACGTTTGACTGGGAGGGAAGGTTCCTCTGGCGCGTTTGGGGCGTGTGTTACCCCAGGAACTGAAGGGTTGGGCTTTGCAGCCGCATTAAAACCTGCTTGAAATTGTTTATTCTGAGGAATTGCTTTGACAGATCACATGAACTTTCTTTGGGTTTGGGTTCTGCTTGGTTTTAACCAATTACGGTCCCTTAACTAAGAAATAAGTTGATATTTATAAATTCAGTGCTGACTTAATAAGAGGGACTAATACACTGAATATCTTAATACTTCATGCACGTGAATGTAAATGTGATATTCAGAACGATTTGCTGAGAAAGTTAGGAATTATTGTAACCTCTGCTGCATAAACCACATTTTTTTGAAAAAAGGGATCTTATAATTAATTGATAACCCACTACTGAGAGTAAAGCACTATTGATTATTCACATTTAGTGGAAGGTGTCCCTGCCCGTGGCACGGGCTGGAATGAGATGAGCTCTAAGGTCCCTTCCAACCCAAACCATTCCATGATTCCATGGTGTTGGCAGCTGCTGGCTCTGGCATGTTGTGAGCACCAAATCTCAGGTGTTTTACCTGCTCTGAGTCTGAGAATAACTTTATTTTTTCAAAGTGCATGAAATGAGCACATTTCCTTACAGAGTTTGGTTATTAGGAAAGAGTTCTAATGTCCAAGGAATCTGCAACTGCTGTTATTGCGGTGGATAAACTTGTAAAAAAAGTTTCCTGTATATAAAACAACTTAAAAGGTGATTATTTTGTAGCTCTGTGGTTGCTTTTATAGATAGAATCCCTTTCATCACCTGCCTCCTGCCATGGCCCTAAAAAAGATTTTTCCAGCAAGGAAAAATGAGAGGTTAGAGGTGAGTCTGCCATTCCTAATGTCAAATGGCATTTCTAAATGCTTTCTGGCCTGAATAACATTGAGGACAGAGCACAAAACTTTCATAAACCTTCCTGAATCCAAGAGTTGTCGTCCTGATGGTTTAATGATACGTGAGAAGCAGAATTGGCTGGGAAAACCAGGATTTTTTTTAGACCAACTGGTGTAAGTAGGGGGAAAGTGATGTTTGTAAGGATGCGAGGCTCCCTCAGCAATGCTGGGGGAATAAATTCTGGCTGGGAGCAATCCTTGGGGTGCCACCTGTTTATGTTGATGGCAAAAAGAGGGATGAGTCTCTTATCACAGGGGGTGGCTTTCAAATTCCATTAAATGTTGGTGTTTATCTGATCCAGTTATGCACAAACACAATCTCTGGAGTTGCTGGCCCAAGATATTTGTGTTCACTCATCCTCTTTCACTTCCAAATGGGGTTTTGTCACACTGAGGCTGATTTTTGTATCTCCAAGACCTTTTCCTCAAAATCTCACCTGACAAAATCCATTTCTCAAGGAGCAGAAATGTGCAAATACAAATTGATGTTCAGGGTGCTACAACACCCGTTTAATTTACACTGCTCAGGTCTCGAATTCAGGAGTTCTTTTTGGTTATTTGAATTCTCTTTAGAGTTTACTTTAAAGAGACTTATGAGGAAAATATAAAGTACATTGTGTTTAGTTTGTAGCTCAGGAGTCCAAAAGGAAAATACATTTATTTTGTAAGTTTTGATCCCAAATATAATAAATAAGGATTGCTGCAGGCCTGGAACCTTGCATGCCATGTTTCAACCTTGACCATGTTCCTGTTGCTGAGTTATAAGCATCCTGGAGGAGGTGCTTCCAGGAAAATTATGGCAGAGCCTTTCCTGCAGTAGAAGGGGCTGGTGGGAACTGTAGAGTCTGTGGCCAAAAATCCATCTTAAACATGGTAATTCCTAGGAAAACCGGAGAACTGCTTTAAAATCTGTTTAAAATTAGCAACTGCATTTTGAATGCTGAAACCAAACTACTCCATCCTGTGGTGGAAAATAGTTTGAATGCTTATAGGGGAAATTTCTTTGTTCTTTTGTCAGAGGGAAAAGCCCTTTCCTTAACCCAAGCAGGTTTATTTTCAGTGTCTGGACTAAAATATGAGGACTTTACAAGAGCTCCAGTCACGCTGCTGAGAAGTGCTTGTGGTACAGTTTTAAGATGCTTGGTAGGACTTCTTAGTACCAGTGATTTCTTTTGGTAGCTTCTTGAAGAATCTAAAATTTAATGACCAGTTGAGCCTCTTTGCCCAGCCTGGGATACTCCAATGAGTGCCAGGCACTTGCTTTGACTCAAAATGGGGTTTTCCAGGATCCTTAGGATGTATTGTCATGGCAAGAGAGTCACTTACCCACAATAAAACCAAAATTCCTCTTCTATTAATTAATTAATTGATTATATTCTTACTGCTTTTGCCTTCCTTTCTACCTGCAGCCTGAAGGCAGGCTCCAAACGTGGGGTGATTAAAGCAGGTGGTGAAGAGGTCACCTGGAAGCTGTGGTGGGTGTCTGAGGTGAGCTCAGCGCAGGGAGATTGAGCCACTTGCCCTCTCAGAATCCGAGTTTCCCGGTGGAAAAGGAGCTGAGCGGTTTGGACTGCTCCCTGTGCCATGGCCAGAGGAGGATTCCTGAGAGCAGCCAGCACTCGCAGCGCCCAGGGAGCACCTGGGCATGCTTGGGGTGGTGGATGAGGAGCCCAGGAGCTCTGCTGGAAGAGCTGCTGGTGCTGGAAGGCAGAAGGAAGCAGCTGAGAGGCCAAATGAGGACAGTTTCCTCCCAGGAAGTCGGCCAAAGGCTAATGGGAAGCAGAGGAAGGGTTTCCCTGAAAAGGACTGAGACCTCCCTATGCCCAGAGCAGCTCGAGGGTCACTTGCCTTTGACCGAGATTTGTTGCTATTGTTGTCTAAGCTGTGTTGGCCTTGTTTTTCTTTTTGTTTGCTAAAAACCCCCTTTTAGGACTCAAAAGACTGGCCATTTATTTAATAGGCAGCAGCATATGGGATGATTTCTTTTCCTTTCACTCCCAGACAGCTGGAAAAGCCAGCGTGGATGGGACACGTGTGTGAGCTGTGGAGCAAAACTCTACAGGAGGTGCTGGGGAACCACTGGCTCTGGAAAAGAAACAGATTTCAGTTCAGAGTAACCACTTCGTTTTCATTCATGAAGTATTTTTCGTGCCAAGTACAAAACCCTAAGTTTTGTGTTCAGATTCTGTAGTTCAGACTGTCAGTTAGTGATGGCTGTCAAATGAGCTTCCCTGCTAAATTCATGGACTCTGTTGAGGGAATTATATTTCTCCCTATTTCCAGAAATAGGTTTTGGAATGCATTTGAAGGCAGTATCTTCAAAGACACACATTCTTTTAAGCTGTTTAAAATTTTCCAAACTATCCGCTCCTTAAAACTGCCAACCACCATGATTGTCCTTTTATAACTATATAATTTGCATTATCCTGGGTTTCTAATGGAATCGTTCCTTGAACGCGGAGTATTCCTGCTGAAAGAGGGTTTTGTTTGCCCACATGTCCAAACACACACACGCTCTGAATGTAAACATGGAGTTTTGGTTTGGATTTTTTCTTTTTTTTCCCTGGGACACCTTGTGCTGGGAGAGCAGCTGACTATTGTTTTAATGGCCTCCCTTAATCTGGGCAGGAGGAATCCAAACTGAATGATCCGGAGCTGTGCAAATCCAGTTAGTGTGAGCTGTAATCTCTTTACTGGGTTTAAGTAGTCGGAGTGGCACTGAGACACCCTGCAGATACTGAACAGCAGAGATACAGTAATCACCTCACCCTGCACCCCGCTCCGCATCCTGCAACCGAAACCAGCGCTCCCCAGCAAGGATTTGGGGAAAACCCAGCCCCAAAGCAGCAAACTGCTCCTCAGAGCGGGCAAGCGAGAGGCACCCAACAAACAACCCAGCTAAAACATAATGCTGTGCTAAAGGGAAATTTCAATTCACGTTAGGATATTAAACTCTCTGTTGCACCTCGTATTTTGGATTGGGAATGGTTTTTCTGGAATGAGCTTACCTGTTATGGAGATTATAAACCATCTATGGCTTTGATTAGGAAGGGAAGGAGCGTCTTTGTTTGAAGGAAGCATTTCTAATCCTGGTCTAATTTTGGACCTCTCTGTTGTTCGGAATTATAAAATAATGTATCAAACTTAAATGAAATAATCTAAAATGTTGATCAGCGGTAGGACATGAGGGAATAGTTTTAAATTAAGAGAGGAGGGATCTAGATTGGGTATTGGAGAGAAATCCTTTCCTGTGAGGGAGGTGAGGCCCTGGCACAGGGTGCCCAGAGCAGCTGTGGCTGCCCCTGGATCCCTGGCAGTGCCCAAGGCCAGGTTGGACACTGGGGCTGGGATCAGCCTGGGACAGTGGGAGGTGTCCCTGCCATGGCAGGGGTGGCACTGGATGGGCTTTAGGGTCGCTTCCAGCCCAAATCTCTCTGGGATCCCCTGATTTACTTCCAGGCTCTGTTTCATCCTTGGCACCCCCTGGTCCTGTGCAGGGCAGAATGTTCCTGCCCAGCTGGAGCAGAGCCCTGCAGTAACCTGGATGTGCATTCTTCTGCTTCCACGCCCTTTCATTAGACTAATTCTCCATTGAGAGGGAAGGATCTTCCCAAGGAGAAGACTGTCCAACCCAAATTTTCCATTTGGAGAATTTCTGAGTCTGGTTCCTTTAAGAGAGTTCCAAATGCAGAGGGTGCACTTGGTCTTCATGTCCATCCCTGTTCATTGAGAATCCCCTGATCCCCTCTCGGAACGAAACACTTTCAGTTCTCCAGCAGAATCCACCAGGCCATGGAAGGGGTTCATCCTTGTTGATGCCGTAGGATTTTAGCTTTTATATTTTCATATATTTGTAATCCTGCAGTTCTTTAGTGTGTAACTCTGAGCTCCATACAGAGTGTGAGCAACTGCTTTTCCCATTTTGGTCAGACACAACAGTTCCTCTCCAGGCCTGAGAATCAAGGACACCTCACTGTGTCAGCCCCCGAGAAAAGGAAACAAATGAGAGGCGGGGGGAGCAAACAGAGAGAATGAGACTGCACTGCCTGAAGCAGGAATTGGACAATTAACCTCTGATTGCAAATGGACAGAACTTCTATCTGTCCCAAAAACGGGTGGCTGTGTCCATCCTGGGTGCAGTCTCTGTGAGACTCCTGCACTGCCCAAGGTGCGCCCTGGGAAGGCCTTTCCATAAATCCCTGCCCTTTATCCTTAACTCTGTCCAGCCTCTGCTCCAGGGCAGCCTCTCCAGGGCATCCTTGTGACAATAATTCAGCACCGTATTGGGTTTATTCCCTTTTTTCCATAGATTATGGCAACCTGATGCATTGCAGTTTTTCTTGGGGAAGAGTCTGGGAATCACTTCCACTTCAGCCATCAATTTCTACATTATTTGCAGTGTAGAAACCAACGTCTTTAAATATCCATGAAGGACAAGGCTGGGAAATGCTTGGGTGACTTCCAGGGTAGAGATGGGAGACCCAGAGGGAACATCTTGGATGTGCTGGGGATTCTCCTGGATCCTGCCTCGCTCCTCAGCTGCTCCCAGCAGCTGAAGTTCTTGTAATACAAGGCCCATTTAATGGTGAATTATGTCAGGAATGATTTTTCCTGGGCTGAAATCGAACCAGCAGGATCAGTCCATTCTCTCCAAATGGATTAAGGAATTGATCAGGAAGGTCTGCCTTGGCTGCTCAGATCAGAATCTTTTGAGGCTGCTTAATGGGATCATGCTGTGTCCGAGAGGGAAAAGGGGGTTTTCCATTGATTCTTGTCAGGTGGGCATTGCTGTGTGCTTTGAAAAATACTCGGGAAATACAGACAATGGATGTATGGGAGAGCATTCAGCAGAGGGATGGGGAATGCAGGGGCAGGAGTGAGAAGGCTTCGTGTGCCTGTCGCTGCCATCTCCCTTTTTCCTTTTTATTTCCTCCTTTATTCCTCCTTGTCAAAGAGAAAACCTTTATTTCCTGACCACGTTAAACAGTGTTAAAAAAACCTGGATGAAGTTTTGGATAATGTTGCAGTGGGAGTTTCTGCTGGGAGTTAATTTACAGGTCCCCTGTGAGTCAGGAGCATGAAGATGGAAGAGAAGGAAGGGGTTTATATGGAGTGGGAGCCACTAAATCTGATTTAAAAGGTCACAATGTGTTTTTTATTGAGGAGGACAAAAGATTGAAGTCCATCAATTAATTTATTTTAAAAAACAAAACAAGCTTTAGGCACCAGAGCTTGTTGGAAACTCTTTCCATGAGCTTTAAAGGTTATTTTAATAATTCTGCTACTTTTTTCTTAATTTTTAAACATTCAGGCTACAATAACGCAGTAAATTGATATCAGATAATTAAGTCTTGATGTTAAAGGCTTGAAATTTTATATGCTGTAGGTTTTAGATGTAATTTTTGAAAATTATACTCTGCACTGTAACATATTCTGACTCATGGAAGTGCCGTATTTTTAGGTTGTGCTTCTCGCCTTGCTTAAGGGAGAGAAATTTTCTTCTGACAAAGTTTCCTAGCTTTTGATAAATTTATTTGCTCTGAGCCCCGTCCAGCCTGGCCTTGGGCACTGCCAGGGATCCAGGGGCAGCCACAGCTGCTCTGGGCACCCTGTGCCAGGGGCTCCCCACCCTCCCAGGGAACAATTCCTTCCCAATCTCCCACCCAGCCCTGCCCTCTGGCAGTGGGAAGCCATTCCCTGTGTCCTGTGCCTCCATCCCTTGTCCCCAGTCCCTCTCCTGCTCTCCTGGAGCCCCTTTAGGGGGTCTCCTGGAGCCTTCTCTTCTCCATGGTTGGTTGGTTCTCTTCCTTCTCTGCAGTGCAAGTTCTGGAGCAGATTTTGGAGCAGGGCCCGGGCTCTGCTCCAGGGGCCCAGCAGTGGCACCAGAGGAACGGGCAGGAACCGATCCCGGGATTTTCCACCTGGACCAGAGAGGCTGTGGAGTCTCCCAGGGGAAATTCCAGCCCTGGGATGGCCCTGGTGGAGCAGGGACCAGATGGGCGCTGTGGTCCCTCCCAGCCGGACCCGTCCTGTGCCGTGGATGGAGCAGGGATCTGGGAAGAGCAGCCGTGATTCCTCCCTGGGAAATAAAGCCCCAGCACGGGGATTGCACTGGAGCTGCTTTGAGCCTTGCTGATAAGGGAGTTAATCACAATCTAGACAATATTTTAAAAATATATTCCCCTTTCAGTGCTTTTCAAAGCTCTGTCCACATGGCTCTTTTAGTAATTCTGAACATTTTACTTGTCTTGGATAAATAATCCTTCCAGCAAGAGCCAGTACTTCTCTTCTGCTCCAAAACACCTTCCCATCTGGAGAAGATGTGGTGAAATCCCTTTTTCGGTCAGTCTGGGAACGGCCGTTTCGGGAACACGCGATCCAATTTCAGCGTGGCAGTTTTCACACATGATCCCGGCGATGTTCCTGTCTGCCAGGAGAAATCCAGGGCTCCGTTTTCCAGGCAGCCCCACGCTGCCTTCTCCCTGCTCTGCCTTTAATCTCGCGCTGTGTTTATGTAATGCAATAGAAATGTTGCTAACGTGATTATACTTTTCTATCTTATTAGCTCCAATACTGAGCACAATAAAATGGAAAACTGTTTAAATGTTATGTTTAAGTGCTTGAGATAAGAGTTCTTGTAAATGAAATGTGATTACATTTCTGTAATAGATCTTCTCTGTCTGCTCGGACTTTGTTGAGCAATGTAATTCTTTTGGGATTGCTGTTTCTAAGTTTGATTTCTTTTTTTTTTTTCCCTTTTTTTTTTCTTTTTTTGCAGAAATAGCCATGTAAAATGTTACACACCACCAGACAATGAGCAGAAATCTCTTGAAAAGGCAGGGTTTTCCTGTGCGAGGCACAAAACCATTGCTCCATAGTTTTCTTTGTGATAACCAATTTGAATTAAACATAATTCCCCAACATCACCTTGAATTTCCATCTGCGTAACCCCGATGTTCTTAAGCGTTCTGCATTTACCTAATGCTCTGGGCTATTTTCCCCCAGCATGTATGGCAAACTGTGACTATCTCCAAACTGGAGATGATATGAATAACAATTGTTCGCTGATCTTCCCCTGTATCTCCCTGCATAACCTGCAGTCTGCAAAGGCTGAGTAAGTGGCAGATAGCTTTTGTCATCCCTTATCCGGGCTGTACACTTGTAAGGAAGAGCAGGGATAATCGCCTAAATCTAATTAGGGGTTAAAAGAGGCCATGACTGTGATGTGGCAGTGAGACACCTTACTGTAGCAATCCTGTTTGCATTAGAAAAATAAGGTTGTCATATTGATTATTCAAATGAGCTTATATTGGCCATGGCTCAATGGCTGCGTCGCAGCTGAAGCACTGGAAGGTCCCAGCTTTGGAGCGTGTATTATGTGATGTCTTGTTTGCTAATTTAAGGCGTTAAAAACTAAGGCCGAGGGAGTTTTATCGTGAGAATTAAGGGTTTAAGTGACCACTGGAAAATGAAGTTGAGCTTGCCTGGGTGATAGCTGCGATTGCTGAAAGCCACTCAGTGAAGGCCAGTGGATTTGCTTCACATCTTTTATGGAAAAATCAGTATTGGAGTTAACAGATCTTGTTTGTGCATTAATTGACGTTTAGTTCAAAGTCAAACAGCTGAAAAGAGTAAAGTAATTGCATTCAGATCAATTCCACATCCAAGAGATAGTGAATTCCCTCAGCTCTGACTTTGGGGCTGTATTTTAATTTTTAAAAAAATATCTACCTGGTGCTGGGCTACTACAGTTTCTCAAATATTTCTCAGCACCTGGCTTTTTGTCAGTCCCCAGTCAGGTCTGTGGCATCCTGCAAGTGCAGGAGATGCTCCACAGGGTGCTAATTTCAGCCTTCCTCGTTGCCTCGTGACGTAAGTGCCAGGCGTAGAACGGGTAAAAGTATTTAAAAAGACCAATTTATTAATTTTTAAAATTATTTTTGGCACTCTTGTAGTACACCAGGTACCATGTGCTAGGCTGTGTGGCATGCACAAAGACTGGACATTTTACTGCAGGTTTTTTCATTGGTTTGTGCAGCTTCTGCCATTACAGGTTGATAAGGAAAAGCCCACCTTGAATCCTAGATATGAAGCAGAGTTTGCAAATTTGACCCCACAGCTGGAATGATTTCCTCCATTTTATGTGCAGTTTGAGCACTGTTCACTCCAGCTGTTGGCTGTGCTGTATTTCTGCTGCTGGGCAAAAAAAACCAAAACATGTAGAGACAACTAAACTATTTTTTCCTCATTTTCAACTTTATTTTTAAATTTCTTCAATTGATTCTTCCGGTTTCTTCCATTCTCTGCTCTTGGTATTGCTGTAAAGTTACTCATCCCGATGCTGACCTGGTTGACTGAAGCCATGATGACCAGAGGAAGGGGGTTTTTAAAATATATATATATATATTTTATATATTATTTGTTTACATTGTCAGAACATCCTGACCAGTTTGAAAGGCCTGGAAATTATCGAAAGATGTTGCTGTAACTTTGCAGTATCTTGTTTGAACAGAGAGTTCAGCAGTGGCTTGTCCTGTCCTGCCTTTGTGTGAAAGGCCGCTCAGTCCCGAGCCTTGTGCTGAACTCGTGGATGTGTTTGAGTGCTTGGAACGCTTCCAGTTCCACTTTCTGGGGACACCCCTTTGTGGCACTTCTTTGCAAGACATACTCTTTTTGTCTATTGAAATTGCAGCTTTCAGCCCAAACTGAAAATGGGGGGAAAACCAACATATGGGACTTTTTTTTGTCAGCAGTATCGAGGTGCTGTTTGTGGAGATTGGCCCCTCATTTTGCGCACTCATTCTGGATTACGAATTTATTTATTGGACTTATTCATTAATTTTTTTATTTTCTCTTAATCCCTTGCAGCCACAGGTCCAGTGTTCCCCATTAGCGAACGATTCAGGTTGTTCTGAGCGACATCAGTGAGACTGTCTGGATGCATTCCTTGAAGAGAGGGAAATAAGACAAATATGAGGAGTGTTGTGATAGGGGAAAATCCGTAATCCTGGGAGCATCGTAAAGAGGCAGAATTTTCAGTTGACAAAGGAGTTTTTGGCTGCTCCTCCTTTCAGAAATTACAAATGCTCAATTCACACACGAGCTCAGCCGACTCTGGGCTGGCTGAGGTCACCACCCTGAAATTTGAGGTAAAAATAGGCATTTTAATGTCAACCAGCACCACTCTGGGCTTGTCTTAGAGCTTCAGTCTGCAATGGTTCAGGAATGTTGACTCAGTGATTTTGGAGGTCTTTTCCAACCTCAGTGAGTGTGTGAGAGCCAGGGGAGGTTCAGGTTGGACATCGGGAAGCGTTTCTTCCCTGAAGGATTGGTTAAGCACTGGCAGGGGCTGCCCAGGATAGGGGTGGAGTCACCACCCCTGGAGTGGTCCAAAAATTGGATCTTATATTTCTGATTTAATTGTGGGATTTGGTCAAAGGCTGGACTTGATGGTCTTGGAGGTCTTTTCCATCCTCAGTTATTCCAGGAAGTCCCTCGTGAGCAGCAGGAAGGTGAGTGGGACACGTGACACAGAAATTTGGCTACGATTTGTGGGTGGGGTTTGTAACTCCAGGTGGTTGTGGGATATTCCCTGGGTTCTTTGCACTTCAGGAATTCTTCCCACCAGAAGTGCTTGCTCAGTGTCAGCTGGATCTTCCACGTTCCCATCTTTTCTATGCTTTGTGAATCCCCTGGAAACTGCTGCCCTGGAAGGATCTGGCCACTTATTTGTTGGGGGTTTTTTTTGTGGAATATTTCACTTCATATTTCACTTTACCTCCAAGATTTGCAGGTACAACAGGAAGTGCTGGTTTTTAACCTCAACCCCCAAATTCCTTAAGATCCCAGTTTCCTTGGAGCCTGCCGTGTTTATGGTGCTCAATTCCTTCAGGAATCTGTTCACTCTACTTTAAAAAAATAACCTTTGAAGGAAGTCTTGGCTGTAGAACGAGACATGTCTTATATTTTTGTCTTTTTTTGGTCTCATTTTGGTCCTCTTGGTGGTAAATCAATAATGTGCAATACTAATTATTTTAATTTCATTGAAGAAATGCCAAAACACAAAATGCTTTTGGGAGATTGCAGGGGAAGGTGCCCCCGCCCGTGGTGGGGGAGTTGGAATGAGGTGGTTTTTAAGGTCCCTTCCAACCCAAACCATTCTGGGGTTCTGGGATTCCTGGTCTAGACGTTGCCTGGCAGTTTTTTGGGAGTTTATTCCATCTTGCAGTGCCAGTCCCGCTCTCCGTTTCCACCAGCCTCTTTCTCTGGGAAGTGCTGGGAATGAGAAATGCCAAGGAAAACAGATGGTGTTAGTTTTTCATGGCAGTAAAAGGTTAAAAGCAAATTATTGAAAGCAAGAGAGCGAAATGAGCAAGACCAATGCGGTGTGGTAAGAACTTTAGATTTAATAATTAAAGAAATGCGAAGCCTTTAGGTGGTTTTGGTTCAGCTCAAGGAGCATGAGGAGCTCAGACAGCTTTGCTCGAAGGTTTTGGGGTTTTTTTAGGCTGTCAAATTCTCTACCAAAAATACAAATTGTGATTTAGTGGCACTTGCAGATCTTTCCTTCTTCTCACCACGCTGTGTTGGACATCAGACTCTGGTTGGACATCAAAATCTGTGCTTTCAGCCCTGGCAGAGCCACGCCCCAAAAGTGCCCTGAATCCTGTGAAAACCAAGGTGGGATCCCTTTAGTGATCCCTGACCATCCCCTCTCTTTCATGAGCTCCAATTAGCTGGTTTTAATTTGGTTTGATTTTTTTTCCCCCCTCATGTTTTTATTAATTTCAAAGCTCTTCCAGGTTATTTTTATCATGGGCTGTTAGGCTTGGGTTTGGTCAGATGTGTTTGAGACTTGCAATCAATTTCTATATTTAATTTTGATGAAATATTATTTCTTTCCCTTTATTTGTGGCCAAGGGTCTAATTTCCCCTCAAGCTTCAACAACTTTAGCTCTACCTTTTAAAATTTTATAAATTTGTCTCGCAACGCAGCCCGGCATGGAAGTTGTTAGGAGAAGATAGAGCTTCCTTCCTTGCTGGAGGTTGGACTGGACTGCTTGGAATGACCGTCTTGGAGAAACCAAGAGGCTTCAAAAGCTTTTCCTTAAGGCTGAGATGCAGAAAAAAAGTTTAATTGTGAAGTCAAGGCTGAAACTCCAATCTCTTCTGCCCAGAAAAGCTGAGGTAGTTGAGGAGATTAAATATTCTCAGATCAAGTAGATCTGCTCTTTCCAGGAATAGGGGAATTTTTATCTTGTGTAGGGATGAAAAGCTGAGCCTGTTGGATGTGTCTGAGACATTTAGGGAATATTCCGAGCGTGCCCCTGAGCCCCTCAGGGAGATGAGCCCAGGCTGGGTGAAAGCAGGGAGAGGAATGAAAGCGAAGTGACCAACTCACCCCGCAGAGGAGCCCTGCAACGGCGACTCCAGCCCGGCTCCTTAGCCCTCCCAGCAGGGATGTCCAAAAAAGCACGAGCTTTCAGGGTGCTAAAACTGCATCAAATGCACTCCCAGCTGCTGGAATTTCAGCAAGGTGGGAATTTTTTGGGGCTCAGCTGAACTTGACCACGGTTCCCAAAGGGCTGCACTCCTCTTTGGGGATAGTGGAAAGCATTTTTTAGTCTTTGGCCTTAAAATCTTTGCATCCAAGGGTTGCTGGGTGATCCTGGTCTTTCTCCTGAGCTGTGGAAATGAATTGGTTTTTGGTTCACTGTTATTTTTTAATCAGCTGTTTATTTTTCAGCCCTGCTGGTGTCAATCCTGCTGCTGGCTAGAGAGGAAGGGAACACATCCCAAATTTCTCCGGGGTTTTTTGGGACTTTATTAATCTTCCATAAACTCCAGACCGCTGTTCAAAATCTCTCTCACTTCCTATTAATTTCTGTTCAAGGTCCTTCAAAATTGTGTGAACTTTTAATTAATTTTTATTTTAGATTCCTTCTTTTTGGGAAGGAGGGGCAGTTGGGCAACAAAACCAGCTGTATCCTAGTACGACATAGAGGCATTTAGGGTTTGGGCTTGTTAAAGTGTTTTTTTAATTAGAAGAACATCTCTTTGTTTAGAACCTTTGAAGAACTTGTGAAGTGCAAAGAACAAAACTAAAGCCATAACTTGTGGTGTTTAGGTTTTCCATAAAAGAAACCCTGAATAGAAAGGAGGATTTGCATGAGGAGCGTGGGGAAGAATTTGTCTGACTTGTAGTGATGGGTTAGAAAAATGGTCAAAAATCTTCAGAGTTCTGCAAATAGAACAAGAAGTGATGGGTGAGGTGGGTCCCTGGGTTTGAGGAAAGTGATTTTTGCTGATTAATAAAATAAATAAAAAGTATGCACAGCTCTGCATTGGTTATAGGCTGGATAAGCTGAGCTCAGTTCGGATATTAAATACAGATTTTAGCTTTGTTCTTTGAGCTGAGATCTGTGGGGATTAAAGAAAGAAAGAAACAAAATTTTTAAAATTAGTGATTTGTTTCTAAAGTCCGTATAGAAGCTTTAAATTGCCACTGTAGAAGCACTGGGGGTGGAAAAGATCTCCAAGATCACCAATCCCAACCTTTAAATAGGAATATGCAGTCACAGAATGAGACCTGTGCGATGGAACCAAGGCTGGCTCGCAATGTGAATGTTGAGCACTGAGCAAAAGCATGAAGTGTTTTATTCACAGGTCTTAGTGGAAAGTTGGGTGCCAGCAAGTAAGTTTAAAATACTTAATAAACTTCTACAAGACTTTCTCCTTTTGGGAAGAATTCATGGCACAGAGCCTTAGAAAGGAATTACAAAGAATTAATTCAGATGAATTGGAGGTTGCCTTGTTTCCTAGGCAGAGAGCCTTTAATTGGTAACTTTATTTTTATTGAATATTTAATGAGCAACTGGCAAATGTTTCCCTAAGCACAATTTTCATGAGCATTTACTATTTTTTGAGCAGTTTATAATGAATTTAGACAAAGATGGAGCTGTTCAAACACGATGTCGTTTCAGTGTGGTGTGAAGTATTTACCAAAGATTATTGCAGAACTTGTTTAATGTGCATAGATAGTTTAAAAAAAAAAAACCAACCCCAAACTAAACAGGCTTGAGGTTTCCTTGTGGGATTTTTTTTTTATCACCAGACCGAGGGCCTGAAGGAATAGAGGAAGTGAATGGACACCAATGTATCCAAATATCTCATTTTGCCTAAAAGCAAGTGCCGGCAGATAAATGCCCATAAAGGGATTTCTTTCTTAAGCCCCATGGATTTTTTTTTTTTTCTGCAACTTTTTGTGTGAGTTCGAAATGAAAACCATTCATCCAGTGCCCCAAAGAAGGGCCTTATTGAATGGAATAACAGTGTAATGTACCATTGAAGGCAGGATTGAAAGTGATTATCTTGTTAACTCTTGACAGTTACCGCCAGCTTGAAATAGAACTGGCAGGCTTGATTTGCAAATGAATTAGAGCTTTTTCATTTGGTGCCAGGATCATCTTTTTATATTCTGATATGACAGATGCTATGTTCCATGCTTTTGTTTCTCTTCACTCTTCTACTTGCAAATAAAAAACAAAAGATTATGATAGTAATTTTATTTGCATCTTTTCTCTAGGAGTTTATTCTTTGTCTCGAAGTTTTTAATCTTATATTTTTTTCAACAATTTGTTAAAGAATAGTATTGTTCCCGCAGAATAAAATTTCATTAGTTTAAGTACAGTAGTAATTGGGTGAATGAGGGGGATTTAGAAGCTTTCAGAAAATGGAAAATTGATTGTACTCAAATTGTTTTAGTGCTTAGAACATTTAAATTTCCTCCCTGACTTACACTTGCATTTAATATTCCTCAATACCACGAGCAGAGGAAAAGCTCACGTTTCAAGTATTTCTGCTCACGCTCTGCTAATGGCAGCACATGTGTAATTAGTGGCGGCCTTAATGCTGATCAGCTGTGTTTATATTCTGCAGCCATCCCAACACAGATGGGGAGGTGTTGGGTATGATAATTATTGTGCTCTCCTTCTATGTTCCTCATTAACCTGTAACACTCGCTACCAGTCCGGAGAGTTTTTCCCATAGTTGTGCTTCCCAACACTGGAACTTGCTGGGCTTTGTTTAATATTCAGCCCAGCGTTGTGGGCATTTACACTGCCGGGCTTTTTGCTGCTTTTGTAATCTGGTTTGTACTTTGAGGCTAATTAGCAGCACTTCCGACTGCCACTGATGTCCATTATGGAAATGTTTTCCTACACTTTCACCTACAGGATGTGTTTTAATTGAATATCTACTAAATAATATTACAGAGAAGGTAAATCAGGCCAAAGTTGTCTAATTTATTTAAGGCTGGTTAACAGAGGCAGTGACATTCCGGAGCCTGACGTTTAATTGCCTGTGTTTGCTGGGAATGCAAACGGGGAGGAACAAGGCTGCACTCCTGAAGGGAGCAGGAGGAGAAATCCCACCCCACCAGGCAAAACCAGGGAAAAACCCAACCAAACCCCACTGCAGGTAGGAAAACTCCAAGGACTTGCAGGTTGTGATGTACTTGGAATCGCCAGGTTGAGCTGAGGAGTGGCTTTAAGGCAACCGGGACAGCAGAATGAGCTCTGGTCATTTATGGGATTTCCATTCCTGACCTGAAGCCTTTGTGAAACAACCAGGAGATTTTGGGTGGTTATATTATGTCTTATAATTTATGGGATTTCCATTCCTTACCTGAAGCCTCTGTGAAACAACCAGGAGATTTTGGGTGGTTATATTATGTCTTATAATTTATGGGATTTCCATACCTGGCCTGAAGCCTCTGTAAAACAAAACCAGGAGATTTTGGGTAGTTGTTTTGTCTCTTGTTTACCTGAGAAATACATGCAAAGAAATGCAATATTTTTGTAGGGTCTATTTGAAAATACTGATTTTATCCACACTGTATTTTGGGGTTTTTCTGCCTCTGTTTAGTTCCAGTATTTATTTCAATTGCATAAAATCTTGGATTTTACTCTCCGAGCCAGGGCTATTATATATTTCCCTCTCTTGAATATTTGATAAGGTCTCTTGGGTACTGATTTTCCTTCTCTCTAGGATAACATATTATGGAAATTGTTTCACCTTGTGTCCTGTTTAAAGTCCCTGGTTTTAGCATGATTCAATTTGGTTTGCATTGTATTCCACGGAGTTCTTTGGCAGTTCCAAGTTATTCCAGTGTGTTTGCATGGAGGGCAACTTTGGCTTTTCCTCCTGCTTTTGCTGTGTGACCTTCATAGGATCTTCTTGGGTCTTTGTTGCATTTAAATTTATTAGTAATTGGCCAAACTTCCTACTGGTTTTTCCTGAGAGAAATTATTTGGATGGTTGGAGTGAGGGATCCACTGGGCCCGAGACCACCAGCTTTGGAGTCTTTACACTCCAGGATCAGCTCCAGATCATTCGAAGTTGGTACTTGGTAAGAACAAAACAACTTTCCACACTTTAAAAAATATATAATGGATGCTTTTCCTATTAGGCTGTAGGATTCCCAAAGTGTTTGCTCCTCTTGATGAGTTTGTTGTGCAGAAAAGACTGGAAAGAGCAGCAAAAAATGACAAGTTCAGCGATATCTCATCTCGGGATATCCTGAGGTAGGAATACAGTGTGTGATCACATGGAAACCGAATTCTTTTCTCAGGGATGTGCAGGGCTCAGGTGTGGTCTGGGAAATCATGAGATATTGGCCTTTGACCTTTGGGAGGGAGGATCTTGCCAGGTTGGCAGAGTTCTGGGGATTTCCACATTGTGAGAGAAGAGGGAGAGACTTACAGGCCGGTGGTGCCATTTGCTGCCATTTACTCCGAAATCTGGAATATTAATAATGCTGCTGGATTGAGCAGTCAGGGCTGCTGTAATAAATTCCTTAGCTGACGCTGATTTAGATGAGCTGGGTTTTATTTACAGTGCCACTGATTTGTTAAACATCTTTTGGAGAGGTCTGTGAGCATGATGAGGCGAAGGCCTGGTGGAATTTGAGGTGCCAATCTGCTAAAACAGAGATGATGCACAAAAAGAAAGGTCTGGAGATACCTGAGGGGCTCCTTGTCCCCCGCTGGCACCTCCAGGTGTGCCATTAAGATTTCTCTCAGTTTTGGCCAGGTTGGGTCAGCGTTGATGCCTCACCATGAAGAAGCTCAAGGTGGGAGCAGCAGTGGCCATGAAGGCCGTGGCAGTGGCCTCACTTATCCTCTTCAGCACAGCCCTGGGTATAATTCCACACATCTACAGCCTCTCTTTATTCCTTTCTGTCCTCTCTCCCTGTACCTGCCTTAGCCACAGAGCGTGGGGAGGCGGGAGAAGGGGCCAGGCCACCCCTCAGGCCGGTTTCACGCGTTCATCCCATTTCGCGTTGTCCATCTTGGCGAACGTTTAACACCTTGACACCTGCTGAAGTGCCTGAAGAAGCTCTGGAGAGATGCAGCTGTTTGTCTCGAGGTTGTTTATCTGGCGTGGTAGATGAGCCTGTGAATGGTTGATCTGAAATGGCAGATAAAGCGCGGATCCATAAGAAGCCATAGGAAACAGCAGGTGTGGGACTGCTCACGGGAGGGTTCGTAGGGAAGGCTGAAGGTTAAGGTGAGGATAAAGCACAGGAAGACGGGAGGTTTTTCCCAGAACATCTTCTGCTGGGAGGCTCTCCATCCAAGAAGAATCCTGGGACAGAAAAGGGATGAATTTAAAATGGCACTTGACAGATTATTGAAAATATTATATGACGCGCTTGCTGAGTGATCCAGGAGAATTTTAGGAAAACGAGAAGGAAGGGTGCTCCAGTGAGGACCCTGAATCAGCAGGACACGCTGTCCATGGAACTGGGCTTCCAAAGCCAGCCTGGATAAAACTCTGCACTCTCAGAGGCCTTTTGACCTGAACTATCCTGTAATAGCCATATAGATATAAATATCCCACAGGATTATCCTGCAGCCTATGGCTTCCAGTTCAGAATCTATGGCAGAGACAATTCTTAACTATTAATTAACCATGTATTAGTTCTACAATTCTTGGGTGGAACTGCTATAAATTCACTAAAAAAGTACATTATATGTGAAATCTTAAGCTGTTTTACAATACCTGAATGGGATATTTTGAGGATAGTGCACATTTTTCAGCTCCCTTGATTAATGATTAGTTTGATACGGGGAGTATTTTTAGGAACATGAATATATTCCAGGTTAAAATCATGATTTCCAGCAAATGCTAGGGAATATTTTTAATTTCATTTACTGAGAAAGGAAGTTCCCACCACCTCAATCAGTTACTGTGGGTTTAAGTAATCCCAAACCTGGCAGAACTTGGAGAATCCCAGAATGGTTTGGGTTGGAAGGAACCTTAAATCTCATCCAGTTCCACCCTCTGCCATGGGCTGAGGTGGAACTTCCTTGACTGAATTCCCAGCTTGTTGTTGCAGGTCTCTCACAACCAGGATTCAAATGTAGTTGGAAATTTTTTCCCCTGGCATTGCTGAAACATTAGGATGAGCCTGAGCACGATGTTTACTGGGTTTAATGGATGATTTTAAATACACACATGTCAGGTAGTGTTTTACTGCAAATCCCTGACTATAGTGGGGAAAAAATTCCAAAGCTTCTCTGCAGGAAAAAAGGAAATCTCAGGAATGAAATCAAACTTGCCTAATGAACCAAAGAAATTAAGGTGCTGCACTGGAGATTTGAAGGACAAATATGTGCCTTATTGGGAACTCTGGGGTGTAAAATGGAGTAAAACAATTACCTGGAAATGATCTCAAATTAGTACAGCTTTATGGTGTCTTTTATGTGAGCATTGGAATGTTGGATGTGCATAAAGCTGCTCCTGGCTTTTATTTGTGGTGTTTAATGGTTTACAATTCTGCAGACACTCAAGGCTGTGTGTGAGACTGAGCTGTGGCCATAGGTCTGATTTTGCCTAAAACATTTGAAATATAGAATTAATGGGAGCCTTATTTGTATAATTTATGATACAAATAATAGAACTTAAATATGGGATCATTATATGTAATGATACAAATACAACGGATTTTATAATATAATTTATAGGATATATTTAAAATATGTAATTATTATATAGAATTATAGAAATATAACTGTAATCATATAATATAATTTATTGTATATCTAATGTAATATAGAATAGGATACAGAATATAATTGTATAAGATCTCTAATAGAATCTATTGGTTAACTAAAAGATAAAACCCTGCCGTAGTCTGGCTGATTGATGCCCAGCAGCCTCGGGCTGGGAAGAGGTTTTCATTGGAAGTGACAGGTTCCCCAAGGTTTATTTAGGACAAGCTCAGCCTTGTCCTGGTTAGTTTGATAATGTTTTCCTTATGGATGTTCCAGCACTGCATTTCCTGCGTTAGGGCCTTGTGTTACACCAATATTCCTGTCTGGGCTGCCTCAACTACAAATTGGCTGAACAGCCCGTGACACTTTTTCAATATTATTACATTAAACCAAGTGGATTTTGATTGATAACCTAATATTCAACTAATGCAAAACATCAATCATGGCAAGTATATTAATTATTTAATATTGCAGCCTAATTCAGGAATCGATGTGCTGCAGGAGGGGAAGGGAAACTCGCTGTTCCCAGAAGGTTTGAGACAGGGGATGATTAAAAAAGAGCCCCACCAAAGCCTGCTCCGCTCCCGTGTGTTGGTTCGATACAAATCTTTATTCATTTGCCAATAATCTCCTCGCATTTTCCACTTCAGGACCTTTTTTATCAGTTTTGAGGCCTGTAATTGAATTAAGGCTGCTTTCAGCACAGGCTGAGGGGAGGTGCACAAATATTGATGGCAGGGACAGGGCCTGGCCTGGGAGCTCCTCCCTGCCCTGCATCCCCCTCCCAAAGCAACTCAGCCTCTAAAGGCCAGATTTTAATGGATCGTGGGATCATGGAATGGTTTGGGTTGGAAGGGAGAATAAATCCCGTCCATCCCACCCCTGCCATGGCAGGGACACCTTCCACCATCCCAGGCTGCTCCAAGCCCCGGTGTCCAACCTGGCCTTGGGCACTGCCAGGGATCCAGGGGCAGCCACAGCTGCTCTGGGAATCCCATCCCAGCTCCTCCTCACCCTCCCAGCCGGGAATTCCTTCCCAATCTCCCATCCATCCCTGCCCTCTGGCAGTGGGAAGCCATTCCCTGTGTCCTGTCCCTCCATCCCTTGTCCCCAGTCCCTCCATCCCTTGTCCCCAGTCCCTCTCCAGCTCTCCTGGAGCCCCTCTAGGCTCTAAGGGGCTCTGAGGTCTCTCTGGGTCCTCCTCCAGGCTCAAGATGTGGGAGACAATTTGGGATAAATCTTGCATGGCTGAGAATAATAAGTTCTATCAAAATTCGAACAGCAGAAGTATGTTTTGTTTTTCTCTCACTTCATTAATGACATTTAAATAGGAAAAAAAACTGCATAGCAGATTTTTGGAAAAGCTTTAGGAAATTATAAATAATTAGTAATTTTAGTGCTAGTAATTAGTAATAGTGTAGTGATAACTGATTCCATGGAATCCTCAGGGGCTGGTTTCTCCTTGTTTGCCATGGCAGTGACCCACCTTCCAAGAGGTGATGTTGGAATTAGGTAGAACCTGGAGTTGATGGAAGCAGGAACCACCTTCTTGTTCAGTGGGTGTGGATTTGGGGAATTTTTAATTTGTTTTCCATTGGATTTCATTTTTTTTTCCATTTTTGTTGTGTTAAGGATTAATTTTCCCCCTGAATTTTTGCTTTTCAGAGTTTTTACTTGGACAGTTTGGTCCTTTTTTTTTTTTTTTTTTTTTGGAGCTGCCTTTATGCAAAATTCTTCCCATTTTCTCTCTGTACATTTGTACTTTTTGCAGCTTTCAGGAATCAGATGCCAAGCTCCAGCAGGGCTGCCGTGACCCATGGAATTAATCACAATTCCTTCTCTCCATCACCTTGGAAAGGGGCACAGAATTTCATTATGGAAGTGGTGGCAAAGCAGAACCAGGAGGCACCAAATGTGGATTTGATAAACAGCCCCATGCCCTGGCCTGGCTGATCCTTTCCATTGTAAATAGTGGGATAATTAGATTAAAAATGTTGATTTGAAATGTGTATCCTGTGGCATTGCTGCAATTTCAGGGTAGGTAATATTTGAGGGTTTAATTCTGTCATTGTGCGTTAGGATAATCAATATTTTTTAGGTGTTACAGGTAAATATATGTATTAAAATTAAAAATTTTACACACTGGAGAAATTACCCAGCTTTGCCATTTCAGAGTTAACAGAAATCGTTGCAGACAAGGGTTTAGCAACTATTTAGAACTTTTGTTCTTCTCTTACAGGGACTCTGCAAACATCAAAGCTGGATTAGAACATCTGGTAAGTTTTAATTTTCTCTTGAACATTTGCATCATCTTTGATATCTGCATTCCAAATGAACACTTTTGAATGAGCTTTGAATACCTTGAATTGAGAAAGTCAACCATTTCCCAGAGGGTCAGGCTACTGTTATTATGTGAAGGCACTCACATTTTCATTTATCTCCCCATTTCAAGGGAATTTTAATTTTTTTAAATTACTTTTTTTTGATGTAGAGATGAAATAAACTGGACTACAATCCTTGGATTGATGATTGCCTTAATTATAAACAAAAATTGTTTGGTGTTGGATTTTTGGCATATCCTGATCTGAAAACAACTAACTTGTGATTAAAAAAAAAAAAAAAAAAGAGAGACAGGGACACAATCAAATATTGCATGCATAAATATGGTGTGTTTGAGTCATTTGGAGGCTTTGAAAGAAGTGCACAGCTTTGTGTTTTCTCTTGTCTTTGCTTTATGAATAATGGATTGACTTAAATTCCATTCAGGGCTGCAGCAGAAAATAATAATTGAGGTGCAAAATATTTCTGGTTTAAGTAAACATATTAAACCCACAAGTGATGGCAAGCCAGGCTTAGCATTACAAACTCATCAGTTGATCAAAACTGGGAAAAATAAAATCTTGTCACAAGTCAGAAGCTGGTTGAGCCTCACATGTTGGTACCCAGCAATCAGTGGAACGTTAAATAGTTCATCTAAAGTGATTATTAAATCCCATTAATTTAAAATACTCACTGTTCATGGCACATCCATCCTGAGAAGGGTTTAATTTTTTTAGGGAATATCTAAATAATCCCTACTGTTCCACAGTGCTGTTAAAAACATCGTGTCTTGCACTGGGCAAAATTGTTTTCCTCTTGTTGCTTCCCATTTTGGCAATCACTTGGGAAGGATCTGTAGGAGCTTGGGTACCAATATCTCCTTGGAGGGATGGAAAGGATGGAGGTGCTGGTGGGATGGGGATCCTGGTGGGATGGGGAATCCTGGAGGGATGGGGATCCTGGTGGGATGGAGGTCTTGGTGGGATGGGGATCCTGGTGGGATGGAGGTCCTGGTGGGATGGAGGTGCTGGTGGGATGGATATGCTGGTGGGATGGGGATCCTGGTGGGATGGAGGTGCTGATGGGATGGGGATCCTGGTGGAATGGAGGTCTTGGTGGGATGGGGATCCTGGTGGGATGGGGGGGCTGGTGGGATGGGGGATCCTGGAGGGATGGGGATCCTGGTGGGAGGGGGATCCTGGTGGGATGGGGGGGCTGGTGGGATGGGGGATCCTGGAGGGATGGGGATCCTGGTGGGAGGGGGATCCTGGTGGGATAAGGATCCTGGTGGGCTGGAGGTCCTGATGGGATGGGGATCCTGGTGGGATAAGGATCCTGGTGGGATGGAGGTCCTGGTGGGATGGGGATCCTGGAGGGATGGAGATCCTGGTGGGATGGGGATCCTGGAGGGATGGAGATCCTGGTGGGATGGGGATCCTGGAGGGATGGAGATCCTGGTGGGATGGGGATCCTGGAGGGATGGAGATCCTGGTGGGATGGGGATCCTGGAGGGATGGAGATCCTGGTGGGATGGGGATCCTGGAGGGATGGAGATCCTGGTGGGATGGGGATCCTGGTGAGATGGAGGTCTTGGTGGGGTGAGGGTCCTGGTGGCATGGAGGTCCTGATGGGATGGATGTCCTGGCACGGTTCTCAGGAGCTCCCCCTTTCTAAAGGTGCCCTGTGAAATGTGTTGGGAATCAGCAAATGGAGCAGAGTCCTTGGAGCAGTTGGAAAATCCATCTTGTTTACTGCTTCCAGGGGTATCTCACCTGCGGGTTGAAGCCCTGAAATGAATTTTAGGAATGTTTCATTGCCCTGCTGGTGGCAGGGAGTTGTAATCCAGCGGCTTCCTGGGATTTTTCTCGTGCATTATAAAGCTCCTCCCCTCTTGGCAGATTGACCATGGCTCGGGCTTGTTCTAAATTGGGGTTTCTGCCACAGCAGGAGCTGCAGGGCTGATTTATAACAACAAATATTCCCAAAAAGTGGGAAGGAAGAGGCTCTGTGGGCTTGGAGTAGCCTGGGGAGGTGGGGAGCAGGAAGAGAGTTCAGTGGTGTTCAGGGTTTCTCTGGGATTGGGGCAAAACATACTGGGAATATCCCCTGTGGAATGATGATGCCTGAAGTGCTTTATGGGTTAACTCACAATAATTTGGAATGAAATGATGTCTTCATTAAATAAATTGGCTTTAGAATCCCAGAACTGGGCAGGAAGGGGCCTTAAAGATCCCTTGGAAGAGATCTTAAAGATATCTCATTCCACCCCGTACCATGGACAGGGAACATTTCCCTGAAAGATCTGTCAAAAACCTCCAGATTTGAGACTTTCCCCCTGCCCTTTTCCCTTTGATCTCAGAAAATCTGTCCTGGGAATGGGTGCTCAAGGAAACAAACTGTTTCCCAAGGCACCCACAGGTAGGAATATTCGTGCTGGAAACTGTTCCATATCTCAACATTTTGTTCGTAAAGATTTTTGTGACTCCAATAAATTACAGGGATATTCCTCAAAATGTTTCAGCCCCATAATTCCAACTCTACTACTTTAATTCCTGCATCTCCAAATGCTTGTAAGGAGGTTTTCCCCACCTTACGAGTCTCTATATTGATTTGATAATCTCTTATTGAATCCCTTCTGTAAAAAAAGGGTATTTTACAATTTGGGACTTACAAGAGGCTCGGCTGACAGGACACAGGGAATGGCTTCAAACTGAAAGGAGTAGGTTTGGATGGAATACTGGGAAGGAATTCCTCCCTGGGAGGGTGGGCAGGCCCTGGCACAGGGTGCCCAGAGCAGCTGTGGCTGCCCCTGGATCCCTGGCAGTGCCCAAGGCCAGGTTGGACACTGGGGCTTGGAGCAGCCTAGGACAGTGGAAGGTGTCCCCATGGCAGGGGTGGCACTGGATGAGCTTTAAGGTGCACGTCTTTCTCTGATTTGGTCAACCAAAAAAACCCCCAAACCCCAACCAAAAACCCCTCTCCTTTATTAGGTGGCAGTACTTTATCAAGTGTTTATTTCTGTGAGATGCCAGTATTTGTTTCCTGGCTCTCACTGTGTTTTCCATGGGGTTTGGTTGCAGCGGTGGCCCCTCGCTGGTTGTTGCTCGCCTGTGGTGTCACAGCTCCGTGGTCCTCGGGTGGCCACCGGACAGCGACGTCTGACAGAGTCCTTGGCTTCCTAACGAGCTGTAAACCAAGCAGCCAGTTATTTGTGTTCACAAACAATTAATTAACGTTCTTAATATGAGTAATTATGTTTATCTTGCTGTCCTGGCAAAATTCCATGCTGGTCAATTATGTTCTGCAGGCTGGAATTGTCTCTTACGGAGGCTGAGTTGAGGGTTGGGATTTTCCCCTATTGAAATTTATTTCTTTAGAAATAAGATTTTTCGCTTTTTTTTTTTGAATGGGAGACATTTCATCTCACATATCCTAATTATTAAACCTGAAAGAATTCCCTTAGGAAAACCACTGTGGTGTTCTTTGGTAATTACAATTTTCGTGTCCCTTAGTGTCTGGCTTTTAGTTTGGTGCTTGAACATTAAACTTGCGTCTTCTTGATCTTCTCCTTCCTAAAAGGTGATGGATACATAGATTCCTTTGGAGTGGGAAGTGTGAGAGCACAGCCACTGCTGAGGTGGTTTTGGCAAGGTTATAATAAAATAACAACACATCTTTTGCAAGTTTTCAAAAAATTAAGAACTTGTAGAAATAATTAGGTTGGGCCCTTTTATAAAATAGTGTTAAATATTAGTTACGCAGATGAATTATTATTTGTAACTGGTTAGTGTTTGACTCCTACTATTGAGACCATAAATATTGGTATTTTTGTAGAGTAACACTGAATTCTGCTGTTGGATTTTGTCTGGTTTTTGTTGCGTTGAGCCCAAAATGTTGTTGACCAGCATGAGATTACAACCTAAACCATTTCAGTCTCCCAAGGTGCAAATGAACACAGAGGACCTGAAGGTCCCTGTGTTTATTCCTGCAAAATGAACATTAGATGAGAAGGAAATAAAATTTTATGTCCATTAAAAAAAATATTTAAGTAACTTAAGCATCAATTTTATCTGCATATGGAATAGAGATGAGAGTTGTCATCATGTTGCAGCTACCACGCTGAGAAATGTGGTCGTCAGTGTGTGAAATGGTTTCTTGCCATCACATAGTTGTGGAATTTGTTCTTCCTGATTAAAAACACACCATGGAGAGCAGGAATCGGGCACGTTTCTAAGCCTCACATCTGGATGCTCACATTTTTCAAGTATCCAGAACACAGGACTGATCAAACGTAATTAAAATTATCTTTTCTGTTTACCTGTTTGCAAAGTGGGCGAGAGGAAACGGCCTCGAGTTGCTCTGGGGAGGTTTAGGTTGGATTTTGGGGGAAAGTCCTTCATGGAAAGGGTGGTCAAGTGTCAGAACAGAGCAGTGGTGGAGTCCCCATCCCTGGAGAAATATAAAAGCCCTGTGGATGTGGCACCTGGGGACATGGCCAGTGGTGGGTTAATGGTTGCACCCAACAGGCTTGGAAGGCTTTTCCAACCCAGATAATTCTGGGATTCCCTGGTAAATCATAGTTTTATAAATAATAGTTTACTGGGATTTGGTGGTTGTATCACAGTAACCTGAACCAGGGCTTGGAACTGGATCATCTCCCAGGTCCTTCCAACCTGAACCGTTGTGTGAATTCATAAAAAAAAACCCCTCTGATTTTCATCACTTATTAATTAATAAGTGGTGGTTTCACTTTAAGGTCGATTTATATTGCTCAAAGTGTAAATCCCTAAAATTGATTCTCCTGAGCTTTTCCACAGCTGTGCAGAGCAATGGGTGAGATTTCCAGCTGCAAACACTGTCCCAGTCTGAGAGGAAGGGAGTGACGGTGGGGATGCGGAGGTTTTCCACCAACGGCCAAAGTGACGTTTGTGTCCGGATTTCCCCTTGGACGGGCTGGAGAGCCACTCAGTGTCCAGCTGGAGGCACCAGCTTGGGAGGTGCTTTTTGGGGAGCAGTGCTGGGTCTGGCTGTGTCCCCCCGTGAGAGGGACCCCCTGGTGTCCCCAGCTTGGCACGTGTCAGTGGCCGATGGGCCCTCCGGCTGTGGGCAGGTCGGCACCCCAAACATTCCCCCTTGCTCAGCAGCAGCCTGGCCCTTGGAAATCTTTCCAACTCCTTCAGGAGCTTTGGATCAGGTTCATATTAGGTAATCACGTCGCAGAAGATCAATGGCTTATGAATATCCATGGAAAAATGCATCCTGTTTGGCTCCGTTTGCCCGCGGGGATGAAACCCGGGCTGCTCCTGCAGAGGGGCTCCGTGGATCCCGGAGGGTTTGTGGAGAGCCTCCTGCACCGAATACGTGTTAAATTAATATGTGCACACCACTTTTATTTGTTCTAAGGTTTTGCTGCTTTCGGTTGCAGATGTGAATCAAACAACTGTGGGATCAAACCATCAGAGGCAGAGCGTGTTCGTGGCAGAATATTCAAAGGGTTGCAGTAGTTTGTTGTTCCAACAGTGACAAATTTCGTGGAAACTTTGTAAGGGAACCGAGTTTTACCCTGTCACTTCCCATTACCAGCGGGCTCTGAAACCAGAGCCACTCCACATAAAACAGCGCTTTCATGTCCCCGTGTCTTTATTAAAAAGTAAACTTTGATCGCTCTCGTTTACCACCGAGGCAGAGGTGCCTCCCCCACCCTTGGCTGCGGGGGGGACCCCGTGCCCTTTCCTCCCCGTGACCTTTGTGCCTTTATTTTGCTTTCCCTTTGTCACCCCGCTCATATTTACTCCATAAATTCGCTTGACTCCCGTTCTCCGCTGTAAATTGGAAAAGGCCGATGGGAGCGTCCCCGGTCCCCGCTCTGCAGACGGATGAGAGGAGCCATCAGCCGAAGTAAATAACGCTGTAAAATATAAAGAGTGTGATTTTCCCTGGCATCTGCATAAAACCCCCGGCACGTGCGGGTGTTGTTTCCAATCGCGCCGGCGGTTTGTTCGCAATTCCCGTAATTTGATCGTGGCTGATGAAAAGCTGACAAGATTTCCACAGCGCCCCATTAGATGAAAGCAGCATGAAACCAGAGGTTAATCTGCAAACAGATTTTCCTGCTTATTACTCTAATGATTCCATCAGATTTGATGTAGCAGGCTGCGAGGCGTCTCTCGGCAGCAACAGTGTGCTCGGGTTTGATCTCCGTGCTCATTAAATGATGGAGTAATTTGGGTGACCTCTGCCCAGGTGCACATCTCCTCATAATTGCACGGCATTCTGATGGGGAAATTACTGGCGAGAACCCCGAGTATTCATCGCGCTTTCCGAGTGGAAAAACTAACAAAAGAAATATTGCATTAATTTTCAAATGATGATATTACATTTAGTGCCTGGGCCCCATATATCAAAATCTGAGAACTGCTCAGTTACTCGCTGCTCTTAATCTTAATGGTATCTGTGGATGTCAAGGGCATGGAGGAAATTAAATCGGAAAGTGCAGATAGACCTAAGAAGACATTATCTCTTGATGATTGCAGTTTTGATAGGTATTTCAGTGAATTTCATTTTCGCAGAATGGTGGAAGATGAGTTAGCCACCAGATTTTCTCATTTTTCTTCCCCGTGATTTATGTGAGTTGAGTATAAAACTTTTTATGGGAGTGCAGTTACGGCAGATGAGAGGTAAATTAATGCACTGGGTTTCCATCTCGGCCCCGCGCGCGATTGTCAGAGCTGTACATACGTAATGGGGCCCATCATTATTCAGGGTTGTTTACATTCAAAATATGTAATGAAATCTGTTCAGAATAATGAGGGAAATAAAAGTTTAGAAAATTGTAAAGGTCATGAAGTTTGAGAAATGATGCAATGCTCCCAAAATAACATTTAGGCAATATAAATTACATTATTATGCACCAACTCTGCCTTATAGAGACATGAAGATAAAGTGCTTTCGACGAGTAAAATGCTGTTAGTGCTCTCTGAAGTATGAGAATGTGTAAAATGTTTCTGATTTCATATTCTGGTTTTGTGCATATTGTGGAAAAATATATAAAGGAACTTTATGGAGGGCAGTGGCTGCTTCACTGTCCCCAAGTTTAAATGCATTTCCTGGCAGGGTTTTCTGCAGCAAACAAACGCTTTGGCAGAAATGTAATTGATTATTAATCTAATTATTGAGGCCACCATCGAGTTCATCTTTTTAGGGGTTCTTTCTCCTCTTCTTTTGGGGATTCTGCATGGAGATCTTTGATCTGAATGTATTTTATTGCATATACTGAGGAGGGATCTTGGCACAATACTGAGATGAAGCATAAATTTGCCCAACTCTCTGTGGTCTGCACCTAAAATACAAATCTCTGCACCCTGATTTTATGCAGGTGCTCCTCAGAATAATTATGTTTTGCCCTGCACATTTTATATTGTATTTATTTGTCAAAAGAAGCAGCCAAAAGCATGAAACACCAGTCATTTTTGGAAAAGTTAAACCAACAAGTCTGTGACATCCCAAAAAACAGTGCATTGAATCTGAGAGCAAAGAGAAAATGCACTTTTATTCAAAGTATATAATCTTGATTAAATTCAGATTAATTCCTGTGTAATTAGGCATGATTTTGGGTAGATTATTAGATTCTTTTGAAACCGAGTGCTAATTTAGAGCTCACTGGATCCTTGTGATATTTGAAATACTTTTCATTTTCAAAATTTTTTTTTCTATTACTTTTCAATCACTGCATTTCAATGCAAAGATTCCAAAGGGGATGGGATTCCCTTTTTCTGAAAAATTCTAATTTATTTAGACAAAACTCCTCTCTTAGTGGAAAAAATTAAGCAGTAATTCAAATGTTAACTCCCGCTGTTGTTAATTAATCCCTGTTACCTGTTGGTTGTGCTCCTGTTTTTCCAGCCTTGGCTGGAGCTGCTTCCAAAGCATTCAAGATGTGTTAATTAAAAATTTTCATTTCAGAACCTGGATTTATGTGCTGCTATTTTTATATTCTCCCACCACTTTGACGTAACATAATGCAGCAGGAATCTGAAACAGTGATAAAAGATAAAAATCCATATTTAAGAGTTATATATGAATAATTTCATAATTTTTGTAAGCAGTGGGGTAATTCTGCCTCTAATTTTCAAAGGTTAAATTGAGAAATAGATGAATTTCTAGAATAATGACCAGATGATGTTGATGCAAAAATCTCTGTTCTGCCAGCTCTTTGTCAGAATGTTGAATTTTTTGGTGATTGTGGCTGTATTTCCATGCAAATGTAGATCTAAGGGATGATATTTCAGGCTGCAAGGAAATAAATAGAGGGGAGGTAATTTCTTTAGCCTTTAGTGTATGTTTGGATGCAATATTATCTTTATTTCCTCTCTTACTGGAGAACCCACACAGAGTTTATGGCTGTGGAAGTTTAACACTTCCAGGAATTTTTCCTTTTTAAAAGACCTGGATTTGCCGGTTAATTTTTTAAAATCTCATTTACAACTCTCCCTGTTTCTGCAGAGTGGTTAATCCATTTTGCTGTATCCTCTCCCAGCAGGAAGGCCTTTTTCCTTGCTTTTTCTCAGGAATATTCCCTGAAATGAATACATAGTTGTTTTCTGGTCCTTTTAAAGGAGCCCTTGCTGCAAAAACTGCTTTGAATTCCGAAAATCCCGTCCGTGTGCTCGAGCCATCCAGGCTATTTGCCACAGCCATTCCCTCCTGCCTTTGATTTGCTTCCAGTAATCCATTGTTGCTTATTCCTTAAATTCTGGGTTGGTTTTAGTGTAAACAAGATGGGATTTTTCCACCCACCTGGCGTTCCAGGGTTCTCTGAGGATCCCGGGTTAAAATCCGCGTCGCTCTGGGAAGTGACTCCTGGTTAAGTGGAGTGAACATAAAAATCCACAATTAAAGTGAACAAATCCAAGTGTTTTGATGGCAATTTGTGTCCTGGATGAGAGGAGGGAGAGGATTCGGGGGCTCCTCCGCTGTTGAGCTGTGGCTCACGTCAAAGGGCTGCTGATGTTTGGGGACAGTTTAGGCCATCTCCAGTTTGTGTGGAAATCCCGTCCGACGGAAAGCTCCGAGTCCAGATATCCTTTGGTGTTTCTGCATGAAATTCGGACGCTCCATTCGGTTCTTTAGAGCTGGGATTTTGTAGTTCTGCCTGATTTTGTCGCTCCTCGTTGGGCTCTGGATTGAAGGGTGGGGCCTTATCATCGTTCCCAGTTTTGATAAACTGGCAGTTTTGGAGGAGGACAATTCTGGGAAAGTTTTCCATCCTTTCTGTCAAGGTGCAGATGTTTTTTCCCCGGCTCTGGCTGGAGGAGCCACGTTCCATAACCAGGTTTTCCCCTCACTGTGGTCTTGGTGTCTAATTAAGCTGGACTCTTCCCTTCATCATTGGTCATATTTTCTGTGGCCTTCACATAAACTAAGATTTGGTTTTTTCTACCTGTTTTTTTTTGGTTAATGATTTTTCTTTCCTAATTAGTCCATCCCTGATGCTGGATTGTTTATTTCTGTGGAAGTACCAAGAGCATCTGTGCATTCCATGGACAGAAATTACCATTATTCCATGTTTTACATGATTTTTCTCCACTTATAATTCACTTTGATAAACTTAAGATGTTTTTTGGGGGAGCAGGTGGATCTGTATCCAGTCAGGACACTCCTGCCACAGCCTATTCCTGAGTGGTGTTGTTGATTAATTGTATCAGAGGAAAAACTCAGACATAAATATAATTTTCCCATCCAATCTTTTCAACTGATTTATGTCTGAAAATGCAGGCGTTTAATTCAAATAGTGCCAGATGTGCTTATTATATTTCTGTGCTATTAATTCAGATTAGGGATTCTTCTCTGGGATTTTATTTTCATGTTTTTAATGTGAAAAACATTCCTTTGTCAATCTGGAATTTGCTACCCTTAAAGACTTATGTAAGGAAAAGATGACAACTGCAAATTCTCAATCTCCTTTGGTTTTATTTTTATTTTAATATTTTATCCTCCTGTGAAGTGTCTTCTTATACAAATAAGTATCTTCAGTTTCTTTGGTAATTATTTTTTTTTAATCACCCGAAGAGGAATAAACGGCAGAAAAGGAACCCAGCATCCCTGCGATAAACCTGTCCCACAATCTTTTCCGTAATTTGATCAAACTCTCTTTAAAAGCTGGCTGGGCTGAGGCTCCTTTGTTGCTCCTTCCCTGTTGAGATTTGCTGGAAGTGGGATGGATGATGTTCCAGGGGAAGGCAGGCCCCTGATGTGCAGAGCAGATTCAAGTGTGATTATAGGTGTTTGATTTCTTCCTTGTCTCTTCCCATCGCTGGCACTCGAGCTCTCCTTTTCGCATCCCCAGCCTGGGGTTTTCCTGAACTGATGCTGCTTTTTGGGAATGCAGTGAGGCAGAGAAGTTCTTCCCAGTGGGAACTACACTTGTCCCACTCTGGGCTGCTTAGGCCTGTCAGTCTCCTGTGTCCCAAAATGCTGGATTTAGGTATAAATTGGCTGGGAAGTTGTCATTCAGCGTCATTCCCGCATCCCACGGCAGCTGGAACACCGTTCCAGTTCCACAGGAGCAGGCAGCAGTCAGTGATTCCTGGGAGAAGGGGCGTTTGGTTGTTGGGAGCCTTGGTTACTGCCTTGCTTGTCTTACACAGGACTTGGGTTCCAACCTTTTGGCACTCCCATGAAAACACCAGCTTGTCTTTCCAAGCCCTGTATCCGCGTGTTCGAGGAGCGACGGACCAGGCTCGTGCGGCCTGACTGTTTGTCCAGGGAAGTCACCACTTAGGCAGTCCATCAATGGGGTTTGCTTTCCTTTTGCTCTCCTTTCTCCGTGTGAATTCCATCCATGTAACACCAGAACTCCTGGATTTATCCCTGCTAAACAATTGCCTTCATCCCAACCAACCACAACCTCCCTTAGGCCTCATTCCACTGCAGAAACCTCTCTTACACTTCCACTTGGGAATTTCTCTTGGATTCTCAGCCTTGCCAACTTTTCTTTCTCCTGGAATTCATTCCAAGCATTTGATGTAGGTTTCTGACCCCCTTTGGAATTATTCCCAGTGGTTTTGGGCAGGCACCTCCTCAGACAACTGGGGAATGTGTGTTTTGCTCTCTTTTTTTCTTGTTACGCTTCTCCTTAACCTTTTTTTGAGCTCATGAGGCGTTGGGAAAGGCCAGATAAATGTCCCCAGGAAAGGGATGAGAGGCTGGAGTTAAAGCAGGAGGCTGGATTTGTGCTCTGATGTGGAGTTACTTAATTAGTGTTTATTTACTGACTCCTTGGGGTATTGTTTGGATTTTGCTTTTAAACTGGGATTTTACCATCCACGCTTGCATCCAGAGGAACTGGAACCCTGGGAAATGACACAAGGAGATCCACAGTGGATACAACCACAACTCACGTTCCATTTCCAGTTTTCACCTGTTTTTAAATTAGGAGCTTGATTATTTTCATTAAACAGGTTTGATATCCCACATCCTCTCTGCAAATCGAACATGGAATTATAGTTTCAGGTAGCAGGTTTTCCTGGGAGTGCTGAGGGCTGGATTCATCTTTATCAAATGCAAAGAGAAAAGATTTGTGTAAAAACCCCCCAAAAATTGATCCCTATCACCAGAGGTTTGTTGGGCTTCTGTCCAGATGTTTTAAGACAGAAAAGTCCTGTAGATGAATTTTACCCCACCAGTGTCAGGGATGAGCAGGGAGGATGGAACCTGTCCAGTTTTAGCACATATTAGACATTTTCCGTATGAAATTCCATAATGATAAAAATTCAGGAAGGCAACATTCCAACTCAAAATGCTGCAGCATCATGAGCTGCTGGAATTCTGGGATAAAAGTTTTCCGGTGCTGCCAAGAGCCACATGCTCTGCTCCACAATATTCCCCGTGGCTGGCTCCAGCAGAAACTTGGACTCTCTTTATAAACTTCTGTTTCTCAAATTTTTTTCCTCAGTGTTCTCAAGTTTTCACTATAATGTTTTCTCTGTCGAAAACATTTACCATTCATCCCAAATAGCAGGAATAATTTTAAAAAATACAGTCTAGAGCTGAATTAAAGTGTTTGTTCTAATCTGTTAACTGAGGAGCTGAATCTCCCTAGAAATGGAATATTTGGAAAGCCGACTATGGCTCTCATGGCATTTCTGGAGCTGCCCATCACACTCAGCACTTGTTTCCTGGAGCTGTGAGTGGCAAGCAGCTCGTGGGGGGATTTTTACACAAAGCCCACCAAATTTAAAGTGACGAGACTCCGGTTTAGTGTAGTTTTATTAAAAATGACTATTTATGAAAGGGGTAGGGATGGAATGCAGTGGATGAACTGCAAAGCAATAAAAGTTAAGGATGTGTCGCATCTTCATGGATCAACTGCCATTAAAAACTGAATGATCTAATCCAAGTTTTGCTTGAGATATTAAAAACTACATTAGGTTATTAATCACATGGGTATTTCTGGTTGATGGTGTCCAATGGAATGCCATCATTTTCTGAACTGGGATTCCAGTGTCTCACCAGACACTTTTGGACACATGTAAAATTCATTGCTGGGGATGACCTCAGGTCATTTTACAGTGTGCTTGTTAAGGAATTTTAGGGAATTCCTCTCCTGCTTTTACAGTTAGTGGGCTCCTTCACCAGCTGGCACTAGAAATACTTCTATTTTTTCTTTTACTGTCTTTGAATTCTATTCCTTCTGTGTTATGCTTAAGACCATAAGGAAAGTACAAGGGTTTATTTTGCTCGACATCACTCTGGTAATGTTTGCTCCACCAATCATTTCGCCATTTTGAAGTTTCCTGAGGGTCTTGCTGAATTTTTTCACTTAATGGTCCCCTGAATCAATACTGACCTCGGGTAGCTGCTTGTTCTCACACATTGCTCCCGGCTTGTTTGAGGCTCTAATTGTGATTTTCAGCTGAAATCCTCTCTGTCCTTTTTTCTCCGTGTGCTGGCCTCATCCACCAGTTGGAGAGATGTTTTCTGGGGCCAAGCCAGTCACCTTTATTTCAGCATCCTTCTTTCACTCCTTGGTTAGGGCTTATTGATTGAGAAAAAGGTGTCTGCGCCGAGTTCTCCGGCGGGTAAACGACGCCCATGGAGTAATTAACACCTGGAGCGAGGGCAAAGGGGAAGATGCCTCCAGAGCAACTGTCTGGGCTGCTCCCAGTGGGATATTGCTGAGTAAAAGAAGAATTTGAGGCTTCCCTCCCTTATACCAGCAAGACGCATCCACACTCCCGTGGGAGGAGTGGGAAAAGGCGTTTGGAGCTCGTGGAGCTCCACGGAGCAGCGGGATCGGTTGCGTTGGTGTTGTGGAGCTCCGTGGTTAGTGCTGGCAGTGATGTTGTCCAGCTGCTGTTGCTTCCCTTCTGCCCCTCCGGAGCCTGGCTTGGCCTTTGCTCTTTCATGGAATTCTTGTGGGCGTGGCGGTGCTGGACACGAGTGTCCTAAAATCTGTCAGTGGAACTTCTTTCTCCTGTCCCTGGTGCTAAACAGTGGTGGTTGTGTGGCCAACAAGAAGAGATCCAGGGATCTGAGAGATCCGGGGTTTTCTTGGTTAAACATCTGAACGGGATAACTGCTGTAGGAATAGGGAATTGTATTTTGGGCTGCCAGAGCCCACCGGATGGATGAGGTGCACAAAGACTTGGGCTGTTCACATGTGAGCACAGGTGGAGTTTGACACCAAACACTTTTCCTCCTCTGCTTGTCCTGCAAAATTTTGCCAAACTCAACTAGTCCTGGTGGGTTTTTTTAATTTAAAGTTGTCGTGGAATGGAGAAACCACAAACCCCAGTAAAGCTTCTCTGAAACTGAAGCTGGGCAAGTTGGTTCTGGATAAAAAGCAGATCTTTCCCTTCCTCTCCTTCCTTTCCTCCCGTGACGTACGTAAGATGCCAGAACAGATTGCAATGATTAGTTCATGGCAAGAGGAAGAAATTGGAAGATAATTTATGATAAATTTCAAGATATTTCTTGCTGCCACCAGGATTAGTGGTCAGGTCTAATGGTAGGATCCATATTGCAGCTATAATAATAAAAAATTCTGCCCAGTAATCCTGGCTTTATGCAAACAGTAAAATTCTGAACTAAAAATGTTTGATCTCTGTACAACCTAAATCTGGATCCTCATTTAAATTGCATTTTAGTGCAGCAGCTTTCCTACTGGATGCTAGTGGAAGGAGCAGTCTGTAAATTCGTGGAGCAGAAATGGAATTGTTCTGTCACTGTCGGCCTCTCTTCATGGGTGTAGATGAGGGTGGTGAGGCCCTGCAGAGCATCACCAGCTGGGACATTCGTGGCAAAGAGCTTTGCTTAGTTAGAATCATGGAATGGTTTGGGTTGGAAGGGGCCTTAAATCCCATCCAGTGCCACCCCTGCTATGGGCAGGGACACCTTCCACCATCCCAGGCTGCTCCAAGCCCCATCCAACCTGGCCTTGGGCACTGCCAGGGATCCAGGGGCAGCCACAGCTTCTCTTGTCTTTATTTTCCCATTTAAATTTCCCTTTTGCAGATATTTAGGATCTTGAGAAAAGTTTCCTAAGCTGCAAAACGCCACCAAAAATTTCCGTCAGGTTTTGTTTTTAGTGCAGAGCAGAAACCTCCCAGACTTCTCCGACACTTCCAGAAATAATAACTTCTGAACTCCGTGACAAATAGGGTTTGTGTATCAATTTAACTGTGGCAACGTTTGAGTGGCTTCAGATTTAGAGGGATGGCAAACACATTGGACACAGTGCAACATCACTGGGACTCATTAGCATAGTGGGGCCACGGCCAACAGTGTGCTCCTCAAGCCAACAGATGTGCAGCAATACGTTCAGGAGAGGGAAAAATCACCCCAGATAAGAGAAAAGTGTGAAAAACTCGCCATATTAATCACATTAAACCCAGTTTTGGGGCGTTCTGCGGAGCTGTGTGTTTGTGTGGAATGGGGTCGGCCAGGAGCCGGGCGGGATTCGGGGTTGGAGGGCTGGGAGAGGAGCCGGGCGCGGGTTGGTCACGGTGCCACAGCCACCTCGTGGGGACGGGGGTTTGGGTCACTTCTGAAGACTCCTTTGATATTCGTGCCTCAGCGTGGTTCCAGCCTGGAGTTCCTGTGGCTGGTGTGGATACGGAGCTCCCGGAGGGCGGGGATGTCGCACCTGGCGTGTCCAATGTCACCTGATGTGAGCTGATAATTCCTCTCTTGCAGACTCCTGCTGAACAGGCCAAAGCCAGGCTGCAGCTGGTTCTGGAGGCAGCTGGTGAGTAAATGAGAATCTTCAAAAATTTTACTTCATTTTTGTGATATCTGGTGGGATTTTGTCCCTTTGTGTTTGGCACGTGCTGATCTCGTTCTCTGTAGCTCACTTAAACTTCAGGTTAAGATTAAATTGGTTTGCGTCATCGTTGGCACTTAGTAAAGCCCATTAAGGAAATAAAAATAACCCATTTTTTACACTAAAACCTCATGTTTATCCTCTGGCTCCTGCTGCTACTGAGACTTTATTCTGTGGTCTCAAAAATTTGATTTTGTTTATTTTTTTGCACTTTCCTTTATGTTTTAGCATTGTTCTAAATCAGTACAACTATTTTTTTTTTTTCCCCTTTTGGAAACCCTCTCTTTTGAGGAATCTCCTCACATTGCTGATATATTTTTTTCTCCAAAATCCATCCAGCCTTTTGCATTGTCTCTCTTCCAATACATTCCTTGTTCTCCAGAACTTTTAATAAATCTTTGAAGCATGTAATTATGAAATGGATGTGACAGCCCTGACCTCAAAAGCACAATTTGTGTATTCTGCTGCCATCGATCACATCTCATTTTTTAATTTCACACCTGGGAAATATATAAAAGATAACTGGGGGTTGTATATCATTGTGACCTGGGCTCCAAAATTTTCTAAAGCTTATCAAAGGTCTGTGACATTGTTAAATTTAAATATCCACCATTGAGGGTTAGATCTTAGATTGAAGCTGCAAGTTGTTCATAAGGAACAGAAGAGATTTAATCTCTTTTTGTCTCTTACCATCCAAAATGCAGAATTAAGTTCCTTCCTGATTTTATTTAAGTCTTGGTCATCCCAGGCATTTATGAGATCATGCCCCACCTTCTTCCTCAAGTCCTGCATTCAGTCAATTACATTTAATTTTTATTAAATTGCTGTGTGAAGAGGTTGGAAATGTTGATAATGTTGTTTCAGTATATTTTTTGTGTGTTTACTCCTTGCAAAATCAGCACTTTTTTCACGTTTTAGTCTTAAAAATAAATTTATGCTGAGCCATTACCCAGCAGCTTTTTGAGGAGTTGAGGATCAACAGGTTCATTGCTGTTGCTGTTCTGGTGGTGCTTTGTTTGAATATGATTTAAATTAACTCTGTACCTCACTAATGGTGAGTGGAGCTGTTGTTGGTGTACACAGGGCTCTGTGCAGGCTCCACCCCAAACTTGGGAATGAACCCATGGAATATCTGTCTGTACACTTCATAGGAATTGCTCCAATCCCACTAAGTGGGGATAAAAAATGTACGCTTTATAGGAATTGCTCCAATCCCACTGAGTGGGGATAAAAAGCTGTGCTGTGCTCCCAGTGGATGATCCGTGGATCTGGTGGTCCTCCGTGGTTTGGACAAACAAACCAGAGGCTCCAAATTGCCACTGAGTGTTCTAGAGGAATTTGGGACACTCCCTTCTGGTTCGGCCCTGCTGACATCATGGAATCATGGGATGGTTTGGGTTGGAAGGGACCCCAAATCCCATCCAGCCCCACACCTTCCACTGTCCCAGGCTGCTCCAAGCCCTGTCCAGCCTGGCCTTGGACACTTCCAGGGATCCAGAGGCAGCCACAGCTTCTCTTGAATTTCATGTCTTTATTTTCCTATCTGAATCTCCCTTGTGGAGATATTTAGGATCTTGAGAAAACCTGCTTCTAGAATTTAACCTAGGTATTATTTTACAAAATAGCAGCTGCTTTCTCTGGAAGGCAGAAATCAGCAAGTACTAAAACAGGCTCTTATTATTGAGGGTTTTTTTTTCTGGTGTATTTGGAGTTGGGAATTGTGACTCTGGTCTCCCATTACAATAGCAGGTAAAATAAAAATTATTCACCTGTGTCTGTGAGGGAGAAGGGGTAAGATGACCATTTTTATATCCAGGTAATACAGTGCTGAGCAGAAGGTTTTTCTCCAAGTCCTGCATTCGTGCTGACTTTGTTCAATAATTTTTTTCTTTGTAAGTGTAGATTAATGTCAGTATTTTTGTTCTCATTAAGCAGGGCAATATCGGGAGGTACTGAAACACTTCAATTCTCGAGACAACTGATTTTTGATTTATAAAACTCGTCATTCCTCAGAAACTGTTGGTCCCAGCTATAAATTCATATTTGCAGAATTTATTGAATTAGATTTCTTAATACCGAGGTGCCAGGGAGCCTTTTTAGGCTCCTCTGACAACCTCCTACAAGTCGCCGTGCCCGAGCAGATGTTAAGCAGGCAATAGTTGAATGTTAATTTGGAGAGGGTGGGATGTTTAAGCCCATCTGAAGTATGTTCCATGTGGGCCTTCCAGACTGAGCCACAATGCTTTGTCTCTTGGGAGAATTTCCAAGCTAAACCTCTTTCTTTTCCTCGCTCTATATGGACTCTCTCAAGTCAGTATAAAGCAGATCATCCCTGGGCTAAAGCTCTCCAGCTTTTGTTAGCGGGCTCTGTAGGGCTGTAATTAGGCCTCCTGGCAGGCCTTGCCGGCCAGTTAATGGTCATATGGAGTTTTTCTGAGGCAGACTGGCTTTGTGTAAATCCTTGCTCGGCATCTCCTTCTGGGTCACTTCCTACCAGGCCGGGGCTTTGTGCCGCTGCCCCACGGGCGGACGGGGAGCAGCGTCCCCTGACCAGCGCCGGCTCCGGGAGCGCCGCACAATCCACCCGGATAATCCCCAGTGTAAACAGAGGATTTAGCTCAGCTTCTGTCACTTACAGTTGCCAAACCACTTGGGTGTCTGTGATTTCTTTCCCAGACTTCGTTACCGAGGGACGGAGAAGATCCGAGCTGGGGGTTTGTGTCAAACGCGGCTCCCGGCGCCGATTTTTGGGAAAAGTTTGCGCTGGTTCAAATCCTAAATCCAAAGCTTAGAGCAAACCTCAGAACTTGAAAGCCGCTTAATGTGTGCTGTAAGTTATGTGGCACCTGTGCTTTCTCATAAAGATTAAAATATGGATGAATATTCCCAAAATGTCAATAAATTCCTATGAAATAGCACAGGGACGTTTCAAACTATCGACACTGCTGCCTCTTCCAAAGGGCTCCGAGAGCTTTTCCATGGTGCTAAGCAGAAATTTCTTACTCTCCATATAAAGACGATGACAAAAGGCAATTGATCTGGATTTTCAAAGGTCTAGAGTTGAAATAACTGACTGATCTATTTTTGAGATCTGCATTTCAATCTCTGGCTGAAAGAGCGGTCAAGAATAGGGCGTTTTGTGCAAAGAATTCGCCGGAGTTTATTTAAAGGAAACTTCAGGACCGAGGCACTAAATGTGAGGTGATGGAAATGGGGGAATACAAATCCCAAGCATTTAACATTTATCAGATCCAATTCTGGATATTGGATATTTAACTCATTATCTTTGAATTATGCTATCGGATCGCTGCCTTTAATTTTGCACCGTGCATCTTTATTGCATTTTACATATTCCTCAAAGAGAAAATCACGGAATACAATGAGCACTTTGGCCTTAACTGTGGTAAATACAAATGTTTTATAATTCTGACTGGTTTTTTTTTTTTAAACCTACCCATTCTACCACAAGTTATTGAGGGGAAAAAGCCTGATTTGCACTCAGTGCCTGATAAGTATAGTGAAATATTCCCTGCTTTTGGTTATCAAAATGGCTCATAACAGATGTGGCTGAAAGGACCACATACGTAGACTGTATGATTTTAGTCTGGTGGAACTAATAGGATCACTTGCTACTTTATAGATTCTTGCTTTTCTTTTACTTTAATAAAAACTGTTTAGTTAAATAGGTTGGCCTCTATTTTGCTCTTTTCTAGGTATGCAAAGCAGTCGGGCGGGCAGGTGGCAACAAGTATGAAAAATTTCCTTTTATTTGGGCTTCTTTTCAACTGCCAAATTTATCAAATGTTTATGGATTTCTCGTTTTGATGATGGTTCTCTTTCAGTTTTCTTATTTGTGTTCTTTCCACTGAGAACTCGCTGGCTTTAATTTGAATTTCTAATTATGCAACGAATTTTAGCAGGGTGGGTAACATGTGTTGTTATATACGCACAAAGGATGAAATAATACTTAAAATATTTTACTTGTTCTGTGGAAATTTAAAACAGGCTTTTAAAATAATTATTGCCCCAGAAATTGCAAGAATTTGAACTTTTTACAAGGTTAAAAGTTCTGAATATTGAAAAAAAGAGATTAATTTAGTTGCTATTTAGGTTTGATTTAATACAGAAGTCTAATTTTTATCAATTTCAAATAGTTGTTTAGAACAGTGCCAATTGACACTTTGGTTAATGGAATTTTACTTCTATTTATATAAAAATCTCAATTTGGAGAGGAAGGCTGACTTCCTCGAACTACCTTTTCTGTCTCTGACAAACGTGGGTGGAGGTGCTGTAAAGGGTTTTGAAGGTGTTGGTGCAGCATTTCCTGAACCCCCAGCTAAGGAGAGGAATTTTCATCCCTAGTGAGGCTTCACCAGTGTGGGAAGTTTGTTACTGTTCCCTGTGTCAAAGGAAAATAAACTGGAATTACACTTGGGGAGAGCCTTGACGGTGATTGCTCAAACATCTTCTCTTTATGTCCTGCTCTAGGGCCACCTAAGATTCCAGAATCCGGAATGGTTTGGGTTGGAAAGGACCTTAAATCCCATCCCGTGCCACCCCTGCCATGGGGACACCTCCCACTGTCCCAGGCTGCTCCCAGCCCCAGTGTCCAGCCTGGCCTTGGGCCCTGCCAGGGATCCAGGGGCAGCCACAGCTGCTCTGGGAATTCCATCCCAGCTCCTCCCCACCCTCCCAGGGAACAATTCCTTCCCAATCTCCCATCCATCCCTGCCCTCTGGCAGTGGCAGCCATTCCCTGTGTCCTGTCCCTCCTTCCCTTGTCCCCAGTCCCTCTCCAGCTCTCCTGGAGCCCCTTTAGGCCCTGGAAGGGGCTCGGAGCTCTCCCTGGAGCCTTCTCCTCGCCTGGCTGTGTAGGGGAGGTTTATCCTCTTCTTGAAAACCAGCTAATTTAGGAAATCCATCCAATCATGGAGTTGATGAACCCAGTTTTTTAGGTCAGTTGCTGATTCCTACTCAGCACATTTTGGTGTCAAAACCCATTTCAGTGAGAGCATCGGAAGAAAGAACACTTGACAAAGCTCTGAGCAATAGGAGAATTGAATAATTAATTTAAAAATCAAGAAGATGTACATTAGAAGAAGTAGCAGCTTTTTATATTATGTATTTGATGAGAATTTCAGGTGTTTTAAGGCTGTATTTCAGAAAATTCAGGGGGCATTTGAGCTCACCTGGGTGCTCTACACCAATGAGCTTCATAGCCAAGCTGGACAGAGACACCTTTCTTCAGACATTACTTGATCTCTTGGCAAAGCTTTGTCATCTCATTAGAGTTCTTAAAAAATAAGAACTTCTGCACACAAAGTGGCCACTATAGATAAAAGGGTCATTACTCCAATTAATTGCTTTTTTAACGTATTAATGGTGTTGTCTTTACAAAGCACGTGATTTCTGAAGGGCAGCTGGTTTGTGTTGGTGGTGAGCAAAGTAAACACTTGGATAATAGTAATTAAATAATTAATTTAAATTAATTTCCATGATTGCTGAAAAAATACAGGATTTTAATTGAATGTAGGTAAAGAATAAAATGTGCTTGAAATGAAATAATTCACTTTTGCAATGTATAATATCATTCTATTGGTATCTAAAAGCTGTTCACTTCAGGGACCTCTTTTAGGTTCTTACAGGAGACTAAAAAAAATTGCTCTGAACCATTTTTGTAGAATATCAGTTTGTTTTTAGAGTAAGAAACCAAGGAGGAGTTGTAGGGATGCCGTAATATAAACCAGAGCCTATAAGTAGAATTTAGAGGAACTTTATTAGTTAATGAACATTTATTGCCTTCAGAAATCATTCTAAAGCTTTTAGAATTTCTATTTTTTTGTTAGATTTTTATCCAAGGCCTTTTTTTTGTGGCACCAAAAGTATCTCAGGCTTACACGGTGCCTAATGGGTTTCAGTAATATTGCAGCATATGGGATACAGGATTTTGATGCAAATCTCTGTGCTAATTATGTGCAGATGAATCTTTCAGGCCTGCTATTGATCTGCAGTCAAAGACAATTTTTCAGTTAGCTGAAGTTTTATATCAATTCATATTTAGCAACTTTGCTGTAATTTAATTATCCCCTGGTTTGGCTGTGGAAACCATATGTGGTCGTGGGGCTGGTTCGTTTTTAGCAGGTCTTTTGGGAAATGTAATTTCTTAATATTGATGGGGAAATATTTATTTGTCTTGTTTTACATGATCTGTCACAGCCTCCTCTCTGTCCAGCTGCCCCCTGTGGGCTCTGGTCATCCAAGCATTCCCAGGAATGAGTGTCCAGGAGCTTTGTTCCGGCAGTTTCCCTTCTACATCTCTGGATGTCGAGATTTTCCACAAGTGAAAGTGGAGAGTGTTTTTATCCACGGATATAAATTCCAGTGGTGGATTTTATAGCCTGAATGCCCAGAAATAGGTTTTAAATTGCCTCATCTGCTCTGGCTGGTGGGCTCATGTTGGTGTTCTGGTCTTGGGGGCCTCTCTAATTTCCACATGGGAAGTGTGCTGGAATCATCTTGCTGAAAGGAACCTATGATTAGATTAGATTAAATTAATTATAATTCCCTGGGAGGGTGGGCAGGCCCTGGCACAGGGTGCCCAGAGAAGCTGTGGATCCCCTGGATCCCTGGCAGTGCCCAAGGCCAGGCTGGACACTGGGGCTTGGAGCAGCCTGGGACAGTGGAAGGTGTCCCTGCCGTGGCAGGGGTGGCACTGGATCAGCTTTAATTTCCTTCCAACCCAAATCATTTCATCATTTTCTTAAAATATTTCACAGTCAGTAGAAATAAAGCCCTGCTGGTTTTGTGCTTTTTGCATCCATCCTTTCAGGAAAACCTGGAATGCCAGCACACAGCTCCGAGTTCCGTAGTCACCCAGCACCTTCTTCTGTGCCTGCACCATCTTCTTGTAACTCCTATATATTAATTTTTTTCAGGGGTAGTGTTTAATATGGGTAATAAGCCCCTTGTTTTAGTTATTGAAAGCCCATTTATCACAACTTTATTAAACATGGAGAACTGTGTGCCATTTTCGCCAAGTGCTTTCGCTCGCTCGTGTTCTCTTTGTTGCCCCAAATGAATGAAATTAGAACAAACAATCTCCGAGTCATTTGTAATCAAGCGCTGATTAATGGACTTTGGTTTCACAGCCATTATTCATTCAAGAACACCTGATATCTTTCCCATAAACAAATCGTGTTTGTCCAAATTAAGAAATTAAATGAAGCATTTGATGAGTTTATGATTGACCCTTCCAACTCGGAGCCCATTAGTCAACGTCGTTATCATGCAAAACTGCCTGACTAATGTGCTGGCTGAATGTGCTGTGTGGATTTATTATGATTTCTGATTAATGCCTGCTGCAAGCCAAACCACGGGATTGTAATAATTCCTTGATTTTCATTTGAGCAGTCGCTGAAGATTTTCATCTGTGATGAAATGCATTCGTGTCCCATTAGATTTAGAGATGATTATGAGGTGTCGGCCGAATAAATCTTAGCGTGGAGCAGAGGGTGCTTTGCAAGGACTTTTTCGGTTGTGGTGGGCTTTTTACAGGGCTGCTGCCTGTCATTAGCAGGGATTTTTGGGTGGTTTAAGGGGCGTTCTCAGGCTTTTGCAAATGTGGAGGGTCACGGAGGTTGGTAGAAACAAAACATATTTTTATAAGTGAAACATTTCTCCTCATACCTAAGAGACTGATAAGAAAATTTTCTTTTATTTTCTTTTTGTTGTTTACACGCCTTCATTCTATGAATATTTAGTATCTGTCTTTTTAAAAGCATTTTCCTGGGGGTATTTGGTAATTTCAGTAACTTGGAAAGCATTTTATACGGTTTTCTGCTGAAGTGACGCTCTTGAAAAGCAGATGTTAAACTTCCGTAATAGCAAGTTTTACCACTCCTCCAAACGTGAAGCAAGGCAAGTTCACACCGAATTAAATCTGCATCAGATGATTTGAGCCCTGTTGCCACAAGCCCATTAAGGAATTGCTCTGTGATCCATTGGAAAGGGCAGAACAGCATCGTTAGTAAAAGGCAACAGTAATGAAAACTCGTGTCCTTTGCCATATCACTCGTATTGATCACCCCAGCAAGGAAAAAAGAAGTGTTTCAAAACACAGCTTATGTGAAAAATCAAATTAGGTGCCTTCATAGCAGATCCTCCCTTTAATTCCGATTCTATTTCTCTTCTCTGTGGCTGCAGTGTGATTTATTGTTGAAGATTTTTGAGCTGCTTTGTTTAAGCCATCGTGTATCCCCTTATGTTTTTAAAATACCCACTAAAACTATTTAATCACAGTAGTTTCTTAAAGGTTTTGAGCATTTTATGCTGATGATTTTAAGCCCTTGGAGAGTTTTCTCTGAGAAATGGGAATGATTTTATTAGTGATGAGCCTCTTTGAGCGAGAGCAAATTGTGATTCCATTGGACAGGGCTTGGAGCAGCCTGGGGCAGTGGAAGGTTCCCTGCCCCTGGAAGGGGTGGGACTGGCTGGGCTTTGAGGTCCCCTCCCAACCCAGCCGTTCTGGGATTCTCACTCACTGCACCTCTGGGTTTGCCTCCTGTATATTCCTAACTGGATTTGTGTCTGGGTTTTCTGGTTTGAAGTGTGGGTGAAGCTGAGGGGGAAAGGAAACAAGTCGTAGAAGAGTACGTGGAATCCCAGACTGGCTTGGGCTGGCAGGGACCGTAAATCCCATCCCGTTCCACCCGTGCCATGGGCAGGGACACCTTCCACGGACCCGGCTGCTCCTTGGACTCCTCCAGGGCTGGGGCAGCCGCAGCTTCTCCGGGCAGCCTAGTTACAAATACGTTCTTTTTGGTCAATCTCAGTATTACCTTTTGGCCTGTACCGTCCCCAGGTTTCCCTGCAGTAGGGACTGACCGCTAAAAGCTTCTTTCCCAAGCTAATTCCCAATATTTCTGTGCCCTTTCCCGGCGTGGCCGGCCCCGGCTGGTGCCCGTTAGCGCTCTGGCTGCTCCGATTATTGACGTTTTATTCCGAGGCTCAGCCTCCCGATAAACCAGGCCGTGCTCCCCAGCAGATAAATGTCCACGTTCAGCTGGGGGAGGTGATTATGTGGGGCTGCCACCGAAGAAACCCTACAGCATCCTATTAGCGGGGCCTGAGCCTCGGAATAAAGGCCTCAATTACGGAGCACTCCCGAGCCCCGACGAGGCACTCCCGTGACATTAATGGTGTCTTTATAACCTTTTTAACTTCTGCTGGCTCTGACAGAGCACCACAATCACAGCCGTGGCTTTGCCCTTGGCAAGCAAAACCTCATTTGGAGAGGATAATAAGTATTTACTATTTAGATGGCTGGCAATAAAATTTCTCTGAATGAGATTTTACTGAGAAAACGCAAACTGATTCAATTACTTCCTTTAATGGACTGGAGAGACCTGTAATAACAGTTTGTGGAAGCTCCAAGTCTAATGTTTAGCTTTTTTCTTTCTTTTTTTTTTCCTAGTTGTTTTTTTGGTGTGAAAATACAATCTGATTCTTTTTTCCAAATAGAAGTTATATCATGGAATCATTAAGGTTGGAAAATACCTGGAAACCTCCAAGATCATCAAGCCCAGCCCTTAACCCAGCATTGCCGCATTCACCATTTTCACTGGAAAACTTAATCCAACTTTTCCCCTGCACGTCCCATGATATTTTTCTCATCTTAAAAGATTCTTAAAGAATCTGAAGATTCTTTTATCTTAAAAGGGTAAAAATCTCAAATGTTGACAGTGTTATAGTGGCAAAGAGTGTTGGGAATCCCTAAATATTACAGAGAATTCCTATCATCTGGCCTTAGGGTGCCAAAATGTGGAATGGGAAGTCAGTTATGTCTTAAAAATAGATACTTCTTGGAAATCCATGGAGCATCCCCTCCCTCTCAAAGCATTGCAGAGCACAACTGGTTTAATAGCTGGGTGTGTGCTAGCAGAAGGGATTTCCCAGGTGATGTGGAATATTTGTGGGATTTAGGGAAAAGTCCTTTTAAGGACATTTATGAGAAACAGTTACTGAAGGTTTTTGGGTTTCTTGTATTTCTAAACAAATAAGCAGCTTGTGAAACTGATCTGCAAACATTTGTTTGTTCTCTACTATATCCCCAAACCAGCTCTGTATTAAATAAGGGAAATCATTCTGATCCATGTTTTAAAGACTGCTTCATTTTATGTCTGGATCCAGGATGGATCTACAGAAGAACCAGGTACAAATTTTGGAAATCCCTAAATGTGTGTCTATACAAGACTGCCAATTCCATTATTTTCATTCCTTTGGAGAATTCCATGTTGTTGCTGGGCTAAAATTAATCGAAATGGGAGCTTTATTATCATGTTTTATTTTAAAATATTTCTGTACATGTGTATTTCACACTTTACCAATTTACACCGATTTCCCCCTTTTATTCCCTGGCATTGATGTGGATTTTTCTCTTTTTCTTCTGGAATTTTTTAATAATTTGAGGAAATCTGTGTTTGTGGCGTTAGGGAGTGCCAGGGACACCACCAAACTTCATTAGTGCAGCTCTGGAAGAAGACACAGGATAATATTTCCTTCCCTTTTTAACCATCAGTCACTGTACGGAGCCACTGCGCCAACAAATTCATAACCTCCTCTGTATTTGATTTTAAAAAAATAAACCAAACCAACTTTTTCTTTCCCCAGTTCAATAACTCCCTAGAAATGTGCTTTTATACAGTGTAGCTCATACAATCCTGCACGGGCTTATAAATTGAAATCCCACTTTTTTCGGACGTTCCCGCCTGGATGACTGATGGCTGTGTGTATTTGCCATAAAATTTTAATTATGACAGAGTTATGAATCACTGCTCTCGCTGGATAAAGTGTTAAAAAATGATGGGTTTGTTGTTTATTAGACTTGGGAGGGTAGAGGAAGAAAATGGAAAAGGCTTTGAGTTGTGTGGGCTGGATGCCGAGCTCGGATGTTTCCTAAGGAGCAGCCCTGGAGCTGATTTTGGATGTGCCCTTCCCTCCCTGGGCGCTGCTCCTGCCCAGGGTGACAAATACCATTAATGTGATTGCTTCAGCCATCCTGGGGGTGTCCTGGGCAGGGGTTTAGAACCATCTCATCCCTCGGGAATGGGGCTTTGGCTGTCGCCGCGGGAATAGCGGAGCGTTCCTGCTCCTTCCCTTTGAGAGCACAGGACACGGGCCTGGGGATAAAACCAAGGTGTTCGCAGAGGAACACCAAATATTTGAAAAATACTAAGGGCGTAGAACTAGAGTTGTGCAGAACTTTTGATGTAACATGGTTTTTATTAAAAGCGTCAGATTTTGTTAACAAAATATCCATGAGCTTAAACACAAATCCCCTTAGAACATCACAACGCTCGGTATTTCCCAACTTTTTTCCCAAATTTTAGGCAGCAAACGCATGCAGCAGCACCTGATGTGTTTGGCACGTGAGGGATTGCTTTAAACCACCCCACTTTGGATTTTCCTGCCTTAAAAGAAGCTTTATTTGGCGTCCCCTTCGGCCTGGCTGGCAGGGCAGGGCTTTCCACACAGACAGAGGAACAGCTTGGAGTGGAAGCAGGGCTTCGATCCCCGGGGGAATGATCCAGGCTCGGCTTTTCAGGGATGTGCTGCACAACAGGTTGATGCCATTTGGGCATTAGCAGGGAGAGCACCTGAGGGAATAGGGGATGAATGGGGAGAGCGGGGGCACGAGGCAGCGGGGGCCCATTAGTGCTGCCCGCTCCTGCCACAGACTGGGACGGGGCTAAATGAGTTTCCAAGGACAAAGTTGGGGGATTATAAAGTCCTTTATGGTTTGATCCGTGTGGAATTGGTCCTGGTAATAAGGAACGTCCCTGTTGCAGTGTAAACTAAGGGAAAAAATTCCAAAATTTAAAATACTTGCCATTTATATTATAATTTTAGGAGTAGCAATTCGTTTTTCTTTCTCATGGACATGAAATGTTGTTTGACAGTATATTCCATATGCAATTATTCATATTTAAATGTTTTAGTCACCTGCTATGGAAAGAAACTTTTAACTTTCCAACAACATAAATTATTCTTGGAAGTTGGACTCGATGGCCTTGACGGTCTTTTCTTACCGTGATTCTATTAGTTTATTTTTATAGTGATTTTATTAGTTTATTTTTAGTAAATTAAGTTTAAAATCAAAACTCAGCTTCATTATTCATTTCAACTTATTTAATATTTTTGCTAGTGAAAATAATGCATGTGTGTGTTCATGATATCTTAAAAATTGATTTATCTGGTAACAAAGTAGTGAATGTTACTGTAACAAAGGAAAATACTAAATTAAAAACCACTAAATACTAGATACAAAAAATTTCAGTTTGCTGCTGTAAGGAATCAATGGTACTTTTAGGCAATCCAACATAAAGCTGGGGTAAGATTAAAACCATTAACCCCGCTCGCCTCCACTCCCTCCCTCCGAGCTCGGAATTTTCCATTAGAAAGGGAGGTTAGGGATCAATATGAAGATCTGTTGATAATGTTATATTAATTAGAGTAATCAAACCCATGCTCGGAGCATGACAGCTGCCAGGGAGAGGGAGCAGAGCCGAGCTCCCTGTGTTGTCCATGGGCACTGACGTGGGACCATTCCCAGCCGGAGCCGCCGCTCCGCCTTCCATCGACTTTGGTTTGGGGGGCAGCGGAGTCTCCCCAAAGCTGCTGGTCAATGATTCCCTCCCAGCAGTGATGTAATTAAAGACTGCAGCCGCTGTTTGCGGGGCTGCCTGGGCATCGATCATCCCCGAGATGTGAAGGGATCGATGGGGGGATGCAGGAGAGGGCCCCGGAGAGCGGGAGGAGCGCTCGGAACGCGGCTCCAGGACACGGGCGGGATGCGGAGCTGGAGCTGGAGCTGACCTGTGCCCAGCACAGCCCCCTCGACCAGCAGTGCCTCACTCCCCGTTCTTACCATGAGGGCTCAGACCAGTCTGGCCTGCTTAGTATTGATCGGGGGCTCTTCAAAGGAGTGGAAATCCAGTACTGGCAGAAAACAGGGATTAAAGCAGTTAAATGGATTTTTTGGAGACAGTTATTACCCTGCTTGCAACATTTGTACAAGTATAAAAAAATGATCTTTTAATGTTATTTCAAAAAAATGTTATGATGGAAGTTATCTGAAAAAAGGGATGATTTTTTAAAAGAATTTTTTTTATGGAGTCCCTGAATGGTTTGAGTTGGATGGGACCTTGGAGACCATCCAGTTTCACCCCCTGCCACCTTCTGATGGATGCCCCTGGATCCCTGGAAGTGCTGAAGCCCAGGCTGGACAGGGCTTGGAGCAGCCTGGGATGGTGGAAGGTGTCCCTGCCCATGGCAGGGGTGGCACTGGCTGGGCTTTAAGGTCCCTGTCAACCCAAAGCATTCCATGGTTCTGTGCTTGGGCGACTGAGCAGTGCAATTAAAAGTGTGATTAACACAATCATTAGATCTTCATTAAATAGCACAAATTCCCTGTGAAATATACCCAGACATCCCGTGGGTGCACGTGCAAGTTCAGAACCAAACTCTTTCAGAGGGATGAAGGATGATGAGCCTCAGCTGGTGCTCTGCTGCCAGTCCCACACAGTTTTGTGCATTCCCTCTCCTCATGGTTAGAGCCATTAAACACCCAATGAAGTTTTAATATTTCAAATTATTTCTATTTTCTAAGAATGAGAGAAATGCCCTCTTGAAGTACTTCACAGAGCTCTCCCATCCGAAGGTAAAGCTGGCTGGAAATGAAACCTAATTGGAGACAATTTATGGAACTTGTGGTGTTGAATAAGGCTGCTTATTTATTACTTTGCTACAGCTTTATACAAATATATAGATGCACATGTGTCTGAGGGAAAATTATGCTGTCCAGACTTACGAGAGCCAGTTGGAATCTCTCAAGGTTGCAGATGAGCCGTGGAAATGCATGTGTATATTATCAGCTCCGTGCCCTTGGCGGTGACTTCCTCACTGATGACAAATCTTTCTTAACTCCTCTCCTGGATATCAGTGCTTTGGTGGTTTTCCGCCTTGGATTTGTCTGTTTTCCCATTTGCTCTAATGGGCTCTACTGGAACTTTTAAAAACAAGCATTTATTTGAAATACATTAAGAAACACAGTACTTCAGAAAAATGTTTGATACCCCAAATTCCTTCTTGAATTATTTAAGCGCCGCTGCAGCAAACTGTTTACTCAGGGATGTTCAGCCTGGTGTGTAGTAGGGGTGTAGTTTTCTTTTAATGCAGTTATTGAATTCCAACCCACAGAGCCTCTGGCGGGGTTCCAGGAGCGCTCTGCCGCGCGGAGCGAAGATAAATTGTTTGTTTTCACCAGCATTTCTTCATCTTCATCTCTTAATCTGCAATGAAATTTTACAGCCAGCCGCTGAATATTTAAGCAATATATTTACCTCTTTTATCCTGGGGGAGTATTTAATAACGCTGAGTACAGTAAATGATTACAGGAGTTAAGGATACGAGCGGAGGACGTGGAGCTCCCCATCCTTTTCTCCGCCGGGATGAGCTCGGCGCTCTCCGCGCTTTTCCCGGGCTGCCGGGGTGTAATCGAGTGTGTGTTGGCATCGGCTCGAAGTCTTCCCCACAAATCTTTCCTTGACACACGCTCCCCCTTTTGGTGCCAGATGTCAGGTTCTTTTGGCTGCCTGTCGTATGATTCCGCAGTTCCGGCACAGTAAATCCTGGGAGCTCGCTGTGGGTCCCTGTCAACGTTTTCCACCCCGAAGTTTTCCACCTCGTCCTTTCCTGCTTTTCCAGTGCCCCGTTCAGTATCTCTGTGAGTTAACACTCCTTGGTGCTAATATTCTTCTTCTTTAACCGTGTCTTGGTGTTTATGCACTTAGAGGTTTTTTTTAAAAAAACAACTTTTAAAAAGTACTTTTTGATCTTTTTTGTCTTCCGTTGCTTCACGAGAGTTTTCATTAATATTGTGGTCAAAGTGGGAAATAATCATGAGTAGGGTGAGCAAAGTTCCTTCTTTCTTCAAAAAATCCCCTAAAATACTTCCTGATTCTTGCACCACTATTTGCATATTAATTACGCTCGATTCTTGATTAAGTGCACTCCAACAGGAGCCACTTACACAGCTTCATTCCTTATGTTTTCACTCCTGATGTTTTTATTCGGTTGGAAAACGCGAGCTGAAAGTTCCCGGAGCCCTCCCAGGGTGCTGGGGGCTGCTTTGGCTTCTCCCGGGGTTGTTCCCTGTAATCAGCTGTGCGTGCTCCGTGCTTTATTGCTTCCTTTCCACAGCCACATGAGTTGTCATCTGTTTGATTCTCACTTAACGTGGCGATTCCTGACGTTGGGAAATTGGCAGATGAAAGAAGGGCTCGTTTGGAATCGAAGTTTTGGGAGTGAATTTTTCAAGTTTGCTGACAAGCTGTCAGGCTGAATTCTGCCCTTACCCCAGAAAGAACAGCTGACTGTCATTGCCAATCTACAGCCTGCAATGACAATTGTATTTGAGGCACAGTGCCATTTTTTTTCCCCCAGAAATCATTTAAATAATTTTTCTTAGTGGTTATATTTTAAGCAAGGAAGTGTTTTTTGAATTATAATTATTTATTTGTGGAATTAAATGGAGGAGCTGTTACATTTTCACGTGAAGGTAGGTGGGTAGAACAACATTGAGGTGGTTTCTCATGCAGCTGCAGTGGGTAATGGAGCTGATGTTTGGCAGATTCCGTGAGGATCGAGTGTGAGGTGGGAGGTGGGATGTGGGATATGGGACACGGTCCATGGAGCTGGAGGGCTTGGTTGAGCTCTGCTTTACAACAGGATGCAGAACCAAGGTCGTGGTTTGGGTTGAGATCCTCCCAGTAAAAAGGGAGCACTGAAGTCACTGAGGAGGGAAAAAAGCAGCCTAAATTAATCTTTCAGGATCTGTGGGGTGGTTTTGAAAGTGTTTGTTCCACGGAGACTGTGGGTCCTGGGCAGGGGCACCTCCCAGTGTCCCAGGCTGCCCCAAGCCGCGTCCAGCCTGGCTTCCTCCTTTCACCTGCTCGCCAGATTCCTGACAGCCCTGTCCATTGTCCCCTGCTTTCTCCACCCGTGGCGTGCTGGGGAGAAGGAGCAACTCTGCAACAAATACTGGCTGAAGAACAATTTAGGTAAATTTAATCAAATTGGAGTTTTTCATAGGGATCACTTCTTGGTTTTCCGGTTGAGCCAGAAATTATTCCTGAAGGATATAGCAATAAGATTATTCTTTACTCCATCAATTTTTATATATGGAATTTTTTTTTTTTTCTCCTAAATGTTGCTGCCTCTTTTGGCTCAATAGTTTAGGGGAAGGTTTAACTCCATGCCATCCTTTTCCTTTCCCGAGCTCTTCGTTCCTTGAGGAAGAGGAAGCTCTTCCTTTCTCATCAGCTGGAGGAAATGGCCTCAAGTTATGCTGGAGCAAGTTTGGATTAGATTTCAGGAAAAATTTCTTCATGGAAAGGGTGGTCAGGCATTGGAACAAGCTGCCCAGGGAAGCGGTGGAGTCACCACCCCTGGAAGTGTTCAGAAAACACGTGGATGTGGCACTTGGGGACGGGGTTAGTGGTGGATTAACTGTTGGACTTGATGATCTTAGAGGATTTTTCCAACCTTAACGATTTCATGATTCCATGATTCCCACCCCTCTCCCCCTAAAGAAACTCGCCTAGAGGGTGCCATTTGAACACTTCCATTGGAATCACCGAATTATTCCAAGAACTGATTTTCTCCCCAAGACTGAATATCGGAGGGGACAAGAACCACATCCAGTTCCACTGTTTTCTCGAACTGGGCTGCAGGCTGGGGGAGCAGATCCGAGGTGAAACATTACTTGATTAGAAGATGTCGAGGTGGACAATGTCCAGCCTTTTCTGGATGGAAGCAAGTCCTTGGAATATTTAACAGCAGCCCCCGCAATGAATCAGGAGCCAATTAATCCTTAGTGTTAAACCCTATTTAGGTTGGATTTTTCCTCCAACGTGTGTTTGAGGGGGAAACTGTGGGAGAAAGAACGAAATTAGGGATGCACTAAATAATGGATGAGTGTACCTAGCCAAGATCTGCTGATTAAGTCTTCTTTAGGATTATTATTATAAATAGGGAGTGCCAGATCCTCAGCTGGAGTAAATGGGCTTGGCTCGGCTCAAGTCAGTGGAATTGTGCCAGCATGAATTCACTGAGGATCTGGCCCTTAATTCTGGAAAAGGAGGATATTTGGGGAGGAGGATGATGGGGGCTGTGAGAAGTTTGGTGATGATAACACTGTTTTACCGGTAATGTCAGGGAAAAAAATGTAAATGACTATTCTTTTGAATTTTGTAATGAGATTCAAGGAACTACTTGATGTGATTTCATTAGATGGAAATGACTTTTCCTCCAAGTAGCTGCATCTCAACCCCCTGCATGTAGGAAGGGAATATGCATGGAAAATGTGGTGGTTTATTTAATTTTGTGGATGGTTGTCTCTTGCACCAGCATTTCTGCCATTCTTACCCAAAAAATGCCTCAATGTGTTCCATGGAAGGAAATAGCAATAAATAGATTTGATTTTGGAAACCTGTTTCCCACTCTGCTTTTCCACCAGGAGTAAAGGGGGCTGTAATTTCAGATGGCAGCGATTTCGAATCCAACATGGGGTCTCATTTAAGTGCATTTTAGAAATGTATCAACAAATCAGATTGCAAAGCTGCTAATTTGGTAATTGCTTATAAAAACCCAACAATTTATTTCCATAGCAAAGGAAATGCTCATTGTTCTTCAGTACCTGAAAATACAGTGTGTCTGACTATCTAGAGTGGACACAAAAAAAAATCCAGTTCTGAAATAACACTTCTTGAAGTGGAATACCTTGGAAGGACTAAAAATAACATCACGGAACAAGTTTGTTATATCCCTAATTGTTCTGACCATAGAATTAATTTCCCAGTCAGAGGGGGGCACAGCTTTTTCATCATTCTCCAGTACCATAAAATCCAGCGTTTGACCACTTGGAGTGGCCACGTTTATGCTTCAAAAACAAAAAAACCACCTTTTTAAGGGGGATATCTTGGAAGGACTGAAAACACCACCACGGAAGAAGTTTGTTATATTCCTAATTGTTCTGACCATAGAATTAATTTCCCAGCCAAAGGGGGGGCACGGCTTTTTCATCACTCCCAGCCTCGGAATATTCAGCGTGTCACAGATGTTCATGAATAATGTCCATTTAGAAGCGTTGGCAGCGAGCTGGCGAGATGAATGAAATGTTGGGGGGATCTGACAGGCAGCACGCTGCTTTGTGATCATTCCAAAGTTCTAATAATCTCCCTCACCTTCCCTGCCTGCCTCTAATGAAAGAGAATAGGTGATTGCACCTCGGGCTATGTTCTGCGCCTAATGACTCCTCCAAAGGCGGATTTATGGAGAAAAAATTAACTTTGAATGAGGATTGAATTGGCCCTGACAGGCTGATAGACTGTGACACAGATTCTGTGGCAAAACAGACGTAGCCCTAATTGATTATCAATATTTTAAGCAAAGTGATGAAAATAAGCATTAAGTGATGAGAAAGGCAGTCTTAATACAGTAGGCAGTCACCGGGATCTGGGAAGTCTTTGGGGAGGTCGGCCCCGCTCGCCGGAACGGGATTTTAGCTGTCAGTTCTTACCTTCCCTGCCCAACACCCCGTGTCCCTTCCCAGCCTCCCTTCCCCTCCCGGATTTCTGCCCAGCATGTTAATATTCCGGCCAGGGATGAACGTGCTTCCCTCTCTCCAGAGAAGTTGGTTTAATATTTAACCCGTCTGGGCTCAAGAGTCACTCGGGCTGTTTCGCGGGATTTCGGATATTCTCTCGTTCCTGCTGGGCTTTCTCCCAGCCCTGTGCAGTTTCTAGCCAGCAGGTGATCCACAAACTGCTTCCTGAAAATGGGAACAGTGAAAGAAACTGGGGAAAAAAATTGGCTGGTTGGCAGGAAAGGATTTGTCTTCACGATTATCTTGGTTGTACCCAATATAAACAAATATCTTCATACCAAATGGCTACAAATATCTTGGTTACACCAAACGGCTACAAATATCTTGGTTACACGAAATGGCTACAAATATCTCAGTTATGCTTTAGAATAAGACAACGTTTGGGTCTTGCCTGTGTTTTTTCAGTTGAGTTGCACATGACTGGATATGTCTTCCACCAAAAATACATTTACTATTTGGGAAAACCTTCGTGGCTGTGAGGCAGATGCTCATTAGCTGTGCCGTAACAGGGCATTTATCCCAACGTAAGGAATACTTTCCAAAATGACTAAGGGAAGGGAACTGAGCAGGAATGCTGCTGAAGAGGTGGGAAATAGCATTCCTACAGCAGGAGGAATCAGTGGGATAGCATCCCCCTTCCAAACCTGGGCGTGTTCCCCCGGGAATTCGGAGAAGCTTAAAATAACCAGATTTGGGCTTATGGGGAATTTTTCAGTGTAACTGGCAGAGCTGGGGAGGGGGCAGTGAGCTCCTCCCTCACCCTCGTGCTCAGGCCTGTCCAATATCTGTAATTAGATTCTGGTGTAATTAAATTATGGGACAGCAGTGGCAGAACTTCCCATGTTTGGGAATTGTGGCATTTTACGTGTAATTAGGGAGGACAGGGCTGTTGGGAACTCTCATGGCAGTGAGAGGTCCATGGTCATGGACATGATGGACTGGGCAAATGGCTACCTGGCTTCCATGGATTTATGGAATCACAGAATTCTGTGGATTTATGGAATCGTGGCTTAATGGAATCATACCCTCATTTAGGTTGGAAAAGCCCTCTAACATGGGAAGACCTCCAAGAATGTTTGTGGTGTTTAAATTGTGGGGGAAGTGTCACTAAAGGCAAAAATATAAAAAATCCAGCTTAAATCTGGGGTGATAAAAATGTGTGTGGTGGTGTCACTTTCCCTCCGGAACGGAGAATTCCTGGATGCTGCTCCTTGTGTTCCTGTCAAAGGAATTCTTTGAGCAAGTGGTTGTTTGGGGTTTGTGCTGGAATTTGTCGGATGGATAACAGATAATTTTACACGTCAGCCTATGAATATTCAGCAGAGAGGATTTCCATGAGCCTTGATAAATTTAATATACCAGAGAAAAATAGCATGTAAATTAAACAGGGCCTTGTAAATTAATAATGGATTCCACTTGTATTTTTATATGTGAGCTGACTGAATATTTTATAAGTGCAAAAATGTTTGTGTTTAAAAAACCAGTGAAGTCTTTCTGATGAGCACCGTGGATGGTTGGCTGCATTTTAAATGGGATGTCCATGTGTGTTTGTGCAGTTCTGGGCATTCTCTTCCTCAAACACATCTTGTATTTTCAACTTTGAGCAGCTGCAAAGTCCACAATTATGTTGAATTAATTTATTTTTCCAGAGCTCTTGCGGTTTGCAGTTGTGGGTGTTCTGACACTCCTCTCTTTTTAATTTTGACGGGAAAATGAAATCTCAGTGAAGGGCTGAGTGTTTTCCATGCACCTTCCCTGCTTCTCCCGTCACGGGGAGAGGGCTCTGCTGCAGGGGCTCTTCCATGAGCCCAGGCCACGCCTTCCAAAATGCCCTTTCCATGCCCAAAACAGCCTCTGACCTGTTTCTGCCTTGGAATAATTAATGGTTTTTCTAGCTTCTCTTAATTAGCAGCTTTGCTTGGAATAATTTCACCTTGGCACAGTGTGAGGCTGGTCAGGATTAAAGCATCACCCATCCATCAGGGAGTGACTCTGCTTCCCACACCTCGAGCGCTTCCACCACCCCAGGGGTTCCACACAATCATGGAACTGTGGAATTGTTTAGGTTGGGAAAGCCCTCTCACACCTTTGAGTCCAACCTTCGAGTTGTAAAGTTCTTTTCATGTTGTTTAACTGCAGCTTGATTTGATGGAAATTAATTTCTTGTAGTGCTTTTAATGGCACTTGGGCACTGAACAACAATATATTCACTACAGTAATAATAATAATAATAGCATCAAGGAGAAGGAGGAGGAGGAAGGAGGAGAAGAAGAAAAGAAGAAGAGAGAGAAGAAAAGAAGAGGAAGAAGAAGAGAAGGAGGAGAAGAAGAAGAAAAGGAGGAGAAGAAGAAATGAAGAAGAGCAGGAAGAAGAAGAAGAAAGATGAAGAAGAAGAAGAGGGAGAAGAAGAAGAGGAAGGAGAAGAAAAGGAGAAGGAGGAGGAGGAAGGAGGAGACGAAGAAAAGAAGAAGAGAGAGAAGAAAAGAAGAGCAGGAAGGAGGAGAAGAGGAAGAAGAAGACGGAGGAGAAGAAGAAGAGGAAGGAGAAGAAAAAGAGAAGGAGGAGAAGAAGAAGAGGAAGGAGAAGAAAGAAGGAGGAGGAGAGGAAGAAGAGGAAGGAGAAAAGAAGGAGGAGAAGAAAAAGAAGAGGAGGAGGAGAAGAAGGAGAAGAAAGGAGGAGAAGAAGAAGGAGAAGAAGAAGAAGAGGAAGGAGAAGAAGAGGAAGGAGAAGAAAAGGAGAAGGAGAAGGAGGAGAAGGAGAAGAAGAGGAAGGAGAAGAAAAGGAGGAGGAGAAGAAGATGATGAAGGAGAAGGAGGAGAAGAAGAAGTAGAGGAAGGAGAAGAAAAGGAGAAGGAGGAGAAGGAGAAGAAGAAGAAGGAGAAGAAAAGGAGGAGAAGAAGAAGAAGAAGAAGGAGAAGAAAAGGAGGAGAAGAAGAGGAAGGAGGAGAAGGAGGAGAAGAGGAAGGAGAAGAAAAGGAGAAGGAGGAGAGGAAGAAGAGGAAGGAGGAAAGGAGGAGGGGAAGGAGAGGAAGAAGAATGGACACAATCCTGTGCCATGTGCTCCAGGATGACCCTGCTGGAGCAGGGAGGTTGGCCCACTTGACCCACTGTGGTTCCTCCCAGCCTGGCCCATTCTGGGATTCTGTGCAATAATGACAGAAAATGTAAAATATTTGAAGAGAATCCTTGGTGTTAAATCCTGAAGGCAGCTCAGAGTTTCAGTGCCTGTGCTGGTCATGGTGGACGGTGCCCGGTGAGCTCGGGGACCGACTGCTCTGTAGATTTATGGGCTAAGTTAAATTGTTGTTAATGAGCAATTTTGTGTGGAGAATCGTCCTCGTGATACTTCCTAAATTGCCCCATTGTCCCTCTAATTAACCAGGCCTTGAAAAGCCAAGCTCTGCCTCGGCAGCAGTTTTAACTTCAGTTAGGAGGGTGGGAAATCAGCGATTTGAAGTTAACAAAGACAAGCTAAAAATTTATTCATTGACCAGCACCATCTTTCCTGTGTGTTTTAATATCTTTTTGCCACTGAGATACCCAATGAATTGTTCCTGTGCAGCAACAAATCGGGCAGGAAGAACAAAGTAGCTCAGTGGAATAGATAAATCAAATTTAGGCCTGGTAGTTTATTGAATCTAAATTGTGCCCAGTTGGCCCACGAGCTGTATGAGCAATCCATCTTGTGCTGATAATGGAGGGTCTTGAAATCCACCTGATGTTTGCATTATTAAATTCCAGCCTAATGAGCTCTGCTAATACATATTGAAGACAGTTGTAAGGAGCAGAATGTGAATCGGAGCGGGATAATTTGAAAGAAACATAAGCTGAGCATTTTACATGACTCAAGGGGTATATCTACAATTACACATATCACCAAAATTGAATTTAAATGGAATTTCTATTATCCCTGTCCTTTTACCAAGGAGAATAAAGTGTAAATGAAGTAAAAGTCTTTAGAGTTACTCGTGGTTTGGTTTTATTATGGGATTTAATAGATTCTTGTAATGATCTTTAGTGGCAGAAAAGTTTTAATATTTCATGGCTTTAAATGTTGTCTAAATATGTATAAAAGTGTGGAGATGGAAGCAACTGTCTGTGCAGTGAGTTCATCACTTTGTAGCACCCTGTTCAGGTTGTGCATTTTCAGGTGGAGCTGCTGGCTCCAAAAAGGAATGAGCCCTTCACCCCCCTCCTGAGCTGAATTTGGTTCTCATAAATTACTGCTTAATTCAATAGGTGCTGGGATTAAATATTTGCAACACTGCCTCAGCTCTTGCCGGTTAGAGCACAGTTTCCAGTGATTTTCCTCCTTGAGAAGGCCTGGTTTAAGTGCTGGATTCCTCGTCCTTGTTGGTTCTTTTCTTTTTGGCCTGGCGATACTTTTGAAAACTTAATATTTCATCAAGTATAATGTTATTAGAGACTTATTCTCACTTAGTTCACTCATCAGGCAGTGAGATGGCAATAAAAGAGAATGGCTCCTTTGAGACATTAATGCTTTAGAATAAATGATGTGCTAGAACAGAAATTTAATTAATTTACAGAGTATATTGATAGTCCCTTGTTACTGTGCTGTATATTTTTAATCTTCCTTAACATCTGTAGGAAAGTGTTTGAAAACCCCTGCAGTTGAGCAACTGGTAGATAATTAAGTAATAAGGGAAGGGGTTTCTAGAGGGAAAAAGATTCTTTTTAAAGAAGATTGTTGTAACATGGATTAAGTGCTGCTGCTGTGATTTGGAGTGAAGAGGAAATTGTGTACTACCTAATAAAGTCCTGAGGAAGAGCTGACTCCCACTCTGAACAGAGGCTGCAGCCCTGGAAATATTGTTTTGTTTCTGTTTTATCCTCAAAATAGGTCTGATGGATTACTCACTATGGCAGCAAATCTGCCACTTTATGAATGCACCACGTTTGGGTTGCTACAGTTAAATTGTTCGGTCTGGGGGCGACTGGGGTGGGGAGATTGGGGTTTAAAGAAAGAAAAACTCTTAAAAATCTCTTACAGGTTTTGCCTGACACAAAATGAGTGCAGGGATTTGTATTGAATTAAAATTGCCTCTACAATTGACCTGATATTACCCCCCATAATCCCATTTATGCCATTCCTTAACTGTGGGAATGACTTTAAATAAAAGAAGTGAAGAACCAAGTTCTGCTCTGCCGTGCACGTGGATTTCATTGTGGGGCCTGCAGAAAGGAACACGAAATTGGGCTCAAAGCCCAGGAAATATTGTTTGGCAAGAGGTTGTTGACAACTCATCCCTGGGAGCGTCCAAGGCCAGGTTGGACGGGGCTTGGAGCAACCTGGGATGGTGGAAGGTGTCCCTGCCCGTGGCAGGGCATGGGATGGGATGGGCTTTGAGGTCCTTCCAACCCAAACCATTCCATGATTTGATAGGATAAATTAACCCATTCTAACTTGCTTTGTTTTTCTTCTTAGCTAAAGCTGATGAAGCACTGAAGGCCAAGGAGAGAAGTGAAGAAGAAGCCAAGAGAAGAAAGGAGGAAGGTGAGGAATTTTCTTTTATTTCCTAACAAACTAAAGCTCAGGAAGTCAGAAATGATTATTTTTAAGTGTCCAAGCTCCAGCTGGGCTGTGGGATTTTCCTTCCCTGACTGATGATGGAATTCGGTGCCCCGAATGCTGGTGGCATCAGAGCTGCTTCCTCTGCAGTCCAGCAGGCGGAAGGATGAAACCAAATGGATTGAAATGTCAGGGAGTGATGGGAAGAGACATTTCCAACGTCATGGGAACCAATCCAAACAATCCCAGGAGCCCCAAATCCTCACTGGAGCTGTGTGGAGGTGGATGGGCTTTAAGGTCCCTTCCAACCCAAACCTTTCTGGGATTCCATCACTTACAAGAGGTAACTCAGGAAAATCCCCTGGTTTTGAAACCACGGCTGCTGCGAATTTCACTCAAAACCAAAATGTTCTGATCTTTAGTTTGTTTTACTCGGGGACTGTGGGATGCTGAGAGGAATTCATTGGTGCTCCCAGTTAATCCTGCTTCAAGAAGGTTCTTGTGATACCCAAGAAGGAAATTCAAGTGGAGAAGTGGGATAGCCCAGACATGGCAGGAGTCTGCAATTCTGGCTGGAAAAGGGACCAAACCAACCAGCTGTGCCCTTTCCCTGCTGTGATCCCTGGATTTTGGAGCCACTGGGCCCAGGGGGAACCTTTCCACCTGAAGGAATGACCCAGCCAGGCTCCCACGGGGCCCAGGGATTTTGGGATGAGGCGGTTGGCTCCCACCAGCACCAATTTGCAGGGAATGTTTGGAAAAAAGCGTGGCTTTTTTGTGCTTACATCCCACTGTGAGTGGCACATGTGCTTGCAATTGCTGTGCCAGCAGGGATTGGGAAGGGCGAGTGTGGAAAGGCAGAGGGAAGAAAAAAGGGGCGGTTCGTGACTTGGGAACAATGGCAATTTCCAGGGAAACGGGGAGGAAAACTTCTTTACAATTTATTAATAAGCCATGAAAACTGTCCTGGGGTGGCTTTGAAGGGTTGTGAGGATCAAACAGTGTTCAGAAATGAAGAGAAGATTTTTCCTGAATAACCCAAATTGATCCATTTGCTGAGGAGTTGGCTCCCAATTAGGAATAAAAGAGTTCATTCTCACTGGAAAATACAAAGTCTTATTAAACTGGGTACGAAGCATTGAAGCATTCCAAGACATCCAGGGGAACTGCACACTGGGAAACCCCAGTTTCTAAGTTTATGTCTCAGATGGATTCAAAATAACTTTTTTAGGTAGGTTTATGTCCTGTGTGGATTTAGAATTCCAAGTTTAGGTAGGTTCATGTCCCATATGGATTTAAAATTTGTAGTTTAGGTAGGTTTATGTCCCATATGGATTTAAAATTCCAGATTTAGGTAGGTTTATGTCCCATATGGATTTAGAATTCCAGGTTTAGGTAGGTTTATGTCCCCTATGGATTTAGAATTCTAGTTTTAGGTAGGTTTATGTCCCCTCTGGATTTGAAATTCCAGGTTTAGGTAGGTTTATATCCCATATGGATTTACAATTCCAGTTTTAGGTAGGTTTATGTCCCCTATGGATTTAGAATTCCAGGTTTAGGTAGGTTTGTGTCCTGTATGGATTTAGAATTCCAGTGTTAAGTAGGTTTATGTCCCAGATAGATTCAAAATTCCAGGTTTAGATAGGTTTATGTCCCATATGGATTTAGAATTCCAGGTTTAGGTAGGTTTATGTCCCATATGGATTTAGAATTCCAGTTTTAGGTAGGTTTATGTCCCCTCTGGATTTGAAATTCCAGGTTTAGGTAGGTTTATATCCCATATGGATTTAGAATTCCAGTTTTAGGTAGGTTTATGTCCCCTATGGATTTAGAATTCCAGGTTTAGGTAGGTTTGTGTCCTGTATGGATTTAGAATTCCAGTGTTAAGTAGGTTTATGTCCCAGATAGATTCAAAATTCCAGGTTTAGATAGGTTTATGTCCCATATGGATTTAGAATTCCAGGTTTAGGTAGGTTTATATCCCATATGGATTTGCAACCAGGACATTTATCCAGTGCTTAGAGTGTGTTCCCTTCCCTGTCCCACCCATGCTGGGCTCCAGTGGCATCTTTTGCTTGGAAAAAGAGCTTTTTGCATTTTTTCTTAGTTCTTCCTTCGTTACACAACATCTTTGGGTGGTTTTTAACCATCTGGGAATCATGGGATCACTGAGGTTGGAAAAAGCCTCCCAGACCATCGATTCCAACCTATGACTGATCCCCACCAGAGCACTCAAAATAAAATTAAATTAAATTGAATCTTTAAAAATAATTTCTAAATTACGATTTTAAAGAATTTTTATTTCTCTAATATTCCGTATTCTGTTTGCTTAACTAGAACTCTCCAAAGGAAATTCCAGCCTGTGTGGGCAGCCTGTGGCTCCTTTACCCAGGAGCTGCAATAAAAATAATTCTACAAATAAAACAATCCTTCCCCAACCCATAAAAACTGCTTATTGCCCACCCCATACCGAGGGTGTCTTAACATTCCTTTTATTGTCATTTTATTGCCAAATCAGGTGTGAGATTAGACGTTGGATGTTCCATGTAATCTGCTCGGAAATCAAATTATTTGACCTCCAAGCCCAGCGCTGCCCCTTCCCGCTGGTTTCCTGTTAAATATGCAGCATTTCCCCGGCATGAATAAAAAATTGAGGACAAATTAGAATCTACAGACAGCTGACCCCAGCTCCAGATTAGAGACTGGGGGCTTGTGCTGGTTTAAATGTTTTAATTACCACAGTCCCTCCAGCCCGGTGAAGGACACACAGCAAAATGCTGATTTTTTTTTTTTTTTTTTTTTTTTTTAAGTGACTAAAAAGCAAAGAAAGAAAGAAAAAGGCTCCCCCCGCCTCATTTGAATTTTTCAGTTTGATTACATTTGCACTTCCATTGGAGCTATGCTAATTTGCTGCATGAAATTAGGTCTATTAGCAAAAAAAATGCTACTTTTCCAGGAGTATTTTCAGTGGTTGGATTTTCCTACTCGGTTTTTGTTTACTTTCTTTGGGGCTGCCTGAGAAGTGGCAAAATCTAAAGGGGATTTGGCCACCAAACTTGGGTTTTACCCCAGACAAATTCCAAGTAGGCGAAGAGGACAAGAGAAAAATCGAAAAGAAAAACGCGACGGGAAAATCGGAACGCGTTGGATGGTATTCGGGAGAGGTTTTTGGGCTTGTTTCCCTTAACCTACCACGAATAATAATATTTTTAAATGTTGAGTTTAAAATAGATCACGGCAGGGCCACGCGTGCGGCGCCGCGCAGGGAGAGGAGGAGCTGGGGATGCGTCAGAAAACCAGGAAAAGGAGTCGTTCCAGAATACAGCAGAACACCAAATGCGAATTTTTGGCAATCCATCCGTAGGTGGATGGACGGGAGGGTGGTGCTGGACGGGGGTGGGCGTTATCCCGGTGCCTTTCTCCCGGAATTTGCATTTCCCGTGCCTGGCGCGTGCTGGCCGGGTGCTGAATTGATTAGTTCTGCCCCCCCGGTAGGCACTGCTCCATTTTGATATACTCTGGGGAAATAAATTTGGCAGAAAATCAGCATGAGTAGATTTAATTATCACTCCGAGACCTTTCCCTTTTCTGGCTTAGTGATCCCGAAACTCCGCGCGTTTCCCTGGAATCCGCGCCGACGCCGAGCTCCGCTTCCCAATTTGTTCCTCCACGCCGTGATAAGCCAAGCAATTACTGGTTTATTGATTTTTCATCAGGGCAAATTTAAAGTTGATTTTTTTCCTGCAAAGGCAGGGGTGATTAAGTGTTTCCCGTCGGTTTAGTCCCGGAGAGCTCCGTGGCAGAATCCAATATCCTGAGGTCAACCTCTGCAGGGAGATAATTCGGTGTCTTGGCCACGTGTGAGGGAGAGGAATCAGGGCTACAAATGTGAGGGGATATCTGTGGAGACAGTTTAATTTGTTCCATTTATATGAACAAGTCGTGTGGCACATGCTTGGAAAATATCATTTTGAATAGGCTTGGAAATGAAGCCCACGTGGGCAGGGGGAGGGAGGGAGGGATGCAAACGAGAGCGGGAATGTGGCTGGGAGACAGCTGGCCCTTAAACGGGAATAAACCCCATCCCTGAGGGGTCATTCCCAGGTTTTACTGAGCTCTCCGTGCTGCTGGGATGGCTTTTCTTTAGCAAAGTGAAATTCTTAAGTCTTTGGGTCTCTCCAACCCAAACCATTCCATGGTTCTGTGATTCCATGATTTTGCGTGGTGAAGGGGGAAGCAAAGTTAGAATGTACAAAAAAGCCCAGAGGACTCAACTTTTAGAAAATCCCTTCATTATAAACTCTATAAACCCAAATTAAAAGTTTTAATTTTTTATATTCACCTTTAACCTGCCGGCCAGGAGTTCTCACATGAAGAATCTTACCCGTGACCACCACAGAACTTCCTGAGCTGGAAGGGACCCGCAGGGATCATGAGTCCAACCCCTGGCCCTGCCCAGGCCACCCCAACCCACTGAATTCCCTTCCCGATCCCTCTGGAGAGGGTTGAAAGGCTTTCCCTGGTGCAGTGGATATCAAACCCCGGGCTGGATGTGCCAGGAGAAGATTTGCTGGGGTGAGGTCAGTCTGTAATAAGTTAAAGTGCTTTACTCAGCCGTGTATTGGGATGCCCTTGAGTTCATCAGTTACTGCCCGAGGTCCTCATTTATCTTCAGTAAATTTTCCTCAGGTTCATTGTGGTGGCAAAGACCAAAGCCAATCTGTTTAACCCCCAAATTCTTTAATACAGATGCTACGTTTACAGAATCGCATGGATTATTTCTTCCTGCCTTCTCAAAGCTGGAATTCCCAATATTCCCCGTTTTTGCCTCGATAATGGCAGGTTTGGAGCCCCGCCCTGGGTGTCCCTCGTGTGCCAGTGTCACTTCATTAGGCTGACACCAACACCTGGTGTTGTGCTGCTGCTCCCAGGAGGCTGCTCCAGCATCTGGCACGCACTGTGATCTTCTTTTATCTCTGTTTAAGCTTTATATTGCTGGGCTGGAATTAAAAGGGGGCAGGAGCAAATCAAGGAGAAAATTAAAAAATGCCAAGTTTTGGTGCCGTGGCAGAGTGTGGCTCGTTAGGAAGAGCAGGCACGTGATGATAACGAGAGGTGGAGAGGGTAACGGGAATTTGGGGTCTTGGCCACTCCCTGTGTCCAGAGCTGAGGAAAGGGAATTGGAAAGGGGATCGATGGTCCCCCATGGATATTGGCTGTTGGAGGAATCAATTCCGGGCTTTTTATTAAGGCTGCTGTAATTAATAATCACTTTTAAATGTGTTCCTTAAATTTTACCCTGCTTTGTGCCTGCCCATCCTCTCCTGCCCCTTTGTATTCCGGATTTCCCTCTTTTTCTTCCCTGCTTTCCCTGAAGGGCCCCCAGTCCCGGTGTCCTGGAGCTGCTCCAAGGGCTGGAGCCCCTCTGGAGCCAGGCTGGGAGAGCTGGGGGTGCTCACCTGGAGAAGGGAAGGATCCAGGGAGAGCTGAGGGGCTCCTAAAGGGGCTCCAGGAGGGCTGGGGAGGGGCGGGGGACAAGGGATGGAGGGACAGGACACAGGGAATGGCTTCCCACTGCCAGAGTTAGATGGGATATTGGGAAGGAATTCCTCCCTGGGAGGGGCTGGGATGGAATTCCCAGAGCAGCTGGGGCTGCCCCTGGATCCCTGGCAGTGCCCAAGGCCAGGCTGGACACTGGGGCTTGGAGCAGCCTGGGACAGAGGGAGTGTCCCTGCCAGGGCAGGGGTGGCACTGGATCGCTTTAATTTCCTTCCAACCCAAACCATTCCATGAATCTTTGATAAATACCAAAATATATTTGAAGCTGATATTTGAGTGATTTCATGTTAGCAATCACAGCTGGCATCATTAAAGTTTCACTGTTCTACAAGTGAAACAGAGACATTTATGATCTCCCTAACAGGGAAATTGATGCTTTATTTTTACAAATTCAAAGTCTTGAAATCGTCTTCACATTTCAAGACGAGAAACAAAGCTGATTTCTGTACTTCATTAATGTTGTGTGTTCCCCTGTCATCTCCATGGCATTTATTTGTGCTAAAGGAGAAGTCACTTAAGGGAATGGGATTGTAAAAACCATCATGGAATTGGCTATCGGACTTCAGTCAGCTGAAACACAAATTTATAGCTGCGTATTGAAAAGCTGTTTCTAAAGGGAAAATAAACAGGGATGTAGGGGAAATAAGCTGGGGTGTAGGGGAAATAAACAAGGATGTGGGGGAAATAAGCAGGGATGTATGTGGAAAACAAACAGGGATGTATGGGGAAATAAATGGGGTTATGGGGAAAATAGACGGGTTTGTGGAGAAAATAAACAGGGATGTATAGGGAAAATAAACAGGGATATATGAGGAAAATAGACAAGGATGTAGGGGAAATAAGCATGGATGTGTGGGGAAAATAGACAGGGATGTATGGGGAAATAAATGGGGTTATGGGGAAAATAGACCGGGGTTTATGGGCTTTAATTTCCTTCCTGTATGGGAAATAAACAGGGATGTATGGAACAAAATTCCAGGTCCATCTGCTTAAACCACAATCCCTGGTGTGGGGATTTTATTTTGGTAAGAAATGGGGTTTTGTGGATCTGGGCTGTGTGAACATCGTACAGGTTCTTCCAGAGGGGATTTTTTCTGGGAATCTGTGGGATGAGCATGAGACTTCACTGGGAATTGTCTTATCTAGGCTGGCTAAGGCCTAGATAAATTGGGAATTTGGAGGTGGATCATATTTTATTGGTGCTGGGCAGACCTTTAGTCGGAGTGGGTGACATTATTCCATATCCCAGCTAAAGGCCCGGCCCAGGAAAGAAGCGGAACAATAATTCCAACCAAAGAACATTTCCTAGCGTGCATTTCCTTTTCCCTGCAGCCACCCCGAGATGTTTGAGGGCAGCCCGAGGTGCCCAAGCTGCTGTGCCTCTCCCCTGGTGGGTTTCTGGGGATCCGCACACGGAGCGGGAATGAAGGGCTGGAAGTTCCTGACTCGGGGCACCGTGTGCCAGCGGGATCCCGTGGAACAGGGATCCCTCGGAAGGGCTCTCTGGGGGAAGGAAAGCAGCACTGGGCACGTGCCAGCAGCACTTTCTGGAGTGACAACACAAAGTGGTGCCTGGAAAAGCTGGAGAGCCTCCAAGCTGCAGCCCCGCTGTCCTGCACGGCTTCACTGCGCTCATCCAGACTCATTTCCGCTACGATACACCGATCTTTTCCCTGTATCCGCTGTGCAATCCCATCCTCCTGTCACTTCTACACCGATCTTTTCCCTGTATCCGCTGTGCAATCCCATCCTCCTGTCACTTCTACACCGGTCTTTTCCCTGTATCCGCTGTGCAATCCCATCCTCCTGTCACTTCTACACCGATCTTTTCCCTGTATCCGCTGTGCAATCCCATCCTCCTGTCACTTCTCTGCCGGTGGATCCTGGGATCCAGCAGCAAAAGCAGGAATTCTTGCTCTGCCTGTGTCCGTGTGTGGCTTTAAGGTGGGCAGATTGCTCTGTAGGAAACATCCGTGTGGGATCCACGCTGGTGAGTTCGTTCCTCCGACACAGGGGTTATTTGGGATGGAGCTATGGAAAAGACAGAAGCAGGCAGTAATTGCCTTTAAGATCAGAGCACAGAGCATTACCTTGGATTTTACAAGGCCAGCGAGCAACAAAAGAGCAGTAATTTATGAGCTCAGCGTAAAAGAAGAGCATAATTGCATTAAAAATTAATGCTAATGAACACTAAAATGGGGAAGGTGGTTATGATGAAAGTTTGGATTCATCTTCCCCGGGTTGAATGATGGCTGGTGCCTTGATTAATGGCTTAATTTCTATCAATTAGCGGGGAGAAATCTCCACTGAGACAAGGGTAAATTGAGCATTGAATTACAGCCCTGGCTTTGTGTGCCCAGGAAGGAGCGCGGCGGGCTCCGGTGTCGGCGCGGTGACAAACGCGGGGCGGCCACAAATCCAGCCAAATTTACTGTGCCACGGCTGTGCCCGCCCCTCCCCTGGCTCAGGGGGGCTCTGGCCCAGGCTATTTTCAAAAATACCCCAAAAAGCCCCAAAATGAGGGGTGCAGGAGCGAGCAGGGGTGTGAGGAGGGCAGAGGTGAAGGCGACCAGCGCACAGCACGTGCAGAGCTCCAGCAGAAATTTCACCTTCTTGAATTCAGCATTCTTGAATTCAAAGTTCTTAAATTCAAAGTTCTTGAATTCAAGGTCCTTAAACTCAAGATTCTTGAATTCAAGGTTCTTAAATTTAAGCTTCTTAAATCCAGAGCTCACTTGCTGAACTTTCCCCTCCTGTTTTTTGCTGCACTTTATACCTAATACTCCCAGGATTTTAAAGGAAAAGCTGTCTGTGTCCAGACTTGGTTTAAGATCCTATAAAAACGAGGTTATTATCGCTATAATGTATTAAAATAGCAAACTTAGAGTAGTCTGGTACTCTCTGTAGTATTCTCTGTAGTAAGCACCACAGTGCTCACAAAATGCTATTTTAATATACTTTAATGATAAGCTCATTTTCACGGGGTTTTTAAACAAGTATGGACAAAGTTTTCCTTGTTAATTTGCATTTTTCCAACTTAATTGTAAATCCTATGTCCTCCCCGTAGTAAATAGATGCTGGAGTACTCCCAGCTTGCTACTTTAACACATTTAATTGTATTTTTCGGGTGCTTGCAATGAAGTTGGGAGCAGAGGAATGAACAGGCAAAGCTTTCCCTGCCCAGTTTCTCTTTTTGGAGCCTATCTATTGTTCCTGCGACTCTGGCTGGGAAAAGTTCTTTCCCTGGAAATCCCAACAGCTGGGAAAGAGTGCGGCCAAGTGTCGGAGCGGCGCTCTGCCGGAGCTCAGGGGTCGGGAAGCAGCAGCAGGAATGGGAATGTTTTATCCTGGATGAGTTGTGAGGGGGTCAAGGGGAGGGACCCTGATCCCGAAATCCGGGATGCCCGGGATGCGGTCCTGCAGGGATGCTCCGCTCGGAGCATCCTCGGGCTCGGCACCGGCGGCTGCGGGGGCTCCAGCGCTGTTGAGTGAGGCGGTGCCTCCCTCTAACGGCGGCGGAGCCCGGCCGGGAAACGGCGTCAGCTGCAGGATATCCCGGGAAGCGTCCCGGGATGTGTCCCGGGATGTGTCCCGGGATGTGTCCCGGGATGTGTCCCGGGATGTGTTGTCCCAGGATGTGTCCCGGGATGTGTCCCAGGATGTGCCCCGGGATGTGTCCCGGGATGTGCCCCGGGATGTGTTGTCCTGGGATGTGCCCCGGGATGTGCCCCGGGATGTGCCCCGGGATGTGTTGTCCCAGGATGTGTCCCAGGATGTGTCCCAGGATGTGCCCCGGGATGTGGTGTCCCGGGATGTGGTGTCCCAGGATGTGTCCCGGGATATGTTGTCCCAGGATGTGCCCCGGGATGTGCCCCGGGATGTGTTGTCCCATGATGTGTCCCAGGATGTGGTGTCCCGGGATGTGCCCCGGGATGTGTTGTCCCGGGATGTGTTGTCCCGGGATGTGTTATCCCGGGATGTGCCCCAGGATGTGCCCCGGGATGTGCCCCGGGGCAGCCCCGCTCCGGCCTGGCAGGAGCAGGAGGCACTTGGAGTGCCGGGAATGTTGCATTCAGAGCCTGCGGGAATGGGACATTTCTGGGCTGATTCTCTCTGGTTTTTGCTCCGGCTGTTGTAAGGTCTCACCTCTGGAGTGGCCACTGGGTCCAGGGAGGGTCTCCAGGGAGGTTCTGGAGATCCTGGGGACCTCCAGGGAGGATCTCCAAGGAGGATCTCCAGAGAGGTTCTCCAGGGAGCCTCTCCAGGGAGGATCTCCAGGGGATCTCCAGGAGATCTCCAAGGAGGATCTCCAGGGATGGTCTCCAGGGAGGATCTCCAGGGAGGGTATCCAGGGAGGTTCTGGAGATCTTGGGGACCTCCAGGGAGGGTCTCCATGGAGGGTGTCCAAGGAGGGTCTNTCCAGGGAGGATCTCTATGGGATCTCCAGGGAGGGTCTTCAGGGAGGATCTCCAGGGGATCTCCAGGGACCCTCTCCAGGGAGGGTTTCCACGGAGGCTCTCCAGGGGATCTCCAGGGAGGGTCTCCAGGGAGGATCTCCAGGGAGGTTCGCCAGGGACCCTCTCCAGGGACGATCTCTATGGGATCTCCAGGGAGGCTCTCCAGGGGATCTCCAAGAAGGATCTCCAGGGAGGGTCTCCAAGAAGGATCTCCAAGAAGGATTTCCAGGGAGGGTCTCCAAGAAGGATCTCCAGGGAGGATATCCAGGGATGGTTTCCAGGGAGGCTCTCCAGGCAGCTCCCGGTGGCCTTGGAATTCAGCACTCGGACTGGGAAGAGTTTCAGGACTCTGGGATACCGCGGGATCGGGGTTGGGACTCTGATCCTCTCCTGCGCACAGAAAGGATTTGAAGCAGGAACTTTCCCTAAAAACCGGAGCCCCAAGTTTGGTAAAGTCCAGAGGTGACACACCCCAGTGAGTCCCACCCGTCCTCCTGGATTGTTCCTCCTTTTCCCAGGGCTCCCCTTCCGTTTAGTACAGAATCCAGAATCTCCCACAGCCGGGGAGTTTTGTGTCTCCCACTGCAAACTGTCCAGGGAAAATTTAATTTTCCTTGAATTTGTCAGTTTGTGCAGCTCAGGTAAAACTGGGATCAATTAAAAACCATGGGATGTGGGAAAGCCCACTTCTGTTGGAAAACACACAGTGCTATAAGGCAGCTGGATAAAAGTATCGCTTCCAATAACCCCAAATAAAATGGGATCAGAGGGAAAATATTTTCTGCTGTAGTTGTTTGTTTAGTCTGGGATCTGGGGGCGTTTCCTTCTTTCAATCCTCAACTCAAAAGAGCAAGAAAAAATAGCAGCTTTTTTCTGTATTTCAAAGCATTTTATGTAAAATGTGTTATATTTTTAAATTCAATTAACCCCTTAAATCTAATTAGTAAAATAGGAAGAAACAGATTCTGAGGAATAGTTGAGGTTTGTTGTCATTGCTTTGATTCTGGAGTTAGACGTGCTTGAAAAAATCTCCTTAAGTTCATGTTCATGGTCAGGATTATGGATAAGCAATGAATCCATAAAAATTTACACCCAAAGATTATCCAAGAAATATTTAAAATATCTTTTTATTTAATGGATCATTCACAAGGTATTATTGGCCATTTAGTGCTTCTGTTTCAGTGATTTTACAACTCTTAGTGGAATAAATTTTGTCTTTAAGGAAAAAATGGGACTATTTTAGGCAGAACTTGCAGGGAAGTTGCTTTTCCTTTCATCTGATTTGTAGAATCGTAGAATTCTCTGTTTCTTTTATCTGATTCTCTGCCGTTTCTAATTATTGTGTGTGTGGTATTGTGGGGTGGCATCGAAAGAATTCCTGCAGATTTTCCTTCTCAAGTGACATTCCAGGTTATTGCTGATCCAGCCTAATTCCACAGGAATTTGCAGCTCTAAAAGCTGGGTGTGTATATTTATATACATGGGAGGATAGAAATAGATGTAAATAGGGAATTGGGAAACAGTGAATTATCCCTGAAGGATGCTGATGTTCCCAGTTAAACTGGGAAAGCTCCCCCCTGGCGAGGTGACAGGGCTGGAAACGGTGCCTGCTGCTGGAATCACCTTTTTATTAAAAACCAGCCCTAATCCAAGATTTAGTTCCTTTTTTCCACCCTAACAGGGTAAAAAGACTCACCATGCACTGAGTTAGTATTGATTTTTTTTTTTTTTATCTGAAGCCTCGGAGCTTTCTGACTCCATTATTTTTGATTTTCCTATGAAATACATATCCTTGCCCCTGACAGCTGACAAACAACAGCTGGAAGTCGTTTTATCTCCCAATAATGTGTTTGTCAAAACTCCCCTGCACTAATGGGCTCTGCTTCCTCCAGTCCATTTTCCCCCGTTAATGTCACTGATGTCATTGGCAGCATTTAGTGATTTTTGCTCCGTTCCTAATTTGTCATTCCCATCAGTTTGTGCAGGATCTGTCCGGGATCCTGGAGCTGCCCGGGATTTTGTGAAACCGGAGTTGAGCAGTGGATTTGAAATCTCCTTTTCCTGCCTTTCTGTCCCTGGCTTTAATCAGGTTCCATGTTCTGTCCTTTTCTTTACCCTCAGGCCAGGTGTATCCAAAGCCTCAGTGAATTCTGACTCCCTCTCCCCAGCAGCCATTGGGTTATTTGATTTATCCCCAAAAATCCTTAGGAATCTCTTCTAAAGGAGAAGGTTTCGGCACCAAAGCAGCAGAACTTGCAAACACAAGTTTAAATGTAGCAAATTATTTTTTTACTTCCAAATCCCCCCAAAAATCAGGCTTGAAGTTGTATTTATGGGCTTTGCTATAGTGCAGCTCTTGCCAACTTAGAATTGTGGAATGGTTTGGGTTGGAAAGGGACATTAAATCCCATCCAGTGCCACCCCTGCCATGGCAGGGACACCTTCCACTGTCCCAGGCTGCTCCAAGCCCCAGTGTCCAACCTGGCCTTGGGCACTGCCAGGGATCCAGGAGCAGCCACAGCTGCTCTGGGAATTCCATCCCAGCCCCTCCCCACCCTCCCAGGGAACAATTCCTTCCCAATATCCCCCCCCTCCCTGCCCCCTGGCAGTGGGAAGCCATTCCCTGTGTCCTGTCCCTCCCTCCCTTGTCCCCAGTCCCTCTCCAGCTCGCCTGGAGCCCCTTTAGGCCCTGGAAGGGCTCTGAGCTCTCCCTGGAGCCTTCTCTTCCCCAGTTATCCCACAAATCCTTAGGTCAGCATTTGGAATGTTCCCAACAATGGCCTCGCTGTTGTTATTTTTACTCAGAGCTTTCCCTTGTAACAGAAGATTTTGGGCTGCACTGCACGAGCAGTTTTTCCTGGTGTGTCCCAAAATCTCCTCCAGGCTGGGAAAGGGCCTGAATCCCAGGATTTCACTGATCCCATGATCTCCCACCTTCCCTCTGCAGACCAAGCCACCCTCATCGACCAAGTGAAGCGAGTGAAGGAGATCGAGGCCATCGAAAGCGACGCCTTCGTCCCACAGACCTTCAGGTCAAGCAAAGAAATCAAAAAGGTACCTTTTCCTTCCAAAAGGGACATTTTCCTTCCAAAAGGGACATTTTCAATCCCCTTCTTGCTGGATTGCCCTCTCAGAGCCAGGAGGAAGCTGCACTGTTTAGGATTTTCCATTGATGAAAGAGCATCAACGCTGACAACCTTAAACCCACCTGAAATCCCACCAAGGACTCCCTGACGGTCTCGGGGTGGCTTCAGGGAATTCAAATGTGTCAGAATTTATGGAAGTCATCCGTTTTAAAGACTTTTTTTAGGAGAAGCAGAAGAATTTAAATCCCAAAGTAATCAGACATTTACTTTGTAATTGCAGTGGAGATGTTTTTAATGCTGCTTAACTAAGGCCAGGCTTTAAGTCTGTATTTAGTCCCTGAAAAGAAACAGCCTGGTTTTCAATCAGCTTTCCAGGAACCCAACAGGAGACATCCAGATCCCAGAATTTACCTGCATTTTGGCCAGCAGGTGTTGTAAGGAACTGCTTTGGGATGTGTGCAAGCCGAGGCGGGGTTCCTTTTCCCACCTGGCTGTGAGTGTTTGGAATTATCCCTGCTTGTTTCCCCAGGAATGTGCAATTCCTTGCCTTTCCAGAAGTCTCCAAGAAGCTGATGCAGCTTCTTCAGGAAGTGATCCAAAATCCCATTGCTGAGTTTTCCAAGCTCTCCCCCTACACCTTGTTTTGTCACTTCATGTCCTTTGTCCCTGTCCTGTGCGTCCTGCTGAGGATGCTCAGAAGTCTTTCCATGAGGATCCTTTCGAGACAGCCAACCGCTGGCTTAAGACACTGCCACATTTGGGAATTTTGGGATAAAACGCTCAAATTTTGTGTGTTTGTTTCTTTTTTTAGTCAGCGGAACCTCCAGAACTCCAACACGAGCCTGTAAATGTGGGGGCAGGAACCACTGAGGCAGCTGCTCCTGAGAAAGAGCCTCCAGCTGCCAGCATTCCCACTGCCATCAAATACCAGGATGACAATTCCTTAGCACATCCAAACGTGAGTGTTGCCATATTTACCCCACCTTTGGCTTCAGAACAGCCCCTGGAGTGAGAGCAGGGCCGTGTCACCCAGGAGCCTTGGCTGTGCTGCCCCTCACAAAATCCCTGGGACACAGAGGATCCCCCTCCTCCCACCCCCCAGCAGAGCAATCCCACGGGAAGTTCACCAGGAGCTCTGGAGTTCTAAATTGATTTTATGGCAAAATATAATTAAAGTAACTCTGGGGAATTCAGGATCCCTGTCAATAAAAATTCAGGACCAATTGGTTTCTGTAGTTGGAAACCTGGTGGAAAACTCAGAACTTGCAGAACCCATTTTGCCAAGGTTTAAATAAAGGACAGACTTCAGATAATTTTAAATCATTGGGGCTAAACTTGAGCAAATTACTTTGGGAGAGCTTTAGAGGGAAGTAAAAGGGCTTCCATAGAGGTTTTTTAAGAATTAGCAAGTTAAAAACGACTTGCAGTAAAGAAATCAGTGTGAGTTCTGTACAGATAAGAGATCAAGATGTCCAGTGATGGACTTGCACTGGAGTCTTGCCTTTCCAATGATTATGATCTTTAAGACCCCTCCCAAGCCAAACTATTTTAGGATTCCCTGAAAAGTCTCTGCTTTTATTGATGTTTTGGGGTCACCTTTGTCTGTTAATGCCCCTGAGCTTTTCCTTCGGGCACTGAAGCAGTGGCGGGTGTTTCAAGAGATGATCACAAACGTGGAGTTGCTGACTTGTGCCCACTTTTGTCCCCGTGCCCAGCTGTTCATCGAGAAGGCAGAGGCTGAGGAGAAGTGGTTCCAGAGGCTGGTTGCTCTCCGCCAGGAGCGGCTGATGGGAAGCCCCGTGGCCTGACAGCTCCCAGGACCATCCCAGGCCCGTTCCCACACGGAATTCCTCCCATCAGCTGTTCTGTTTGTCTCTCAGAGCAGGTTTTAACGAGCTGTGCAGGCGGGGAGGGTTTCACCTCAGTAACCAGCATTCTGCCCTGCTTCTCTCCAAGCTCAGCGCTGGAGATGGGCAGCAGAGCCAGAGGCATTCCTTTTTTTGGAGGGAATTCCTCAGGTGAAAAACACCTGGCAGCCCATGAAACATAATTTTATACCTCCCAATCCTAACCATTTTATAGAACCAGGTAGGAGGTGGGAAGCTGAGGCTCAGGGCTGGGACAGTCAGGGACGAGTGGTGCCATCGCAGGCGGCTCCATGTCCCGCACTGGACAGGATCCAGGAGGGATCTCTGTTTTCCCTTCCTCCTTCCTTCCGTGGAATTCTGACTATCTGGGCAGCTCCTGGCTGAGGGAATCTTCCTCGTGGATGTGTTCATCCATCTGCTCCCAGTTCCTCACTCTGGGTGGAAAAACGCTCCACATTTCCTTGGACATCTGCCACTAGTGCAGCTCCAAATGGGGAATTTGATCAATCTCATCATTGATATAATTATCAAATTATGGAATTATCACACACCTGGCTCTGGGCAGTGACTGTTCCCAGCCCGTGGAGTTCCCTTTGGCCAGGTGTGACTTTCAAATAATGAAAGTTTAGTCTGAACATCTGAATTTAGCCTGGGTAAACTTCCACAAAAATCTGTCCATCATCCATCTAAGTGCAGAAGATCAACCAAATAAAATAAATAAAATACAAAAGTATTTCTTCAGCAAAGCTGAGAGGAAACTGTCACATCAGGAGAGGAGAAAACTGAGCCCCACCTCTGGATGTGCCTCACTGGAACTCCCCTGCGTCAGCATTCCCTCGGGAGGCAGCTTTTTGGGATTATTTCTCCTGGTTCTCAGATCTGTGGTGATAAAAAGATGGAGGCTGACTCTGGAAATGGACTTTGGTTGTTTTATTTTTTATTTTAGATCCTGGATGTAAAAGGAAAACGTACTGAATTTGCATTCTGACACATTTTAACTTCCTTTATGAAGTGTTAGTTTGACTTTATCCTGCATCAAAATATTCCAAGACCTTGTCTACAGGAAAAAGTGGGAAAAAATTTGTTTTCCTTGTTTCATTTCAGCATTTTAAAATGGTAAATATTTGTCATTGTCGTGTTTTCTAATCACCTTTTATGTTTCTTTCATAGAAAATAAAAACTCTTTGGTGTCCATGGAAGGTGCAGGTGTAAATTCCTCTTTTCACGCATTGTACTGGATAATTTTGGTGCTTTTATTGGATGTAAAATGATTCCTTTTATTTGCAGTCCTGTAGAATATTAGAAAATTTTACAATAGGCTGTAAATAGATTTAAGGTAGAGTTTGTTTATTTATTGTTTATTAATCAATATCTAAATTTGCTGGAGGAGAGTTGGGGGCAAGAGCTGGAAAGGAAATGGAAATAACATTTAGATAATCCCAACCGAATGGAAAATGTACTGAAATATTCCAAACACCCCTGGAAACGCGGAGCAAATCAGGATAAAGTTGATTTTTATAGTTCGAGGCACAGCTCAGTGATCAGAATATCCATGAATTCCTCAGGATTCTGCAGTTTTCATGGAATAATAACTTGGGCATTGCCTCAGGTGGTTCCCTGAAGAGGGATTTTTCTGGTTCCTTATCCTGCCGCCGTTCCCAGTCCCTGCTGTGAACACTCTTGGATGTGCAGGCTGAGGAAGCTGTTGGTGTTGGGACAGGAAGGAGCTGTCAGGACGGAGTTTTTGCCCGGATCCCAGCAGTTCCAAACCTCGTGCCAGCCCTGCAGGACACACTTGCAGAGGTGTCCACGCTCCGTGGGAGCTCCCGTGGCGCTGCCCAGCGAGCTCAGCGATTCCAGGTGCGTTTTCCAGGTGAGTTTGACTCTTCCCGTGGATCCCCCTCTGTCTTTGCTCCTGTGAGGGACACAGAGCTCGTGGGGCCAGGCTGGGGCTTGGGTGTGAAGCTTTGGGCTGCAGCAGATTCCAGTGGGACAAACTTTGCTTTTCCTTGAGCAGCATCCTGTGATCAATTATTCATTTTCCTGCCAAAGGCAGGCAGGCATTGGAACAGCAGCAGTGGGAAATGGAGGAGGCAGCACCAGCAGGAGTCAGCTTTGCTGTGTGTGACTCAGGTGGATTTGGAATTACTGCTGGGATGATTTTACCCTTGGACACATTAGGAAGGGGTTGTATCCAAGGAGAGGTGCCCTCCACCGTTCCACGTGTGGAGCCTTTTTCCCGGAGGGAAAGGGAGGACGTGTGGCCTCCTCAGCCAGGTCCAAATGAATTCGTGTCAGCACCTGGCCATAAACCCCCATCTGTGTGTACCAATCATCACCACCAGCCCGGATAAACGCACTGCTGGCTCCAACCCCCGCTCCTCCTGATCCCATAATCCCACCTGTCTTAATCTCCTAAATCTGAACCTGTCACAATAATCCTGTTTCTTAGTTCTCCTGATTTTAAGTTCTGATGTTCTCGCATTTAGGACTCTTTCCTGCAGAAGGTTCATCTTCTTGTTGTATTTTCCACTTTGCTCCTGGTGAAAGGGAGCAGATTCCTGAATAGGAAAGGGAAGGAAGCAGCTGTGTGTCAGTTTTCCCAGTAAAACACAGGATTTTAGCTGTGTTTCGCAGCCTGCAGTGACACGGGTTCATCACTCAGGACTCTGATGCACGAAGCTCCTGCTGATGCCAGACTGCCTGGGCTGTGCAGTGCAGGAATGGGAAGATAAAGCTGTAACTGGAGCCTTTCCGACCCCTGGGAGTCAGCAGAGCCCTCTCCCCCAGGAATTCCAGCAGCAAACTCGTTCCCTGAGCCTATGGAGCAGCCACCCTCCATTCCCATCAAACCAGGGGGAATGGTCACTGCTCCTGCCTCATTCCTCAGCAGCTCCACCGCTGCTGTGGGATAACTGCCTGGAAAGGAGCTGTGGTTGGTTTATAAATTATTATCATTATTACCGGTACAATATTTTAGGAAGATTTTTGCTGCTCAAACGATGCTGTCAAAGAAAGCACTCCCGGCCAGGAGATCAAATGTTGCTCCTCCTGCTCCAGTCACTCCAGGAGGAGCAGCACTGGATGATCCCGAGGCCTCTGTGCCAGCAGTAACCCAACACCAGCCCCCTGGATGATGACAGTTTTCCATTTGTCAGGTTACAAGGAGGGAGTTATTTTTAGTGGGGATCCTTGAACTGCAGAAACCTTTGTGAGGAGGCATCGGCTGGAACCCGGGGCTTAACCCACGGCTGGAGGGGGCTGTGGAGCCTCCTCAGCTTGAGAGCGTTACAAAACCCTAAAAGCACCATTAACCAGGATTGAAAATACTCACCACTTGTAATTTGGACTTAGGGCAGCATTGCCCGGTTTGTTCTTTGGAATCAGAGGAAAAAGAGCAGCAGTGGCCGGGTGGGGTTGGGTGGCTCTGGGAGTCAGACCCCGAGTCACTCTGGAGCTGCGGGGCCACAGGGCCATGGCCGGCTCCTCTTTCTGGGAGCGGGCAGGAACTGGAGGGAGCTCGGTGCTCCCAGCAGAGTGGGCTGAGCTCCCAGCCCGGCTCCCAGCGCCACAGAGGTGTGGAGCTGCTGGAGACAGTCCAGAGGAGGCCATGGAGCTGCTCCGAGGCTGGAGCCCCTCTGGAGCCAGGCTGGAGAGCTGGGGCTGAGAGAGGAGAAGGCTCCAGGGACACCTCAGAGCCCCTTCCAGGGCCTAAAGGGGCTCCAGGAGAGCTGCAGAGGGACTGGGGACAAGGGATGGAGGGACAGGACACAGGGAATGGCTTCCCACTGCCAGAGGGCAGGGATGGATGGGAGATTGGGAAGGAATTGTTCCCTGGGAGGGTGGGCAGGCCCTGGCACAGGGGGCCCAGAGCAGCTGTGGCTGCCCCTGGAGCCCTGGCAGTGCCCAAGGCCAGGCTGGACATTGGGGCTTGGAGCAGCCTGGGACAGTGGCAGGTGTCCCTGCCATGGCAGGGGTGGCACCGGATGGGATTTAATGTCCCTTCCCGACGCAAACCATTCCATGATTCTCTAGTTCTGTACCAGTGAATTTGACACTGATTTTTCATAAATTCTTGTCATCTTATTTCAGGCCTTGTTCAAATAACTGAGCTGGGAACAACTGAGACCTGAAGAGATATTTAAATCAAATATTAATGTTCATGTTCTTACACATCTCCCTCCAGTCCTTGCTTTTATCTGACATTTACCAACAATTTATCACCAACTGCCTTTGCAGAAGCTGATGTCACCTGTGGACTGAGATCAGCTCTGGAACAGCACAATCCAAAGGCTTTTCCCACTAAAATTACACTTAAGCCTCTGGAAGTTGCAGAGCAGCTCTGAGCCCACCTGGGAAGGAGCAGCTGGAAGGAGGGAGGAGACCTCACTTCTGCCAATCCATGGGAAATGGAAACAGGAGCTGCTGATCCTTCCAGAGCTGCTGGGGATGGAGCCCTGATTGTCTGAGCCCTCTCGGGTTTCCTTCAACCTTGCTCCTGACATTGCTGGGCAGAGAACGGAGCAGGGTCCCCAAGTGCTCCCATTTTTTCCAAAACAGTTGGAAAACCCCTATTTTTAGTAACTCTGCTGTTTCTCACTAGGTGGGTAAGCAGAGCTAAATGTTGCCTACAACTTTGGAAGTTTGGGGCTGCAAGAAGTGTAGCTAAGAAGTAATTGTGTAATAAAAGCTGGGTTTTTTCTCAAGTGAGCAGTGAAACCTCTCCTGGCTGATTAGAAGTGACAATTAATCCTTGCCCTCCCTGTGCAATCTGCCAGAACCTGAGCTGGTAACTCGATGTTGTGGTAACTTGTGCACTGAGTACACTCAGTTTGTCCAGGACTAATTGGAACATGGAATTAATGAGATCTGCTGAGGTGGCAGGAGGCATTTTTAGCTGCAGCCCCAGCCAGCCTGAGGCAGGGGAGCCCCTTCAAACAGCGTGGCCTGAACTGGGCACGGGTTTTAAACAGGGGCTGAAAGTGCCTTCACCTGGTGCCAGTCACAGGTAAGCTTGGATTTGGATCCCTGTGGAAAAGGGCTCCTGGAAGCCCTAAATAAATCTAGCAGCTCTTGCTGCCCGGGTGGGATTTTTTATCTGTTCTGTATTTTTGTCTGATTTTCCAGCTTGAGGCCGTGGCCAGATCCTGGGCTCAGTTTTGATGAGCTTCGCCGTTAACCTGAGACAGATTTTCCCTGGGAAAAACCTCCAAAATGCCACCCAAAAGCCCAGGATCTCTGCTCCTGGTGTGTCTCCAGCTCTGGAGAGGGGTCGGTGACTTCCCACAGGTGTTGCTGTCCCTGGCTGTGCTGCTGAAGGAAGCACCAAAATCCATGTGTGTTTTCCCACTCCTGGAGCTGGGCTGGAGCAGGAATTTTTTCCCTCCTTTCCAGTGCCACAGAGAAGTTGCCAGGATTTAAGGAATAACTCTGTCATCCCACAGAAGATGTTCAAGCACCTTCAGCGTGTATTTTCTGGTGACTTGGGAATGGCAAAGTCAGGATCAGAATTCCCTGTGCTTCCAAAGGCTTTATCCATCACCAGCTGCTGCCCACGATGGCAACAGAGCCCATGTAAACAAATACGAGCTTGGATCAAATCCTGGAATCGATGATGGAGCTCCCACTGCAGCCAGCTCTTGGTCGTGGTGTTTTTTAAGAATATTTCTATGCCTCAGTTTTCACTCTGCTAAACAAAAGAGGAGAGGGAAGGAGAAAGGTGACAAAATTAGGGCTGATTGAAAGAAATGCTGGTTCACATGATGGAAAATCAAGGTCAGGAGTTCATTAAAGCCCAAATCTCAGGAACTCTCCAATGGATCATTGCTGCAGAGATGATTTGAAAAGCAACATCCCAATACTTTAAAAAAACCCAAAAGCTCCTCCTGGCTGTCTTGGGAATGAGTTGGGCTGCCAGTGACGTGCCAGGCCCTGGGCTGGCTGTGTCACATCCAGCTCTCGGGGACATTCTGGCAGCTCCTCACCAAACACCCAGCCTGGGTAAATCCTAACGAAGGCACCAAGGAGACATCCCAGACAATCCAGTCTGGCAATTCCTGCATTTGTTGGTATCTTGTGCTCAGATTGGTGTTTTACATTGGTATTTGTCACCGATTTTCAGCTTCCTCAGAGAAACACCACAAAATCCAATTTTCCCACTTTGCTGAGGCATCACGGGCACGGAAGACTCGGAACACCCGTGACACAACGCGAGGATCCCTCCTGCTCTCAGAGGACATCTGCTGCCCTGCCAGCATTATTTATTAGCTCATCCATAATTGATAATCTCTAATTTGTGTGGGCTGGAGGAAGCTGGGCTGCAGTGAGCTATAAAAGGAAGGTTATCAGCAGCCTGCACAAGTTGGTGACAGCTCTATTTATAGCCCGGCCCAGGCCCCAAAATGTGTTTCTTCCCCTTTTTTGGTGCTGCAAGTTCAGGGTTAGGAGTTCCTGCAGCCAGGAGTTCCTCCTGCAGCCTCTAAGTGACTCCTTCTATCAGCTGCAGAGACACAAGGGCAGTTTTTAGGGATATTTCCTAATTATGCACAAAGAGAGTGGCAGGGTGGACACGGGGAGGTTTTCTGTCACAAGTTGTTGGGTGGGAAATGGAAAAAGTTGGAGTAACAGTAAAAGAAATTGAATTTTTTCTTATAGAAAGCAGGAATTGTCTTTCCCTGGTTTGCATCTTGTATAAAACAGGGTTCAACTTATCCAGGTAAGGCTGACAACACAGCCCTGAACAGGTATTTTATATTTCATCAGAGCAAAACCAGCTCTGGTCAACACTTGGCTCTGATCACTCCTTTTCCCTCGTTAGGGTAATTAATTACCCAACTTTTAAACCAGCCATGTCAGACCCAGCATCTTCAGAGGAGACTCACGGGGTTCGGGTTGGATTTCAACACAAAAACCTGCTGATAATGAGCCAAGGAGCATGAATTCTTCCTTTTCTCTTGGTTTCTTCTTCGTGTGTGCCAACCAGGTATTGCCTTTGAAAGTTACTGTTTAGTTTCCATCTGTATTCATGTTTAAAAGAAGGGAGCATTGTCATTTAGTTCTACTAATTAATTAATTTAAATCTGACCGGCAGCATTGTGTCCAGCCTTAGGAAGGGTTCTGGCTGCAGTTCTCCCAGTCCACTTTGGCACTTTTCCCATTCAAACACATGTGCAGGAATGCAGTTTTCACCTCCAAGTGTTAAAGCATCCCTGCTGCTTCAAAATAATCCTCGCAGAGGAATCGGAGTGGATGATTTCCCAGAAAGGCAGAAATATTCCTGTGTTTTTCAGCAGTTGCAGCAAGTGTTTCCCACAGATTTGAGTGTATTTTATAGCAATAAGTTGATCACAATCAGAGTCTTTTTCAGCATCACCAGAACTGATTTTTTACTCTGGAGGGAACAGAAACCCCAAATCCAAAGGGAAATGGCTATGGAAAAAAACCCTCTCAGCATGAGGAGTTTAGAGGAGCTCAGGGGTTGGAAGGAAATGTTTGGGGCAGGAACCTAAACAGGGAACTTTGGAATGGAGAGAGAACAAGGGAATTATAAATACCAACAAAACATCAGTATGGCAAAATGACCTTTTGTTCTGGCTGAATGTGCTCAACAAAGCTCTGAAGTCTGGATCAGATTTAAATAGTCCCATCACCAAAATGAATAAGAATTAAGAAGGTAAATTAATTCCTAAGGGAAATCACTGTAGATCTCATTAGCTCAGGAACAAGATACCTTAAAACTTTTAATTAAAGATAATATTTACTGCAAATGAATAAGAGTTGGCAGATTTCAGCAGAAACCATAATCTCATTTATGCAAAGTTTTCTTCTATTAAGGCCGACATCATTAATCTCATTGGAGATGCCCTCCAGCCTGACAGAGCTGCAGCACGAGGAGTTTCTTACAGAACTCTTTTAATCTGCACAAAGGAACTGGAGCTGCAGCAGCCACAGACCTGGAGAAGGGCTGAGCAATTAGAGATCCCTGTGCAAACACAGCCCTGCATCCCTGGCACTGAGCATCCCATAATGAGCTCCTTCCAACAGCTGGAAAATGGGCAACCACTGCAG
>VWPU01003601.1:0-11506 GCA_013398955.1 Callaeas wilsoni | reverse complement strand
CCTGGCACAGCCTGGCACAGCCGGGTCCCTGGCACAGCCGGGTCTCTGGCACAGCCTGGCACAGCCGGGTCCCTGGCACAGCCGGGTCCCTGGCACAGCCGGGTCTCTGGCACAGCCTGGCACAGCCTGGCACAGCCGGGTCCCTGGCACAGCCGGCTCCGTCACCCGGCAGTGCTGGGCAGCACAGCCGAGGATGCCCTGCCAGCGTGACTGCAGCTCCGGCTGTGCCACCTCTGTCCCCGAGGGTCAGAGCCTGCCGGGGGAACCTCTGCAGGGAGCTCTTTTCCCCCGTGCTGTCCCCAGCGACACGTCCCCAGCGTGTCCCCGTTCCCAGGCCAGGGGTCAGAGCTGTGGGTGATGGCAAAACGTGTCCTCGAGCCTCTGCCCTAAGGGAGGCTTTTGGCTGAACAACACAATCCAGAACTTATTTCCTACCCAGCTCATTGACTTCAAACCTAGAGGCTGGTGCAGCTTGCTGGGCATGGGTGGAATTTTAGGATTAGGATTTCATTAATGTGGAATTGCATGGTTTGGGTGGGAGGGGACCCCAAAGCCCACCCAGTGCCACCCCTGCCATGGCAGGGACACCTCCCACTGTCCCAGGCTGCTCCAAGCCCCAATGTCCAGCCTGGCCTGGGACACTTCCAGGGGTGAGGAATCCGCAATTCTCTGGGCACCAAGACTAGAGGGAGGTTTTTTGAACAGCAGGTTCTGACCAGCTCCAGTGGAATTTAGCAGGAATAAATAATTGCATTTGGCCCCTGCTGAGTGTCGCACCTCGCCCCCGCTTCTCCAGACCTGCTCCGAGGAATTAAAATAATCACATTCTGGTTTACAATATTTTTTATGTATTATTGATGGCCCCTTATAAAATGAAACTGCATCCCATTGCCAGCCACGCAATTGAAAAGTTTCAGTCTATTAAGGTTTTATTGCTGGAGGGGACGGAGCTGCACAATCCATCCCAAAGGCACAAGAACTTGCTTAAAAGAGGGGAAATTTAGCTTTCAATAATGAATTCAATTGTTACAACTTGTTCATGATAGTGCTGTGCTTGCACTGCGGTGTTATTTCCTGATTTTCGGATGCAGCGGGGCCTCCTGTGGTTCTCCCCGTGCTCAGAGATCCCAACACCAAGAGGAATCATTTATTTCAGCTTTTTAACGTTCCTCAGCCAGCATCGGGGGGTTCATTGAGAGGAGGAACTTCCCTTGCGCTGAATCTCTGTTCAAACAGCCACAGGATGGGGAGGATTCACCTCCTGGGAGCCCTTTGGGAGCCCGTCCCAGCCAAGCACAGCAATCCACCTGCTTTTAACCAAAATTCCTGTCAATTCCCTGCTTCTTTTTCGGGATTTTCCAGGCATAACCCATGCGGTGTTCCTCTGGGATAGGAGGGGGTGCAGGCTGGAGGAACAGGTTCTCGTGGCTGCTTTCTCCGCTCTCCCTGCAGGAACAAAGCTCTTCCCTGGAATGCTGAGCCCCAGGTGTCCCCCTGACATCCCAGTGGGAGCCAGCAGGAACTGGGATGGGCTGAGCCGAGTCTGCCTGGGCAGAGACCGAGGATCCGCAGTGAGGTGAGGAATCCGTGGGGAAAAACCTGCTCTGAGATGGGATGGAATCCCAGAATCCCAAATGGTTTGGGTGGGAAGGGAACTCAAAGTTCATCCCAAGGGCAGGGACACCTCCCACTGTCCCAGGGTGCCCCAATCCCCAATGTCCAGCCTGGCCTTGGGCACTGCCAGGGATCCAGGGGCAGCCACAGCTGCTCTGGGACATCCATTCCAGTCCCTCCCCACCCACACAACTAAGAATTCCTTCCCATTATCCCATCCAATCCTATGGACAGGAAAAAGGGCTGTTGAATGGAGAAGTAAGACTCAAACCCAGCCCTGTTGCCAGTGTAGCTCCCTCGTCGTTCCCAACATTGCTGCTGCTTAAAAACCCCATGATCTAAAATCAACACTCTTTGCTTTGAGCTAAATGGGAATTTTCCAGTTAAAATGAAAAAAAAAAAAAATTCAAATCAAGTAAATGATGTTAAAAGAGGAATTTTCTCATCCCAAACCGCTGGGAAGCCACTGTAGAACTTTAATTTCTCTAGGAGGAGAATGGATTAACATTGAAATGATGCTGCTCCACTAGAAAATACGACCAGATAAATGTATATTTGTATCAACGTAAATAAGAAAGGACTCAGGGAAGGGCAGTTCCTGAGCAGGCTGAGCAGCAGAGGTGGGGGATGTGCTGTGGGTCAGCACTGCCCAGATCTTTCATCCTCCTGTGCCTGTCACAAGCCTTCGATTCCCGAATGAGTCAGAAAACCTGAACTGGGGATAAAGCAGCCACTGACCTCGGAGACAAATATCTCCGTTATTCCTTCTGATGGAACATCTTTAAAGCTGTCAGACAGCTGGGCAAAGCTGTTGTTGCACGGATGGAGCAGATTTTAGGGTCATATTTCAGATTCTGTTCTCTCTTTTTGGTGCTATAAGGCTCCATTCTCTCCTTTCTGTGTGTTATAAAGCCCTGATGAGCTCAACCCCCACCATTTCTGCTACTCCCAAACATTTCTCCTTCTGCCTGCTTGTTCCTCGTCCAGGACTGGAGTTATCTCACTTAAGTGAAGATTTAGGTGTGAAATAGAAGCGGGATTTTCACATCTTTAATAAATAAAATCATTTCTCAGCTAAGGGCTCGCCAGGCATTGATTTACAGAGTGATTTCTCTTCACTCTCTGGTTTTTTATCCTCTTTTCCAAGCAAACAAAGCAACAGAGAGCTCCAGAGTGAAAATGCTGCGAGGAATCACAAATCAAGACTACTCACTTGAACTCAGCCTAAAGTGATGCTTCAAAAGACCCGGAGAAGAGTGCAGATTACAAAGGAATCCCACCAGGTTTGGGCATTCAGAGGAGAAAGCCTTCCCCTGGCTGGCAGGCAGTGTGCGGTGCGGGAGGAGAGCGTGGGAGTTTCCCAGTTCAGGCATCCCTAAATGTGTGCAGGGCTGCATTTACTCCTGGCCTGCCACAGGAGCCAGCCTGCCCTGGCGAGCTTCCTCCTGCAGGTAAACACCAAGGAGCTGTAATTTATCATGGGATAAACCATTGTGGGATGGTTGGGATGGAGGGACCTCAAAGCCCACCCCTGCCATGGCAGGGACACCTCCCACTGTCCCAGGGTGCCCCAGCCCCAATGTCCAGCCTGGCCTTGGGCACTGCCAGGGATCCAGGGGCAGCCACAGCTGCTCTGGGAATTCCATCTCAGCCTCTCCCCACCTCCCAGGGAACAATTCCTGCCCAAAATCCCATCTAAAGCTCCTCTCTGTCACACACCTTCCACCAGACCAGGTTTTCCCAGCCCCCACCCGAACTGGCCTTGATTTATGGCACTGCCCAAACATGAAACTGTGCTTCCTCTTCTTCTTTTTCCATTTCAGTGAAAAAACCAATCCAATTGTCTTCTCTTTCTGCTTTTTCCTGCTGGGCTGCTGCCCGTGGCCCGGAGTGCTCCGGGAGATTTCCCTCGTGGGAAAGGACATTTGGCTGCAGGGAGCCCCAGCCCCACACCCCGCAGGTAACTGGTCCCAGCGCCTTTCCTCCTCGTCCCTCGCTGGGAGAAGGTTCCCAGTGCCGAGTTTCCACAGCAGCGAGCACAGCCTGGCCCTGGGCTGCCCCGGAGCATCCCAGTGCAAAGGATAACCGCGAACTGGCTGAGATTCCTGAGGGAAAAGTTCCCCCAGGAGCCTGGGAGCTGCTGCAATCCCCGCTCAGGCTGGCAGAGAGCCCCATCAGCCCTGGGAACACAGAGTGTCCCGGTGCTCCCCACCCAGGACCCAGGAGAGCCCAGCGCTGTGGCAATGTAGAAATAAGAAATAATCCCTTCAGATTCCCTTTTTTCCCCCTTTTTTTTTTGGATGTACCTGTCTCATTTGTTTGTTTTTCCCCAGTGTCCCTGCGCTGGTTTAACTGGAGGTGACACTTGGCCCTTCTGCAGGTGTAAAGGTGGACAAAGGTAAGGACCACGCTGGTCTTTGATCTCAGAGTCTCGGGATTAACAGCCAGAGGGAGGAGGCTCTGGTTTATCCTGGAGGGCAAATCTTTGGAATTCTCTCACTGGACAGAGATCAGAGCGATAAAGGGAAGAAAAAGGGAAGAACAAAAGTGAGGAGGGAGCAGGTGCAGGTCACAGACCGGCCTTGGGTGAGGAACTTGGGAGGCAAACAGGAGGTGTTGGCTCAGGTGAGGAGCAGAGATGGACTCGGGGATCCTTGTGGGTCCCTTCCAGCTTGAGAGATCCTGGGGTTCCATCAGCTTCACTCACAGGTAATTAATCCATCATTCTCTTGGAAAATTCTCCCATCCCAATTATGTGCCTCAGGATGTCTTTAGAAAGTTTAACGTCTGTGTTCAAGAGCACAAGAAAAATCTTTTAATATCAAAAAATTTGAGTGTATCCTTCCTTTATTCCCATTCCTGGAAAATTCCTGTCAATTCCTGCCTTCATTCCTTCCAGTTTCCAGCTGCCTGGTGTTGTTATTGAAATGGATTCTGAAACAAAACCCACAAGATGAGTTTTGGGTGTTACTCACACACAAGTTTCTCCTAAAGATTTAAATATGATGAAGATGTACTTTAAATCTATGTAGATTTAAATCTGTGCTTTAAATCTGTTTAGGAGCAGTTTAGGAGTTTGAGAACGAATTCCATTTGCAGGCAGAGCCTTGGCTTTCCCCCCAGAGCACCTGAGTCACCAGCAAGCAAAGGCTGGCAGAAACCAGGGAGTTTCTTTGTTCTGCCTTAGAATTATAAAGTTATGAAAAGAAAACAAAAAGCAAACCAGAAAAGCAGCTGGGAACAAAAGTGCTGCTGCAAAGGGGATGAAAACCGGCAAAAACTTTCAGTTTATTGTTTTAATATTGAAGAGTTGTTGAATTTATAGGGAGGCATTGGGTTTGAGAGTGTTCTGTCCCTGTGGCAGCGGGACTGGGGAGATCGGGGGGTAGGGGTGGGGTCCCCATCCTGGTGGGGCTTGGCCAGGCCAGAAATCTGCTGGGAATCCTGTCAAAGAACCATGGAATCCCGGAATGGTTTGGGTGGGAGGGACCCCAAAGCCCCTCCAGTGCCACCCCTGCCATGGCAGGGACACCTCCCACTGTCCCAGGCTGCTCCCAGCCCCAGTGTCCAGCCTGGCCTTGGGCACTGCCAGGGATCCAGGGGCAGCCACAGCTGCTCTGCGCACCCTGTGCCAGGGCCTGCCACCCTCCCAGGGGAGGATTCCTGCCCAGTATCCCATCCATCCCTGCCCTCTGGCAGTGGGAAGCCATTCCCTGTGTCCTGTCCCTCCATCCTTGTCCCCAGTCCCTCTCCAGCTCTCCTGGAGCCCCTTCAGGCCCTGGAAGGGGCTCTGAGGTTTCCCTGGAGCCTTCTCCTCCCCAGGTGAGCCCTCCCAGCTCTCCCAGGCTGTCAGAGGGGTTGTTCCTGCCCTTGCCTTTTGCTGTTCCTCACCTGCAGCCCTCCCTGAGCTCCACCACCCCCTGACAAGAGGGACACAACCCACAAATCCTCCCTGGGCGAGGTGTGCAATTCCCAGGGACACAGAGATTCTCTCCTCAGCAAGAAACAGATTTATGCATTTGGAAAGGATTAGTTGGGCATGTTTAGCAATTCAAGAGGAGTTTTATGATCAGTGGTGGCTCAGGGCAGCACTCCTGCAGGCAATTCCTGTGTGCCTGTGCTGGCTCTGGTGGTGCCCGGGCAGCTGGGGGGTGTCGGCACCTGGCAGGGGTGAGGTTGCTGCAGGCTGCAGCCGGTGCTGGACAGCCACAGTTTCTGAGAGCGTTCGGGGCACGCGGCAGCGCGCTCAGGCAGCGGACAGCAGGGCAGTTCCACAAGGCTTAGCAAAGCTGGATTATGGCACGGCGGTGTGGCAGCTGCTCCTCGGATGCTGCCGAGAAAACAGCTGAAGGGGTTTTTCTGGGGATTTTGTGTTGGGTTGGCTTGTTTGTTTTGTGTGTGTTTGTGCTTCTGAGCCTTTTGAACTCCCAGCAGAACAGGCCAGCCACAGAGAACAATGCAGAATGGTCCAGAAGCTGAAGGAGGGGAGATTTAGGTGGGATATTGGGAAGGAATTGTTCCCTGGGAGGGGGGGGAGGGGCTGGGATGGAATTCCCAGAGCAGCTGTGGCTGCCCCTGGATCCCTGGCAGTGCCCAGGGCTAGGCTGGACACTGGGGCTTGGAGCAGCCTGGGACAGTGGAAGTGTCCCTGCCCATGGCACTGGATGAGCTTCGAGGTCCCTTCCCACCCAAACCATTCCAGGGTTTTATGAAAGTCTCTCTAATTCATTCTGGTGAACTCAAGCTCTCAACCCCATTATAATTAAACACATTTCCTCATTCCCATCTGGTTTCAACAGGCTTCACTCCTTACACTTCAGAGGTGCCTGGAAATATTCCTGGTATTGATTTTTTGAAAAGAAGCAAAGGTAAAGCACTCTTGGGTTGTGTTTGGAGGTGAAGCTCTCCCTCCCTGTCCCCCAAAGCTGATGCCAACGTTTCACTTCAGTGGGAATGGCCCTGGTTCCTCCCTCCTGAAGCTTCAGCCTCTCACAGCTCAGAGTTTGGGACTGCAGGAAGGAAAAATGCCGTTTAATCCGTAAGTGAGAGCCACATGGAGCACTTGTAGTGCCATAAATAGAGGAATTTATTACCCCCGTGCCCGTGGTGCTGCCTGGGTTTGTTACGGGCGACTCTCTGCTGATTCCTTCTGGGGGCTCCCAATCCAGTCCTGGGCTTTGGTGGCAGTGGCAGCTGTTCCAGGGAATTTTTCATCTGAGTCAGGTGTGAAATACCTGACACTGCTTCAACAGGAGCAGGAACACCTTGCCCTGGGCACTTGCAGCTGCAGAAAGACAGACTGGTAAAACGTTTTCCTCCTTTTTCCCCACGAATAGCTCACATTCCCGCTGGTATCAAAGATGCTCTTTTGGCTCTGGAATCCTTGGGCGTTTTTGGCTATTCGAAGGGGTGGGGCTTGCATTGGTGGCTCCGTTTCCTTTATGAAGGAGCAGTGCTCCAGCAAACCAGGTGTCCTAAAAAACCTTAATAATTCCTTTTGTAGCTGCCAGAGCCCGCCTGGCCCGCGGTGTCCAAACAAAGAGCTCATTCCTCTCCTGGAAGGCTCTTTAGGAAGTAATTCTGATGGGTTATCCAACAAAGTGCCTGTTATTACTGAGGGTCACGCTTCATCCTTTGCTCAGCGAGGCTTCCTGGAAAGCAAAATAAATGAACTGCTCAAGGTGTGGGGTTTTTCAGAGGAAAATAGAGCAACAGCGACAGAAAAACGTACAAACAACTCAAAGGCTGTGCTGCAGCAGAGGAAAGAGGGGCTGTTAACTCGTCCTGAACATTTGTGTGCATCAGATGTGGCACAGTTCGAGATCCAGGCAGCTCCTGCAGTCCCGTGGCGGCCAAGCCAGAGCCAGAGCCTGCAGTGCCTGCACTGCCCTGCAGTGTGGAGGGTGAAGGGTGGGGAAGGGAGGATGAAGGGGCCTGGCCCCTTGCAGAAAAACAGGAAAAAAGAGAAGTGGATTGTTTTTCCAGAGCCGTGGGTTTGGTTTGCCGTTCCTGTTTCGCCCTGAGGGAAAGAGCAGATGGCTGGCAAAGGCAAGAGGAGGTTGGAGGGCTCTCTGCGATGCCTGGCAGTGCCGCAGGGGCTGTCTGGGGACATTTGTGAGGAATTCATTACTGGGGGAACGAGGAACAAGGCGGATTTCCCCCCTTGGCACTGCCCGTACCCTTGAGGAGGGCGCTGCCAGGGCAGGGCAGGAGGGGGCTGATGCTTCCTTTGAACAGGTTTGTGGCTGTCAAAGCAGGGAACGAGTGATTGCTGCCCTGGCAAGTGCAATGAATGTAAAATATCAGTTCCCTCTCCTTTGGACAGGCACTTGGAGACTGCCTTCAGACACAGCAGAGTGCGGAATGTCTTCTCAAAGGGACACGAGGTATTAAAGCCTCTGCTGAGTGACAAAGGCTTTGGGATGGCTGATTGCTGATTGCAGTTCAAGGGCTCCTGTGGATCCCACTCCTGCCCTTGATCCCGGGAATACGGCTCTTCCTGTGGTGGGATGTGGAGAGCCCTGATTTCACCCAGGGGATTGTTGGGTTTTGGCCGGGGGGAATTCACTGGCACTTCCTGAGGGAGAGCATCTCTGCTCCCTTCCCTGCTGCCATGCTCAGCCCGTGACATGCTGTGCTTCCTCCCTCCTGCTCCCAGGGCAGTGATCTCCAGGAAAGAGCTGATTTGAACCTTTGGGGGAATCAATCTGATCTTTTTGGGGGGAATTTCGCTTCTTCCTCCTGCCTCTCCAGCTGGTTCAGTGGCAGATCAACCTCCTCGGTCCATCCCTTCTGCTCCTGGCTGCTCTCCCAGCTCAACCCCACCTGGAAGTGGCTGCGAAGAACCCTTGGATTCCCTCAGGTGATGTCTGTGGGCTTTCCTCTCTGCTTGGTCACTTTAATATCCTCCAGGAAAATATTACTTCTACCCTGTTCAACAGAACTGCTTTGGGTACTGAGATACCCCTGGCATGCAGGAGAGAACAGCTCGGCCCTGTGGCAGATGAAAGTGTGCCTTCCTCAAATTCCCTTAAACATTAAGAAAAGGGACTGGAAAGGGACGCTTTGAGAATATTTCCTGAATCTCTGGTTTAGGGGTAGCCACTGTTTGTACCACATTCTCTTGGTTTTAGCAAGAGGGGAGGATGGATCAGAACTCACCCAAAGGCATAAGTGAGTCTCAGGACTGGGTGTCAGAGCCAGGCCACAACGAGATCTACAGACACGGTGACTTGATGCACCTGAGCAATTCCTCTTTTCAGAGGCCTTTTTTGAAGAGGCAGGATTATTCTGACACGTGACCCCAGCCCAGCTCGAGGCTGCAGCTCTTAATGGCTCTTAAAAACTGGAGAAAATCATGGAAAACCAGCCTGGTTTGGGTTGGAAGGGACCCCAAATTCCACCCAGTGCCACCCCTGCCATGGCAGGGACACCTCCCACTGTCCCAGGCTGCTCCAAGCCCCAGTGGCCAGCCTGGCCTTGGGCACTGCCAGGGATCCAGGGGCAGCTGCCAGGGAACAATGCCTTCCCAATATCCCATCTAAATCCTTCCAGCTTAAAACCATCCCCCCTTGTCCCAGTGCCTTGCTGGGCACCACGTGCTCTGTTTGTGCAGCTGTACTTAGGATTTGTTCTAATTTATGATAATCCTTCTTCAGTATGATGTTTCTGGACAAGCAGAATTGGTTCTCATGTTTTATGGAAATATTTTCCCCACTCCAGTGTTATTGTACATTAAGATTAGTTCTGTGTTTCGGAGCCTGTAATTAATTGTGCTGCAGAACTTGCTCTGTTGATCCAACAAGCCCTGGAAGTGTGAGGGCTGCGGAGGTGGGCACGGAGTTCATTTGTTATTCCAGAGCGCTGTTGGATCTGGGGGTGCTGAGGGCAGGAGGAGCACTTGGTGAAACAGGGAAAAAGCGTGGGGAGATGATCCAGAGGGGGATGCTCTGAGCGGGTTCCTGCTGCTCCGAGGTGGGAACGTCCCTGAGCACGATCCCAGCAGCTCTGGCTCCCTGTGGCCACCCCGCTTTGGAATTTCTCCTCCTTTTGGCCGCGCTGTCCCCCGTTTCTGCGCGTCCCCCTCGGCACTCCTCCCCTGGAAGTGGACCCGTTACTGTGGAGACAGGGAGAGGTTCTCGAGGGGGGAACGCGGCAGCGCGGATGGGGCGCGGGAACAAATTGCTTGGTGGAGTGGCTGGAAAACTCGGTGCTGGCTGGTGGATAAACAGGTATTTTGTGTAAGGGTGATGTATTTGCCTCCTTCCTGCCTTCTCCTGCAGATTTATGAGCGCCTGAAGAAGAGAGAAACGAGCAGCCTTAATTGAAGACCTCAAAGGATGAGGAAATGGCCCTTCCAAATATTGCAGTCGGTACAGAAAGTCGTGTTTTATGCTGCTGGGAGACGTTCCTGATATCAGATGTGTTTATTGTAATCCCTGTAATGTGCTCGTTTACTGCTGCTTGTGCTGGGGAAAGGCACATCCCTGCAACCCGAACAGGCTCCTGCCAAGGAGAACGGGGTGGAAAGGAAATGATCCGTGGAGAGAGGGGGTGAGGGGTCCCAGGGGGGTCTGAAGGATCCCAAAAGGGCATCAGAGACCCCAGAGGGGCTTGAGGGATCCCAAAAGGGTGTGACAGACCCTAGAGGAGTGTGAAGGATCTCAGAGGAGTGTGAGTGATCCCAAAAGGGTGTGAGGGACCCCAGAGGGGTGTGAGGGATCCCAAAAGGGTGTGAGGGACCCCAAAAGGGTGTGAGGGATCCCAAAAGGGTGTGACGGACCCTAGAGGAGTGTGAAGGATCCCAGAGGGGCATGAGTGAGTCCAAAAGGGTATGAGGGATCCCAGAGGAGTGTGAGTGATCCCAGAGGGGCATGAGGGATTCCAAAAGGATGTGAGGGATCCCAGAAGAGTGTGAGTGATCCCAAAAGGGTGTGAGGGGCCCCAGAGGGGCATGAAGGATCCCAAAAGGATGTGAGAGATCTCAGAGGACTGTGAGTGATCCCAGAGGGGCGTGAAGAATCCCATCAGCACCCAAATCTGCGTTTTGATTTCTGAGTCAGCATCGCCTCCCAGGTTTCTGTCCATGGAAACGATAAATGCAAGGGCTCAGACTCACACAGGCATTTATGTGCCATTATTAAATTGAATTTAAACTTTAATTACAGAGGCTCCAAAGCAGGTGTGATACTATTAAAGAAAAGTCTCTGTCTTTTAGCTCAAAGAAAGTGTTCACTCAGCGCCAGCCCCTCCGATTTCCCGCGGCTCCGTGTCCCCGCGCGGGGCTGTTCCATCCTCCCTTTGCGGGCTGGGATTCTCCCTGTGCGGCTGGCCGGGGGCTGGATGAGGAGCAGGGCTGAGAGCTGAGCCTGGAGCCGTTCCGCGTTTCGGCCCTGCTGGGGGGATCCCTTCCCTTACTGATCCCAGGGCTGGTGGATCTGCCGCGGCCTCTCCTGGGCAGGGCCCCTCCAGGACAGGAATTCCTGAAGGAAGGCTGCCTGAGAGAAGCGGTTTGGGATGTCCGATGGCTTGCAGATGTGAGCTCTTGGAACTCCCCAGGGTAAAGGTTTTCTGGGCAGTCTCCAAATACTGGATTTCCAGGTTCACAGGGTGGTGTGTTTCCCGTGGGATCGTGCAGTGGAATGGGAGGAGATTTCCTCATCCAGCTCCAGCCCCACCCTGATTCCAGCCCCCTCCTGGCACAGCTTCGGCTGGTGCCAAGTGATGCCCGCTCAGCTGCATCCAGGGGCTCCAGTCCCAAGGAATTCCTACCATTCCCACAATTCCCACAATTAATTACAGGCACAGTGCGGGGAGACAGCACAAACCTGAGGGTGCTGATGGATGTAGGATGGGTGAGCAAATCCAGGGGAAGCCACGGAGCTGCTCCAAG
>VWPU01003600.1:59235-93770 GCA_013398955.1 Callaeas wilsoni | reverse complement strand
GGGCACAGCGGTGCCTCAGCGATGGGGGAGCGGTTACTGGGGAAGGGAGATGGGGAGGCGGGAGGGAGGATTTTGTCCATGGGGGGGGCTCACCGTTACCTTGGCAGTGGGTCGGGGGAGGGAAATTACTGGGGTAGGGAGGAGGTTAGCGGCCCTTACCGGGGCTACGGGTGGAGGTGTGTAGTCCGGGGGATGGGAGACTCATGGTTACCTCAGCTGTGGGTCGGGTGGGGGGGGAATTACCGGCGGGAGCGGGGCGTTACCGGGACCTTAGCGGAGCTACGGGCAGGGCTGAGGTGCCCATTGTAGGGAGGAGGCGGGAGCCTCACCGTTACCTCAGCGATGGAGGGGAGGGGGCGTGTGTGTTACGGGGGTGCTGAGGGCGAGGGGCCGGCGGTGACCCTGGCCCGGTGTCCCGCAGGGCTGAGCACGGAGAAGGCCGTCGCCTTCACTCGGCGGCTGCGGGCCGAGCCGCAGTTCCTGCTGGCCCAGAACGTGGCGACATGCAACGACCCGCTGGAGGTGTGCCTGCAGCGGCAGGTGGTGCAGGACACCGTGCAGGTGTTCCAGCACGCCGTGCCCGCCGAGGGCAAGCCCGTCACCAACCAGAAGAACTCCGGTAAGGGCGGCCGGGCACGGGGGTGGCCTTTGGGGGCTGACTCGCGGCACTGATTGGCCTCCTGGGAGCGGCCGCGGCTCCAGAGCCCTTTGTCTGGACTTGGAAGCGAAGTCGAATTCCTGCAGCATCCTCCTGAGTTAATAACACACGTTAGACTTGCAGCGTTTGCCTCTCTTGCCTTCTGCATGGTGTAATTCAGCTATGTGCTTGCAGTAGAAGATTTCAGAACTCCTTCAGAGCTTTTTGGTGTTGTAGAAGCCCAGCCAAAGGCTCGAGGCAGAGCTGTGTCATGAATCTCGTGGTAAAAGAAATTGTGCAGCTCCTGAGCACAGGCGTTCCAGTTTAATTCATGTTCCTTTGATCTCTCAGGGAGATGCTGGATCTTTTCCTGCCTCAACGCAATGCGTCTTCCTTTCATGAAGAAATACAACATTGAAGAGTTTGAGTTCAGCCAGTCCTATCTCTTTTTCTGGGATAAGGTACAGTCGTGCAGGTTGTTGTAGGATTGCTAACGCAATCAGGTGTTAGTGTTGGGACAGAACTTCTTTTAGGCTGGATTGTTTTAACATTTATGAGAAAAAACTTTAAAAGTTCTTTAAAAATGTTTTAAATGCAGGTTGAGCAGTGGGACTTTTCAGCTTAAGAAGAAAGTTGTCAAGACGTTGATGTTTTAGAGTAGTAAAACTTTTTTTTTATTTTCAAGACTTCTGTATGTTTCAGAAGTTACTTGTTGGAGGTTCAGAGGAAATGTGACTGTGGCTCTGAGGTTTCAGTTGTGCTTGTGACCTGATGGGTGAGCTGTGTGCCTGCTTTTTCCCGTAAGGGAAATCCAGCAAATCTAGTGCTAGTTTGGGCCAGGCTCCGTTGCATAACTTCTGCTTCACATTTCCTGTTCCCCTACCCTCAAGCTCTGTGCTAAGTCACTCCTAAATATTTGGTCTGTAACAAAGAATTTTGTAGGGTAGCCCCTGGAATGCTGGAGGGGGAAATGAAGACTTCATTGGATGAGCAGAAAAGTGGCTTCATCTATTCTGTACTTGCAAAGAACTGAATACTCAGCAATTAATTAATGCATAATATGTAAGACTTAAAAGGGTTTCTTTTTTTTAATCTGTGTGTTTCAGGTTGAGCGTTGTTACTACTTTTTAAATGCCTTTGTGGAAACAGCTCGGAAAAAGGAGCCAGTGGAAGGAAGACTGGTGCAATTCCTGCTCTCCAACCCCACAAATGATGGTGGACAGTGGGATATGTTGGTTAACATTATTGGTGAGAGAACTGGTCATGAGGAGCCCTTCCTAAAATTGCAGCCTAGTTTCAGAAATGAGGAATGGAGTAGAATAAGTAATGGAGCTTGAGACCTGGGAATTGGCACATGCCATTAATCACTATATGTTTTTAATCAAAGACTTTTTTTGGGCCAGATGGTAAATATTGGGCTTAAATCTTGTCAGGCATCACTTTTGCATATTCCTGCTGATGATAAAAGCTCAGAAGATCAAGAAATAATTAGATAGCCCTGACTTTCCATTTAATAAAAAGGTTCGATCCCGTTTTCCTCCAGTCATCAACTCAACCTCATTGATTTATAGCCACGTACACAATCTTTAGGGCACATGGTAAGGAAAAAGCCACTGCTAGACCTGGGTGTGTTGACAAAGCAGGAGCAAAACTAGTTGGAATTGCAGCCTGGAGTTGGTATAAAGATCAGTGAGAGGGCATTGTTGTGGAATGTGGCAGTGCTGGTCTTACACAGCTCCAGCAGGAATGGGATCCTGCACTGCTGGAGATAATTAATTACACCAGCACTTGCTTTTGTTTGTGTTGTGAAACAATGTGACACCTTTGTAAATCAACAGGCCAATAATACAAATTTAGAATCACAAAAGGAATTTGTTTCTTTGAAGCCTGGAGGTTCCTTTTTTCCTCATCCCATTGCTATAAATACTTAATCAGGGCAGAGATTTTGGCTGCTGCTGTTACATCCAGAGCCTTGCATGGTGAGATCTGTGAGTGGTACTGTAATGTAGGAAGCCACTGAACTGCTGCTGGTGTCTCATAAATGCTGAGGAAGAAAGGGGACTGGGAAGTCAATTTTAACCTTAGATAAACTACATGGAGTGATTCATAGGAGGCCCAGTTCTTTAGAAGGTATTTCAGGAGATTAATTTTAAAGTAATCAAGTTTTTTTTTTTTTCCCCCTGGTGAACAGGACTTCCTAAAGCACTAATTAATTCAGACCTTTTAAGTGTTGAGTTAAATAATACTGAGTAGTTCAGGGATTCCATGTTCTGGGATCCCTGTGGAATGCAGGTCAAGGTTCAGTCACAAATTAAAATGTAAACTTTGGTTACTTGTAACCTTTAAATGAGAGCCTTTCCCTTGTCATCTCTGCTCAAACCCAAACTCTCTTTATCTTTTACATGAGTATGAGCAGAAGTAGGAGCATCTATTGTGTGACAAAGCCAATTGTTAACCTTTAGTTTTATTTCTTTTAGAAAAGTATGGTGTTGTCCCCAAGAAATACTTCCCAGAGTCTCATACCACAGAGGCCACCAGAAGAATGAACGAGATCTTGAATCATAAGGTAAAATTGATTTAGATAAAAACTTAGGGGAGGGAATGGGAATGAACCTGCTCCAAATGTTCCTAACCACCTTATCCTTATTGATCAAAGTATTAAGTGCATCTCAGCAACTTAAATTTGTTTACAAACAGCCTAAAGTCTCAGCAAAGTTTGCTGTTAATTTGAAACATGGAGCAGGAAGGTGAGATCATGTAAGATGTCCATTGTCAGGCTTCAGGAGTTTGCAGGTACCTTTTGTGGGTTTAGTAGCAGCTATTCCTAATCCTCAGATTTCCAAGAAAGTTAATTCTTGACATGTGGCTGCTTAAATCTGTTTCTGCAAAACCAGCACATGGTGTCTAGGTGTCTTTATTCCACCCTTTCAGTATCTCATCTCCCTTATGCCAAGGTTTCTAGAGATGACTGCCAAATTTGGTGGAAAAGATGGAGAAAAAAAAAGTATTTTAAAAACAGTGCCTGTTAAAAATCAGCTTTCAGTATAGAAGTGCACAGCTTTGTCTGAAGGAAGGTGTTAACTCACTCCCTGAACTGCAGAAATGAATTAGCCTGGGAAGATGCTGGTGTAGGTAGCTAGATGAAAAAGGCAATTAAAACATTTTTTACAGTTTGCTACATTTTTTTTCCAGTTCATATGCTGCATGCTGAGGGAAAACTGCCTGCCGCAATCCACATAAAAAATGCGAAATACGTGGTGGAATGAGCTTGGGCATATTAAATGTTGTTAATGCTGTTCTAACCTTGAGCATGGCAAAGCAGCTGGTCCTGAGGGAGCCCCATCACCATTCCTGGCCTTATGGATGGTGACACTAATGGGCAGCTTGTGCTGCTCTGACTGCAGCTGTGCATGCAGTGGGGGAATGCCCCTTTCTTTCCATCAGCCAAGGGATCAATTATGCATTAGAATTGCAAAATAAATGTGACAGTATGAAGAAAGTGTGTTCTGTGAGTCGCAGAGGTGCTGCTGTGTGTGGATGTTGTGGCATCACTTATGGGACTGAGAGAAATCAAGCCTTAAGAGCTTAATGGCTGCAAGCCTCACATCAGTGGTTGGAAATGGTAGTTGAATTGTGACTATTTGTTAATTTTTTGTGATATTTTACTTTAATAGCATTCAATTATCTTGTTATTTTTTAATGAATCTATCTCTAATGAAGCTTCTGAAAGGTATTTTCGTTTTGAAAACATGTTATGAAGAGTAAAATAGGTGCTTGAAACAACCAGATGGGAAGTCCTGAAGCTGATCAGGTGACACCTTTCATACCTTTTATAACAAAGTGACTTTCTCTTTAAACAGATGAGAGAATACTGTTTGAGGCTAAGAAATATGGTGGAAAGTGGAGGAAGCAAAGGAGAGCTTTGTGCTGCCATGGACATGATGATAGAAGAGGTAAATAAACTGGCGTGACATGAATCTTGGAACACAGGGCTGGAATGGATGAGATTTCTTTTGTTCTATAGCTATTGGATCAGCCAAAACAAGTGCCCCTTGTTGCTTAACAAACTGTGCTTGGAGCTGTTCAAGTGAATTTGTTTTGCAGTGGCTTGTTGCTTACCTCATTCTGAGGTTTTTTTAGTCCTCTCAGACAAATATTTTGAATCCATAGATTTCAGAATGACCATATTTTACAGACATCTGCCCCTTGCTGTAGGAAAAGCAGCATTTTGTCTCTTGAGAGATCAAAACAGTGGCCTGTCAATCTGTTATAAATAACAGGAAAGGTTGAAATTTGCATTCTGGTGGCTTTGAATGCAAATCTTGCAGCACAAGTGTTGTGCAAGGATTCCCCACAAGAGAGCAGAAAAGAACCACAAAAGGGAGGTGTGTGCACAAGGCTGAGTCCAGCTGAGGGCTGATCCTGGGGGCAGCAGAGGAACGAATTGCAGCGCGGTTTTGGCTGTGAATTGACTCCATCACTGTCAGTGTGTCTGTAGTGCCTGAACCTCCTCCTGCTCACACAAACCCACATCATTTTTCTCATTCCGTGCTGCTCAGTTTGATTCTTAAAGTGCCAAAAATAACTTAAACTTGAGCCTGTTTTAGTATGACTGAGTGCATGCACTTAAAAAAAAAAAAGTATTTAATTTATTTCTCAAATATACAATGCCAAGTGATCCAGTGGTTAAATGCATGTCTTTAAATGAGTCAAGAAATCAAATGTTTTGGTGTTGTGTGTTATTTTTTTTTGCAATCCAGCGAACATCACTGTCAGGCAGAACCTGCCTTGGGCTATCTCTGTAAAGTTTTAGGCAGTTCCATATTGATTAATGTGTTGTTTTGGGGTTTGGAAATTAATCTTTGCACTTCTTGTAAAATTCTGTAACTTCTTTTTATCTCATTTTAAGGTTAGGTTAAAAGAAGAAAACTGATTTGTGTTCTTTGGGTCTCATCAAAACTGTTGTGAAATTCATGCCTTAAGAATGCTGTGCTTTGAGCCTACCCCAGAATGTTGCCAATCAGCACTTAGTTCAAAGGTGAATTAATGTAACTCACATGCAGTGCATGTCCAAAAGCCCTTGGGGGATTCTGCAGCAGACATCAAAAGCTTCCTAGAGATGGTGATTCTTAGGGCAGTGACACACAGTTCACTGCTAAACGTTTCTTTATTTATTTAGAGCCTCTTGCCCTCTGACAAGAGATCCTGCAACCAGCGTGGAAGGTTCTTAACTGATTGCAGTTTGTCTGTTCTGTAAAAGGCTGTGCTTAATTCTCTGATGTTAACACAGCATTTTCTCTTGCAGTAGTGAAGGTGGTTTGCATGTAGTTAGATGTGTATAAGTGGTATTGCCTCTGTATTTTTGTGGCAAAGCAGAGCTTAGTTTTGTTCTGGGAGGTTCTATTTGCATAGCAAATCTTGGTTTGCTTCTGCTGGGAGCAGCTGAAATGGAGCAATTGTTGTGGAACACAGGATTAAATATTCACTCCAGAACTGTATAAACATTCTTATCGAACCAGTGCACAGCAGGTCAGAAGCTGAAATCAGTGCAGTTCATGGGATAGAATTTTTCTTCCTTTGCTGTTCTCCCCTATAGACTCTTCCTTATCAGGAGTGTTGTCCTTTTCCCCTCCTCATTCATTTTGGGGTTTAGCACAAGCCACTGTATCTTTGCCTTATCTTGGTTCTAGTTGTCACTAGGGCAATGTAAGTCACCTTTTAGTTTAAATAGGCTTATTTTATTTATTGATAGAGGAAGCTTGTGAGATACAAAGAGAGAGCCTGTGTTGGGTGTGGTGGCAAAACAATCAAGGGAGGCTATTCCAGGCTCCAGTGCCTCTGTTCACTGGAGACTTCTGTCTCCATCATTTTCCTTCCTCTGGCTGGAGCCCATTTGGTTGCTGCTCTCCTTTTAGGCATTTTTCTTGCTTATTTTGTGTTCATGGCCTCATCCCTCAGCGCTCGCGGTTATCTGAGGTAATGTGGGTGTAGCCGCAGCAAATGGTACCTTTTGTGCAGTCTGTGCAAAATTAAATATTTATAGTAGTTCAGGGGTTTACATTTGCTCTTTACCATATTTATTGAGAAATGTGTGAATTCCTGCAGTAGAAGCCTTATGCCTACACCCTTGTTTCAACCTGTAATTAATCTTTTCACTTGTTTTCTTAAATTGCTTGGAGCAAGAACACTTTTACTTAGCCGGAGCAATGCACTCCTTTTGCTGTCAGCACAAAGAGCAGATTAACACAAAGCCAGTTCTTATGGAACCTTAGGAGCAGCTCCAGAAAGAGTTAAATCAGCTTTGGGAAAGGTATTGTGTCTACCCTGCTGTGTAAGTGTGAAGACTGCAGGGCTGGGAAAGCTGGCACAGACCGCAGGACTGGATCCCAGTGCAGAAGGTGCAGCTGAGATTTGACTCCCTCTCCTCTTACTTTAAATAACCTGATGGTTCCTTGCAAGGAGGAGACTTGTGCTCAGGACACGGGCAGAGCTGAAGATGAGTGTCAGCTGAAATAAAACAGATTCAAACCTGTTTAACTGTGATTAAATTCCCTGTCCCCTGAGTACCTGTGGCAGGTCCTGCTCAGTATCTCTAAAGAGACTCATGTGGTTACACTGCCAGCATTGGCACATTTTCTGATTAGCCCTGTGAGAAAGTACAGTAGTGGTTCTGAAGTGCTGTTTCATATTCTGATTTACAGGGGGACTGATGACTTGAAATCTGGTCATTTTTTGTGCTGAAAATCCAACAAAAGCTGCCAGCTGCAAAGGATGTCACAGGCAGCAGAGAGCTGGAATTAAATTGCATAACCTGCCAGCTCAGCCCTAAACAGAGATGTTGTTAAATGTATCAAAACAGATGAGGAGGTTATTCTGGGCTTTTGAAAAGAAGCAAAGACCCATCTTTGAAATCCAAATGAACATTACAGTAAAAAATGAATTAGTATGGGAGAAACACTGGGATAAAATGCCCATGTTAAAAGGTCTGGTTTGTCTCTGCATGGAGCAAACCACCTGGTAGAACAGGTGATGCTGAGAATCAGTTGGATAAAGTTTCTCTTTCAGTGTTGGAGGAGCTTCAGAATCACTTATGAAATGTTGTAATGAGACTGGGCAGTGTCCTGGTTTTGGGCTGCTGCATTCCTAGGATAACCTGGAATTTGTAAGCTTCTGTTTTGCCTGATGGTTTACCTGAGAACGTGGAGTGTGAGAGTGGAGAGAGAAGCTCTGTTGATTTTCCTGAGGCCTTTCAGATTGGTTTTGAACTGCTAAAACACCCAGATTTCAAGAGCTGAATGCAGATAATTGATGTGTGTGTTTATTCATGTGTTCAGAGGTGACTGTTAAGATCCCGTTTCTCCAGCTGGTTCTCTCATGGAGGAATCCATGCTCCAGTGGCATTGCTGTGGTAGGAGAGGCACACCTGCATGTTCCAGCAGGCTCACAGCTGTTTGCTTCTCCGAGCAGGTATTCAGAATAGTGAGCACTTGCCTGGGCAGCCCTCCGGAGACTTTCTGCTGGGAGTTCCGGGACAAGGAGAAGAACTACCACAAATACGGCCCCATGACCCCGGTGCAGTTCTACAACGAGCACGTGAAGCCTTACTTCAACATGGAGGACAAGGTCGGGGCTGCTGAAAGCTTTCCAAGGCTTTTTTTTTTTTTTTCCTGCCAAACCACTTATTTTCCACTCTTGCCAGTGTCTGTCCCCCCTGCAGCTGCAGCACGTGGGATGAGCACTGCTTGCCCAAGTCAGTGTGTTTATTCTCCCTGTTGTGCTGTTTGTGCTCTACCCTTCAATTATCTGGGATCTTGTGTTGCAGCCCACGATGGTTTTGTAATGATAAAATATGCAATGATCTAATCAGTTGTAATATGTCATAAGGCAGACATTAGAGAAGGAATAACATGCAGAGCTGCTCTGCCACAGTTATGAGGTGAACTTGTGGAACAAAACAAAAAAAACCCCAACAAATACAAACCTTAAAAAACCTCTTATTGCAGCCAAGTGGCTTGTTTGCTAATGGGCCAGACAGCTGCCTGGGACAAAAGCCATTCCCTGAAATCCTTCTAGATTCACTCCTCAAAGATTTCAGTTATGTTGCACCTTATTTTATGACATCTTGGTTTTTGGCAGATTTGTCTGGTGAACGATCCTCGACCCCAGAATCCCTACAACAGGCTCTACACAGTGGAGTACCTGGGCAACATGGCTGGAGGGAGGAAGACTCTCTACAACAACCAGCCCGTGGAGGTCTTGAAGAAATTGGCTGCAGCATCTATTAAGGATGGCGAGGTGGGTTTGGTTTCTCTTTGTGGATGGCACAGTGCAGCCCATGCCATGTAAAATTCCTGAGATTTGGCCCAGACACGAGCCTTCCTTCTCTTTGCAGGCTGTGTGGTTTGGCTGTGACGTGGCAAAGCACTTCTATGGCAAGCTGGGAATCAATGACCTGAATATGTGAGTAGAGAATCAAACCAGAATGTTATTTGGGATACTCAGTGAGGACACGAACAGTCCTTTAGCTGCTCAAGGAACTGATTTGTACATACTTTGGACTATATACCCCAAAAGAGTATATTTAACTAACTCAGCAGCAGCAGAATTTTTTTTACTTGTTAGTTTAATCTGAATCCTTTAAAGATGCACTATGAGTAGTTGTTAAATATTCTTACTTATTTAAATGTCTAATATATGGTGAGAGAAACTCCTAAAGGGATCGGGTTTTGCATTTATTCTGACATTAAAATTGGTTGAACTTGTAAGGCTGTGCAGTGGCTCCTGGCACAGGGCAGTCTCCTGATTCCCTGACTTAGAACTCTCCCTGCATCCTTTTTCATGTGGCTTATTTGGCTTTCTGCTAGATTTAATCACGAGCTGGTGTTTGGTGTCTCCATCAAGAACATGAACAAAGCAGAACGATTGATTTTTGGAGAATCCCTGATGACCCATGCCATGGTCCTGACAGCTGTCACTGAGAAGGTAGAGTCTCCCTCCTGGAGTTCTGATGCTGGCAGGGATGTGTTGGAATATCCTGGCAGCTTCTTTGTGTCCTGATCTCACTCACAGTGTGCCACGGCCCCCTGGTGCACAAGGCCTGGTTGTTTATTCCCTTTGTGGTGTTTGCGTCTGAGTGTTCAGAACTATAAATATTTAACAAGGAGAGGAGAATTTAGACATGTCAAAGGACTTCTTTCCTTTTACCCACAAACTTTGATTGGACAACCACTGCATGGTTAGTCCAGTCTGGTTTAGAGCCTGAAGCTCCTGTTAAAATGCTGGTAGGAGGCATTTTGCAGCAGTGTTAACCTCCTGCAGCTGCCTGCCATGTGATCTGACCTCTAATTAGGGAAGGGAAATGGTGTCCAGCATAGCTCTGTGGCAAACAGCAGGCTGAGATGAATCCACAACTGCATCTGCTCCTGGCACCATGACAAAGCACATAATGAAGTAAAAAGAGCCATGTAAAAACTTACAGCTCGGAGTTACCTGCAAAGTTGATGTTTCCATTTATTTCCAGAAGTTGTCATTATTAAAGTTTCTTTGAAGTGATCTCTTCCTGTCCAGCTTGACTTTGGCTTGAGAAGTAACAGCTTGCACAGCACTGAACAAGTTTGCCTGAGCTGTGGAGTTTTGAGACTTGAGATGGAACTGCTGAGTCATAAGAATGTTCCAAGTTACTTTTTACAACTCATTATAATTTTTCCTGTTTTCTGCATTCTGAGCTCTTAACGCTTCCATTGTGTGTCAGATTGCACAAACACTTCTCTGAATACCTAACTGAAAAACAAGGAAAACTTTGTAGTTGGTACTTTTCAAAAACCTTAATTTGAAGAGGCTTTGAGAAACCGAGTTGAAAAATGTAATATTTGGGATTTACCTGCATTTTTATAAAAAGGCTTTGAAGATTAAAAAAAAAAATCACATTACAGTTTTACAACATCAAAAATTGATGTGGATTAAATACACCTTTTGGTTAAAAAATTACTGTAGATGAGTGTGCTTCTCCCAATTTCTCTGAGACCATCCAGAATTGACATCCTTGCTCTGGGAGCTCTCTCTCGTGTCTCATCTTAAGGACTGTTCTCTCTTTTCAAGGGAGAATAGAAACATTACAACAATATTCCATTGAATATTAAAAATGGATTTATGGGGTGTTTTTCAGGTTGGTTTTTTGTATTAAAATATTCTAGTTGCAAAGTGCCAGACTGGGAGCTGCATCCTTCAGCTGGATTCTTCAAGGTTTGCACTTGCTCTTACTAATGCTGTTCTGAATTCTGACAGTTCCTTGTTCCTTTCCTCTGATTCCCAGTTCAGGCAAGTTGTGCATCCTGTATTTAATTTTCCCCATGCCCTGATAGGGGGATAGGGACAGCAGCTTAAATTCTGTGAGTCAGTTAAGCCCAAACTAGAATTTAGTTAAATTTCAGCTTCCCGATAAAATAAATATTGCTTGCAGGCTCTCTTCTTGACCACATTTCCTCATGTTCTAAGTAGGTAGATGAGTATTTTATAAAATGTCATTTCTCCAGCCATTAGCAAGAAGCCATAGGGACTCTCAGGAGTGGAGCTCTGTGTTTTCCTGGTGCTGGGTTTAGATGTGGAAGGGTTGGCTGCTCAGATGTGGCCTCTCCTCCACCACTGAATGTCATGGGCTTGTTTTGTCACAGGATGGGCAAGAAGATGCATTTGAAAAATGGAGAGTGGAAAACTCCTGGGGTGAAGACCGTGGCAATAAAGGTAATTTATAGTCATGGGAACAGAAAGCTGAATGTTTGGAAATAAGGATATGGAGGGGACAGTCCAATAACCAAGCTGGTTTGTGTATGGAAGGCGTGGGAAGATCCTGGTAGACTTTATCAAAAGCTCATTTTTATCAAACTTTAATTCCTGCATTATCAATTTTTGTTAAGGTTGTTTAGTTTATTGCAGGGAAGCTGCTGATGCTCTTAAGCCTTGGTATCAGTTTGCTGTTGATCCCAAGTCAATTCCCAGCTATTATCCCTGCCAAAAACGCCAGCAGCTGCAGGAGTTTGCTCTCCCTCTGTCACACTGGTCAGAACCTTGGCTGTTTTGTCATAATCCTTTGCTACAGAACACAAGTGTGCAAAATCTGGTAGCATGAGTCCAAAAACGTGGTGGCACTTGTCCTGTGAGATACCAGGAACTCCTGTGGCACTGCAACCAATCCGTTCATAAAGGGACAGTGGATAAAAGTTCGGCAGTATCAATAAAATAGGATCACTTCCAAGGACTGCACTGTATAGGAAGGCTTTTTCTTTCTAGTACAAAAGGAAGAATGAAGGCTTCACTGCACCATTTTTAAATGTGCTAAAGCTTTTGGTAGGTAAGCTTTAGTCTGTACTCTGCACATGAGGCTCATGCTGGCTGTGGCTGGTGGTATGGAATGACCTTCCTGAGCCATGTGTGGTTTTTGTTTTCGTTTAAAGCACTGTTTATCCATCACTGCAAGGCTTTGCTTACTGATTTTTGTAGATGAGGAAATGAGGGCATGGCTGGTCCCAGCTTGTGCTGTGAGCAGCTGCAGTGCAAACTGTTCTACTCCAACAGCTGGCTGTGAAAGGAAAGTTCTAAAAATCATAGTTCTGGTTGCCTTTTGGAAGCTGTGCCAAAACTATGACATGCAGCCCCCTCCTGTGCTCCTCCCTGGTGTGACAGGCACTGGGACCCAAAATCCAGTCCTTACTGTGTTCCTGCTTGAGCTGGGGGTTCTCCATGAACTTGTTTTCCTGTTGCTGCTGTCCCAGCTGCCCTGTTGGGACACTTTGGCAAGGCTCTGAGGGCTGTGCCAGGGCCCTGTGCCAGCCTGGTGTGGGACCTGGCAGCAGGGTGGACACAGCCCTGAGGCACAGCTCGGAGCTGGTTTGGGAAACTGCTTCCAGTTGCTTCCCTGCTCATGGAAACTGGGAGTTGAGCACAGGGTGTTTCTCTGCTGGTCTGAGCTCCCCAGCCCTTGGTGAGGGGGGCTGGTGGTGTGAGAGCATCCCTGCTTTGCCCTGCCAAGGTCAGGCAGCTTTTCCTACATGGAGTGGAGGGGAACTCCCAGATTTTTGTCATCTCCTGAGTGAGGCAGGCCGGATGTGGGCTCAGCTGTGGCACAGCCTCAGTGGTGAGTGTGCCTTGGCAGAATGTGTGTCCCAGGGAACAACAGTCATTGCTGGCCACATTTTTCTGCTGCATGTTAATCTCAAATGTTGAGCTTGTAAGATTTGGTGTGGCAGAACTTTCCCAGGATGTCTTAGTTTTCTTCTGGGAATAGATTATTTTTGGAGAACTCTGTTTTAGGATGTGGTCTTATTTATAAGCTTTTCAATAACATTAACAACTTAGAGGAAAACAGAATATTCTTGGAAAAGTGTTTCAATTTATGTTGTGGCCTCTTGGTCTTGCAGTAGTTTCTGTTCTAACTGTATCCATTCGCAGCAAAGTATTCCAATAAAAATCTTCAGACTTGACAAAACAACAAAGCTGTTGATGTCCAGCCTTCAAGGCTCAGCAATATGACAGTAGTAAAACGTCCTTTGGAATGTTGGATGAAGTAAAGAAACCAAATCAATGCTGAGGTAACATCAAAAGCACAGGGCAGCAGCTGAACCCTGACACTGCTACAAGTGGTACCTGCTGGGCTGGGACTGAGCTGTGGCACTTCTGTGCTGCAGCATCCAAACCCACACTCACTTATCAAGAATGAGTTCTAGAGCCACGTAAGAGGAGCTGGTTGTTCCTTTGAAATAAAATAGGACCCCAGAGTGAGTTGAATAAACCCTGCCCTACCTTGTCCCTGTGCCATCTGTGTGGACTTTGCAGGGTGAGTCACTGTCCCTTATCTGCTTTGTACCAGGGGACATCGCTGTCTCTGGAAAGTCTTGCTCCCTGACTGCTTTGTTTTGCTCAGGGAGCTGCCTGGAAAAGTGCCTTCAGAAGTAGGAAGCTTGACTCTCTTTCAGACTGCTTTTTTTTCAGGGAGGTGAATCCCTGAATGATTTTCCTTGGGTATGACCAAACAAGCTGCTCTGGAGCAAAAGGCAGTTGGACATGTCCTCCAGGGCTCCTTCCCAAACACTAGAAGAGGTAACGGAGAGTCACAGAATCATTTAGGTTGGAAAAGCCCTTTTAAGGTCCAAAAGAGGCCAACTGTTCACCCAGCACTACCATGTCCCCAAATGTCACATCTACACATCATTTAAATCCCTTCAGGGACTGTGACTCAACTTGCTGGGGTTTCTTTTCCTTCCTGCCCTGATTTTTCCACTCTTCAGTGTCCAGTAGTGGCTGTGTAGGAGGGTGAGGACTCAGAGTTTGTCTGAGCTGTCCTGCTGTGCCACTGAGTCTGTGTCTGTGATAAGAGTTAAGATTTTTATCTTATCTGCCTTGTTGAGGAATTGGGAAGCTGTGCTCGGGTAAGTCCAGCACAAGAAACCAGAGTCCACATCAGTGAGGAGTCAGCCAAGAATGATGCTAAACTTGGCACATCCCAGCTGAGGCCCAGTTGGGTGTGGGGGATACGAGTAAGCCCCAGCTCCCAGGATTGCTTGGACAGGCTGATCAAGGGTCCAGCCTGCAACAAAACACCAGGGACTGGACTTGAGTCATTAAACAATGAGCAAACAAATGACTTTTTTGTGAGGAAAGAGCAGTCTTTTTCCATGTGGGGTCTGTCTCCCTTTGTTCCAAGTACAGTCCAAGGAGCTGGGGGCCACCTGTTTCCCCTGACTGCAGTGGTGCAAGACTGGAAAGATTGGGACTCCTGGTTTGGGAATTATGGGATGGAGCAGGTTATATGTTCACACTCCAGAGTGGGCAGAACTGAAATCTTGTGGTAGTGCTTGTCCTGGAGAAAGGGAACCCCTCTGAACCAGCCCAGCTTTGCCTCTCCTAAATATTTAGTAATTACATTTATATCTGTTGAATAAGTGTTTCTGGAACCCCCTGTGTTTTTCCTCAAGGAATGAACACAGCTGCTGACAAACATTGCTTGTTTTCTGGGGTAAAAAAGTCACTTCCCAATCAAATATTTCCTTTCTGTTTTATTGGCACTTTTTCAGCCACACAGGCAAGTTTAATTATTCTGAGAACTCCTTTGTTCTGGAGACACACAGGACGTTATCACCTAACTTTGAACCCAGCTTATCCCGTCGGATGTCTTTTTTTAAAAGCAAGGAAGAGGGGAATACTAAATCTCACTGTGGAGAGGGGTCCATCTGCTTGTTTTGGCATGAAAAGAGCTGTTTTAGGATACATCTCCAGCTAGAAGTCAGCTCTCTTTGGGCTTTTCATGTCTTGTATGGGCTGTTGCTGTCCTGCAGGAAGGCATTTCAAGGATTTTACTGTAGGCACTGTTCATTTGCTCTCCCTGGGCAGCACAAGCACAGTGTGGCTTCTCCGAGGCCCTTTGGGGACTTCCAGGGGCTTCCCAGGTGTCTGTAGGATGCGGGTGTGGGTCTGCAGTGCCCCGGCCTCCCCAAAGAGTGACCTGAGTTATTTGCATGTTGTGGAGTCGTGCTCGGCGCTTCCTCCCCGCTCAGACGCCGCGATCCCAATCGGCTCTGAGGGACAGGATGTCAGAGGCAGAGTTCATTAATCCTCTCAGGGTGCAATTACTTGTTGGCTCTTGGGAGTGAGAGGTTTTTGTGTGTCCCAAGAACTCATATCCTGAAGAGAGGATAATCAAGGCAGCTCCCTTTGGCAGTGTTTCCAAAATGGCTTCTAGCTCGGGTTACAGTTGATAGGGGTTTTAATTTATGGGATTATCTGATCTCTTGCTTTAGAAACAAGATGGTGGAGATAGATGCATTTATTGTCCATATTCTTTGGACATTTTCTTGTTTCATTTGATTGTGTGATGATACTGTATAAGGACACGAGGAACTTTATTACATAAAGCCTTCTCATCTGTCTCCTAAATGCTTCCTTTCTCCCAGCCACTCTTATTTCCAGTTCACCTGGAACAGCTTGTTTCCAACGGTAGCTCCCTGCTAAAACCTCTAAAGTGACTTCCCTCACTCCCAGTTCAAAGGGTGTTCACTGTAATTTTCATATTAAGGGAGAAAATTAAGATTTGGTTCAGCCTAAGTGTGATTTAAATGGCTTTGAGGAGAGCAGTGGCTGCCTCTCACTGCAAAAACTAAACCTAGGAAGTTTTCTTAAAACAGATTGATATTCACCTGGAAAATTCTAAAGCCTCAAATAGATACAAATAATTTTACGTTCTGCCTTAAAAGCCTTGAAGGCTCCGTAATTCCCTTGAGTATTCTCAATGCCCATTTTAACAGAGCAAACATAAATTATGGATATTCTGGGTCTTGTTTTTCCTAGCGGGCTTCTCGCTTGACCTTTCAGCGCACACGAAGTACATCCTGTATGTTAACTTCCTCGAGATGTTTTTTTGTGTGTGTGTTTGGAGAGATAACCAGCGTGTCCAGGCCCTGTTTCGTGCATCATTCGTGGGTGAGACTTGTCTGTGGCCGCTGTTCTGCAGCGGCTCTGTGCTGAGATGCTGCTCTCCCCCCAGGTTACCTGATCATGACCGATGACTGGTTCTCCGAGTACGTGTACGAGGTGGTGGTGGACAAGAAGCACGTGCCCGAGGAGATCCTGGCCGTGATGCAGCAGGAGCCGATTGTTCTGCCAGCCTGGGACCCCATGGGGGCTCTGGCCAAGTGAGGCACGGAGCATTTGCCTCCTCACGGCCATCAGAAGTAGCTGCAATAGAGAATTCCAGCGGTCGGAAGCCATAGCCAAACGACACCGGGGCCGAGCCCTCGGCCTGGTCCCTATTCCCGAAATGTAAGTTAAGGATCCTTGGGAAATAGCGCTTTACTGATCCAAGCTCTCAGACAGGCTGCTCCAAAACTCAAAAGGGAAAAGGAAAAAAAAAAAAACCCCTCAGAATGAAAGCAGATGATAAGTGCTGTCAACGGCAGTTTGATTTTACCTTAAATTTTTAATGCGAATCAGCGTAGTAACGTAGTAAAATTATTTTGGCCGGTGTTTTCCTTAGAAAAAACGGGCATTAAAGGCCCTTTAGAGTTAATAGGTGATTGTTAGAGCAAACATATTGAGATAATTAACCAATTACGGTCTGACTTGTCCTATAAAAGAACTCCCCCAAAATATTTTATATATTTACATTTGTAGTTTTGCTGAAGTTCTGGAGGGGACATATGAATTGAAACTGCTAAAAATGACCTTTAGAAAATTTTCTCTTCCAGCAGAATTGGGGAAGGGGAACGATTTCCTTGAGGTATCCAGTTCCACTTGGTTTTATTCTTCCATTATTGAGCTGGGACTGGATAACCCCCCCCAAGGGCCAGTGCTATGTCTGTGTGCACAGGAGCGCTATTTTTCACTTATTTTAGCAAGAACAACCATAAATATGTTCACAGGTGGAGTTAGTGTCATGCTCAACAGAAAAACCAACGTTTTAATTGCTGCATTTTATTTGGTTGTTTTAAAAAACAAGATGGTGCTATGAAGCTTTTGAATAAACACTTTCTAAAGTGACTGGGGCAGTTCTGGTTTCTTTTTTTAAAGAGGTGCGTGGAGCTGATGGAATGGGAAGATGTTGGTGAGCTGCAGTGAGGGGTGGTGCCTCCATCACAGACTTTCACAGCAGGTTACAGAAATGTCAGAAATGGCACTGGTGGAGCTGATCCTCCTTTGAGCAGGGGGATGGACCAGGTGATCCTCCAGGGACCCTTTTGGGGTCTCATGAACAGTCTCCACTTCGTGCTGTCACTTGAATGAAGGCAAGCAAACAGTTCTGTACTCCCTGGTGCCTCTGACATGGAGCCAGATCTCTTGGAAAGCTGTGCTATGCACAGTATTTTCTTTATGACTAATGCATGTGTTGTTTTGGGGGCTTTTTCCTCTTCCAAAAGGTCAGTAATTTTAGTCCTTCAAGATCTTTTCTACTTATGACTTTAACACCAGTTCTTCTGTTTCCTCTGTGTTATCTATGAGTGTGATAGCAGCCAAGGAGAATTAACTTTTTCTCTAGAGTTTAACTGACATTTTTGTTGCTGGTGGTGGCACTGATGAGGATTGAGCTTGATGAACTCAAAACTGATTCCAAGCCAGTTTTTGTTAGTTTCAGTATTTTAAAGTATTGTCCAGCCTGTGCTTATCTCCCCAGTTCTTGCCCAGATATTTCCCTGTACACTTTATACAATAGTTCTGTGGATTTTTCCTTTCCTTCAAATAAGCACAGAAAATCCACATGGCTGAAACACATTATGGGGAATGAAGCCAATCTGGCAGCAACCCTTCTGCCTTTGTGCCCTGCAATTTTGTAAGTTCTTTCCAAGGTGGAATTGGGGAGGGGGAATGCAGATGCTGGGGTGAGAGCTGTGGTTTTTCCTCTGTGAGGAAGAGGAGGGGGAATGCAGATGCCGGGGTGAGAGCTGTGGTTTTTCCTCTGTGAGGAAGAGGAGGGGGAATGCAGATGCTGGGGTGAGAGCTGTGGTTTTTCCTCTGTGAGGAAGAGGAGGGGGAATGCAGATGCTGGGGTGAGAGCTGTGGTTTTTCCTCCGTGAGGGCTCTGGGGGGCAGTTGAGCAGAGCGTTCTGAGGTTTGTGCTGGTGCCACCAGGTCAAGGACATTCCTCTGCCTTTGGGAGAACAGCCATGGAAACACTGGTAAGGATTGGGACCTGCAGGCTCTTGTTCTCCAGAAACCAGACCCTCATACCTCACAGGTAACTGGGGTTGTTTTTAACCTGTAGTTTGAGAGGTGGGTAAAATCTGTGGATAAAATGATTCCCCAAGAACAGCTCCTGCTGATGTGACTTTTACTGGGCCACTGCCCTTTTGTCCTGAGGGAAAACTCGCTGATGAGATCAGCAGCCCTCAGATAAGGCTGGAGACAGCGGAGTGATGATGGAGCTGCCAGGTGCTCCCTCCTGAACCCGAGGAAGTTCTCAGGGTCCTGCACAGCACAAGGCACAGCTGGATCCAGAAGAGCCTCCGTCTCTTCCCAGGTGTGTGTGAGACAGTTCACAGCCAGGGATTGTTCCCAGTGAATTGTTCCAGCACTTCTCCAGAGTGTGTGGTGGAGGAACAGGCCACTTAACCCCTGTCAGTTCACAGGAAATGGTTCAGAGACGATGAAAAATTAAGCTCTTTCCAAGGGATGGAATGGAAATAAGGTGGGAATAAGCCTGGCTTGCTGCAGGTTGTCACTCAGCAAAGAAAGCTGTCCATGTCTTGTGAACTGGAAATCCAGACTACAAAATAATTAACATACAACTGCTAAAAAGATGCTTGGGTTAGAATTAAGCAACCTATTAGTGCCCACTGTATTTCAATGTTGATTTCTCCCTTAGTTTATGTATATATCTCCTTTACAAAGCCTTAACCTTTAGATTGCTGAGGAACCACCTGACAGTTTCCTTTTCCAGTTTGTCAACAAAACCATGTGGTTTTCATGTGAGAATACAAAGACAGTTCCTCTGACATGTGGCAAATATTGACAGGTAATGTTATGAAAGTCAACTCCCTAAGATTTAATCAAGTGGCAGAAAATAACAATTCCTGATGAAGAAACTGAGGAGAGGTCATGTGTAGTGGTGGTTTGTGGGTTCTAGGAATCAGATTTCTTCATTGGAATGTGCTCTTATAACAGTTGTAGTGGAAATAACAAAACCTCTCCAAAACTCAACCAACTCCCAGATGTGCATCCCAATACAGCATGGAAAATAGCAGGGAAGGACAATCAGAATTCCTTTTATCCCAAAGCCAATTGTAATAGCTTCTAAATGTAGTTAGCAATCAGACTAAGGAAAGATGGGAACAAACAAAGATTGCAGGACTTGTTTGGTTTGTGTTATTTGGAAAATGGTTCCAATCCTTTTCTTGGCAGTGAATCAGAGGCACTTGCAGAGCTATCACTGATCTCACAGTACAGTTGGTACTACTTTTTATGAGGTCATTTGAGTGATGATTCCCATCCTTGTGCTGGAATCTGCAGCTACTTTATCTGTGTGTCTTGTCTAAAGTCCATTTTCTTTCTCTTTTTTTTTCATACATTCCCTAAATCATCAGAATTTCACCCACCAGTGCCCAGAAGGTTTCATGAGATTCTGGAGCTGGCTCAGTACAGCCCTTGAAAGTTTTTCACATATGAGATAAATGAGGTGTTAGAAGGTAAAGGGGTTTTGCCTGAAATCTCCAGCCTGTTATTTCTATTATGTCCCAAAGGCTCCAGACTGTTTGGCAAGAAATTCAAAACAAAAAAAGCCAACACAACAAAACCAAAATCCAGCAACTGCTGCAGAAGGCACGAATGAAAAAACACCTGAACAAAAAGGGCCAGATAAGGCATAAAAGAACCTACTGCAAGTAAAGACTGAGATGGAGAAAAACCTCAGACAAAGGTCACAATCCCTCTAAAATTTTTAAAAACCCAAGATATAATTATGTAAAGAGCAGAGGGGCTCTCAGTAGAGAGAATTTATTTCTTTCAAGAGGGTAGAAAAAGTGAGTTTGGAAAATCCCTTCCAGGCTCCCAGCAGTGATGAGCTGAGTATCTGGATGGAAAGCAGAGCTGCAGATTCCTTGTGCCACCCATCCTCCCAGGAAAGACAAAATCCTGCTCTCCAGAGCACAGGCTCTGATCCACAGCTGGATCTTCACACATTAAAGCACCGTGCTGGGACCTCCAGCAAGGTTCAGTGAGTGGGGAATGGCAGGATCTGTCCTCACACACCTCTGAACAGGGCAGAACTCGGGAAGGTTGTGTTGGAACAGTGCACGGCAGGGCACAAACTGGGGGGTTCTATCAGCAGGGGAGGTGAGCGTGGCCAGCCCTGGTTATTTCGGAAAGCAGGACACAGGAGGGAAACCCAGCACGGCTGCATTGCTCCATTGATAGGTATTGCTGTTTGCACTAAAAGATCGATGAATTTCTAAAGCAAGTGAAGGAGAAAAGCTCAGTTTGACGAAACAGCTTTAACACAGTGCCCAGGGGAGTTAATGGGAAATAAAACTGATTTTAATACGTGTCCCCCGTGTGTGGAACTGCAATGCCTGAGCTCTCCTTGAGATGGTGCAGGTGCCTCGCCCTGTCAGGGACAGCAAGGGAAAGTGCAAATTACAGCTCTTCAGCTTTCAGTTTATTTTCTTTTCTGTTGTTTGGAGGAAGTCCCTGAAAACCGGCAACTGCTTACAGCAAAGCTGCTGCTCAAACCATCAGCTACTCTTACTTGCCCCTATTTTGCTTTTCCAGCTTTTTTTGGTTTTTTCCCCCCTAAATCTTCCACCTAAACTGCGGCATTGACCTGTGATTTATCACTTTTTATAAACACGTCGTGAAGTGCAGGAATGAAGAAATCCTGGATGAAAAACACTGGAGAAAAAAACGTGTCAGAAGTGGAGTGAGGTATTTGGAGTAGTGGTAGGAAGAAAGGAAATTACTTGTTGAGCTTATTGAGGCAGCAAAATGCTTGTAAAGAATTTGTGCTTTAAGCTTTAAAGCAAAACTAAACCTTATTGCTTTATTAAAATAATGCAGCTATTCAGCATTATTGAAAAGGAATTATTCTTTTCAAGCCCTTTTATTGGGATAATATCCCAGTCCTTCCTACCCTCCTGCAATCTACAGACCCGCCTATAAATTTGTAATTCACTGACTCCCTCAAAACTTCGTCGTGTCCATCCTCACCCCCATGCTGTTATTTATATTTATAACAACATCCAGCAAAGCTGTCCCTCACCAGGAAAGCTTCCCTTCCTTCTGCCTCTGCCTCCATTGGATCCTGCTCGGATCCGAGCAGGCAAATGGAGCCACCCACCTCTAGGAGGAAAACTGCGCTGCAGCCCCGGTGAAACGTAAAGTTTATTTGACTAAAGTGACGCAAAAATTCTTAAAGAGCTCTTTGGCAGCAGATTATCTGGCAATCAGACCATGTGAGGGGGGCTGGTGTACAAAAAGCTCCCCAGGATGCTGAGGTGCCACAGGCTGAGCTCCCCAGGCTGGAGTAAATGTGGCTGAAGGGGACTCGAGCTTGGATCTCTCCGAGGGAAGCGCTTCGGACCGACCCCAAACACAGGTACTTCATCATTTTGTCTTTAGCACAGCTCTGTGCGTCCGCTTTTATGAAATTCAGACAGTCTGAGACAGCTGCTGCTCGGAGCTCACCCCCTGCAGCAGCAGCGCTCCAGTTCCATTAACTTAGAGTTTCATTAACTTACGCTGGAGTTTCATTAACTTTCCCTCCTCGTTGCCTCTTTCCACTTCGGTTATAAAGTCTGAAATAGGAATAACAGGCTGAAATCTCTACTCTGGGTTTTGTTTTTAAATCAGCTTTAAGGTCTTTGACAATTTCTGAAACACTGTGCATCTAACATCTGGGGGCAAAAAAGATAACGTTGATTTTGGTTTTAGTTTGCCTTGGGTTTTTAAAACTTTTAGTGCCTTTTATTTCTTTTCTGCTGTTCCATGCTCAGCTCTGTCATGTTCAGGCACTTGTCCAGCAGTTTTGAATGTTGGGAGTCAAATGTCTGTAGCAGAACATGTTCTGACAATCTAAACTTAAAAGTTTTGGCAGCCCACATAACTGCATTACAGATGTAAAGTTATTTAAAGCTTACGAAAAAGCATTAAACTATAAGGAAAAATGAAGGAAAGCAGCAGAATCCGAAGGAAAAAAAGAATGGGCAATTTAAGCTGTTATTTATTTTGAAAGGGTGAGGTGACGTGTGCTTTATTAACCATATTAAGTTATATTTTAAAAGGTAAATGGTTCCAGCACAGTAAATTATTGAACTCAATGGGACAGATTTATTGCAAGTAATAAATCTGAAGAGCATGTCCTATGTATTTATAGTCAATCACGTTTACTGAAACCAACTGGCTTGCCGGGTTACTTCGCTAAGAAATATGGAGTTTAATTAAGGAATGCAATGCAACTGAATACATAAATAGGCAAGGAAAACATGTTTTGATCTGTTAAGAAAGCCTGGGGGAAAAGGGATCAGGCATTTAATGGATTTGGATTCTGGAAAATGTTGTGGCATTTTTTTTAATGTGGGTTGTCAGACATTTACCAGGGAAGGGCTCAAACACTTGGGCTGCATCTTCTGGTGATTTTGATGGTGAATTGACCACAGTTTTCTTGGAGAATACTTTGCCAGCTTCTTATATTGCAAGTGACCATCGTGACCATTTTCTAATTGGACAGGGTGTGATGAATTTCAGATGCTTAAATTAAGAAAAACTGCCCCAAAACTGGAATTTAATAACCCCCCCTAAATTATTCCCTCACATGGAAATGTGCAGTGTGTTTAAGTTCTTTCCTGCTTTTCTCCATGGAAATATAAACTACTGAGTTTTCATTAGTAACAGCCTAAAAAAATATTAATTCTGTGTCCTGATCTCCTTCCTGATGCTCGTGTTTGAACTCTTTTCCCAACCCATGTGGTTGCAGCTCTGTATCATAAACTGATAAACGCAATGAGCCCTGCCTGTGGGGTAAATGTTCCACAAAGAACTTGAGTAGAACTTGGAGCCCGAATTAAGGGCTGTAATTTGGAGATAGCCATTAACAAATCCCCTTCAGAGAAACATCACCTGTTACCAAGGGATGGTGCTGCACTTCTTTAGTGATGTTTGCTGTGTTATGACCCTTCCTTCAAGTTTATATAAATAATTGGAGGAAGAATACAAAAGCAATATCATCCCCTCCAAGCTTATCTGTTTCCTTGCACTGCACACAGACACTCTCGAGTCAAAAAAAACCCATTTCCCCTTCTCCCTGTTCTTTAAATGACTGACACCAGTTTGGCAGCATTCCCACTCCACTACAGTGCCTGTCTGCTGAACAGAATTTTAAAGGTAAAAATCTCTTTCCTGACGACTTTTTAATTTCAGACTGAAACACGGGGCAAGATCATGGCATAAACCCCCCAGCACAAGTTTGTATTTCCCCACACTGCTGCTTTCAGCAGAACTCTTTTCCCTCCTCACCCACGTTCAGCCCGTGTGGGAATACAGGAGTTAACTCTCCCCGTGCCCCTCTTTGGGATGCAGCCTTTCACTCTCCCAGGAGGGCCCTTGTCTCCCGGCTGAGTTCACTCTGCTTTAGCAGGGATGTGAGGCAGCCCCTGGAGCCCTGCAAATATCCGTGTAAAGGGTCCATTTGGTCACCTGCACGCTCAAAGTTTCCTCTTAAAATACCCCCAGGTTACAGTGCTGTGCCAAAGTACCCAGCTGAGTAACTGAGTTTAAAATCACCAGCACTGGGATCAAACACTGCTACAATTCACTGGGCCATTAACTTCAGTGGGTTTTGATCACTCGTTATCAAAATCCAATTTTTATTCTCTTCAGCTAAAGAATTTCTACAAACAATCCCCTGAATAAATCAATTTCTGTCGTGGAGGGATGGTCTAGATATCAGCTGAGATCTGCTTTACACCCGAATTCTGTGGCTACCAAGTATTTATGATTGTCAGGTTTTGAAATCTGAAATACAAACTGTCACACTTGCTAATGAGCTAACAGGAAAGGACATTCTGGGTACTCATTTTTTAAAAGAAATCAGTAAATGTGAACACATTCAACATAAAAAAGCACTGATTTTTTTTTGCATTAGGAAGCTAAGTATGACACGTGTGTGACATGCAACAGGTAAAATTTATCATAATTGAGTGCAATGCAACTTAATCGACTGAAATTTTAATTTTTTTAACAAGTCCTCACAGCATGGGGACATCTATTCCGTGCTGCTTTGCCTGAAGGGTTGCTCCTGAGCTGTGCAAACTCAGAGGCAAAGCACGAAGCCTCTGTGGCTCATTTGTGACTCAGGGGTGAGAACAGGTCCAGGCAAACAGCGGAGCCTGCTCCTGCCTGGGGTGAGTGATTCCTATCTTGTCATACAAACTTCTAGCTTGATATCTGAGATAAAAGTAATGTCCTTGGACTCTCTCCATTTACGCACAGCCGCCTGTGTGAGCTGCAAGGTGTCGTGTGAGTCGGGTAGCTGTAACTTCAACCGTTTTAAATTCTTTGTGATAAACACGAGATTTAGGTCAAGTTAACAGGAATCATCCCAGCCCTGGATTCTGTTTGCCAACAGCCTGGGCTGACTCTTCTTGAGGCTCAAAGCGCTTCAGCTCCCTGCGAGTGCCTGCATGTGAAGGGATGGAAGCAGGAGGATGGAGGAGCGGTGGGAGGGAAGGTGAGACCTGAGTTTTCCAGCAGCCCAGCGAGTGCTGCTTCTCTGCGTCCACAAAATCAGCGCGTGGATAAGAACGTCGTTCGTGTGAAGCGAAACACGCAGAAACCCACGGAATTTTGCGACCGCGCGAGTGAAAACGCGCTTGGTTTTATTAAAATAATAATTCGGAGCCGAGTCCTGCAGGGGGGCAGGGGGGTGGGCGAGTGCCGGGGAAGGCGCTGCAGCCGCCCCTGGAACTCAGCAGCCCCCCGAGATTCGCCTCCCTGGAAGCATCCGCTCTTTGCTGCACCTCAGCCCTGTCGCTTCACCCTCCCGGGCACATTAAAACTCAATTCCTCCTTTCAGCAGTGCCGGGAGCGGGGGAATCACTTTGTTGCGGTGCTGGAAAGACTCGTTTGGCTCCGCGGCCGAGCACGAAGGGCCAGGGATTCCCGCAGCGCCGCGAGAGGTCACTGCGAGCCGCGGGAGCGAGCGGGAGATGCTCCGGAGCTCCTGCGGGACAGCCGCGCCCCGGGCCAGGGATGCTCCTCCAGGGATGCTCCTCCAGGGATGCTCCTCCAGGATTGCTCCGGCAGAGGCCAAAGAGCCGCGTTTGTGCATCGAGGAGTATGCAGGGATTTTACATCTGCAGCGCTGGTGCAAGTTCAGCTCCGTGGGGGAGATGAATAGAGATGATTTAATTAATGTTTGGCCGATGCGAACTGCGTTGGTGGCTGCAGCCAAGCGTGTGGAAACACATGTCTTCAGTTATCCATCCCAGTGTTTCCAACAAAGCTGGAAGAGCTGTGGAGGACTCCAGGGTCACTCCTCTTTGCACAGGGAGGGTGACATTCCCAGGGCTGGCCCCTTCCACGTGCTCCTGCATGGAGCTGCCCTGCAGAACGACCCCTGCTCAGGGCACCAGGGCCTCCCAGAGGAGCAAAGTCACGGCCACCAAACCCAGATCAAAAGGAAACGAAAGCACAGAGCTCCGTCTTCTTCCCTTTTTTATCTCCCCTTTTTCTCCTGCAGCTAATTAGGGGCGATAAGGAGCCAAGGTGCAGTTATGTAACAGCAACCTTTGCGACAGCTCGGAGTGAAAACAGGTAATAAACTGTTATTTCTGGGCTCATTGCTGTCATCATTCAAGCACCTAAATTAGGGATCTGTGCAGAGAAGTGGAGGCTGAGGCGGGCAAAATCCTTCACTCCTGGGGTCATTTTCCCCTGGATATCTTCCCCGGTGTCCAATTTCCCAACCCCAAGAGCTCTCTCTGCAGCTCTTTGCACCCTTTGTAGTGGTCACAGTGCCTTCAATTTTTTATATTTTTTTTCTTGATTTGTAGCAAAGAAAAAAGTACATTCTCCCACAATTTTTTACGGTGTAATGAAATAATCTGGAACTGTTCTGCTTTCATGTGCCAAGTCTGCCCCTGTGAACTCCACTGTGCAGCCGTGGGCTCCATCACTCCAGAGATTTCCCAGGACAGCTGACGAGCTGTAATTCTTGTTCAGAAAGAAACAGTTCAGATTTCAACTGAGGCCCCTGAAAATTCACATGTAATTTTGCATATTTGAGGCTCGAACTACTGAAAATTCTACCAAAGTATTTCAAATAGTGTGATTTTTTTCCCCCCTGTAGTCTGCAGAAGAACAGGAGAAGGAGTTTAGGTCTGGATGGACAGATCTTAGAAACCAACAAAACTCATCGACCTCCCCTCAGCCAAGAAAGCACTGAAAAAGGTGCAGAAATAAAGTGTTTTACAAACACAGTCAGAGTTTAAGCCTCGGGTATGGCAAAATCAGCCCCATGAGATAATGCAGTTAAATCAACATCCTTTACTGCGTTCCCATTTATGGGTGAGAGGTGTAAAGTCCAGGAGGACTCAGGTTACTTTTCCATATTCCCACCTGGTATTTACCATGCTCTGTACAAGGGGAGGATTGGCTGTGGCCTTTCCTTGGATTTCTGTGTAGCCACCAGGGCTGTTTCCATCTCCATAACTTCTTTTGGGACATTTGGAAGGTTTTGGACTCCAAAGGCATTCAGGTTTTATGGCCCTGCAGGTAAAACAGAACCTCCTGTTCTTTGCCCTGGTGTTTTTCTCTGGAACTCTGAAGATGTTTCAATGTTTGTGGATGATTAATTAACGGCAGCAAAGCACTGGCTCTTGTAAGAATTCACATTAATGATGCACTGCCTGCTGTATGACAAAAAAGAGATTATTTGGGTAGAGACAGAATATAAGCCTGGAGAACTAAAGATTTCTGGGAGTTATAAAACAACATCTTCAAGTGACTTTTATCTCAAGACCATCCTACTGTTTGCTCTGCAGTTCATTGACTTTCCTTCTCTTTCTGCTTGCACTGAGCAATGTTTAGAAGAGGTTCCACCACCTCTCTTTGCAAAAGGTGGAAAGCTGGGAAAAACGTGAGTTTTAATAGCTCTGATAATCAGCAAATTCTGGAAATAAGCAAATCATATCCCTTCTCTGCTTTAGTTTTTCCTGCAGTTAAAAGTGAAATAATGTTTATTTTTTCTGCTAGGATGCGACAATGACAGTTACTGCCTTGATAAAATGTTTTGAAAAGGAAAAATTAGATGTAATTGTAGTAATTTAATCTGTGGTGGCATGGTGTAGATTGTGTGACTCTTTGCTAGCAATAAAGCAGGGTTACTGCCCTGGGGAATTTACAGCACAGGGGATCAGCTCCTGTTCCAAGGTTTTGTTGGGTAAAGGCAGCTGGGTGTTTACCTGAACAAATCAGCAGAAAACAAAACACGACCTGCTCACAGAATCACAACTCCTTCCCTCTTCTCTTTCTTCTGCAGGGAAAGTTAATTGTGTTATCCTTTATTCTGGGATGGTTTATTTCCCTTTGTTTTTAGCACGTGTGAAGAGGGCAGAGAAGCCAAGGATCCTCCCAGTGCCTGGGTTTTTTGCTGGCAGTGGGCAGAAGCACAGGAGCAGTGCCCACCACCCTTCCCAGGGCTGCAACCACAGTGCCAGCAGATCCACACAGAATGAAAGATGCCCAGGGACTCAGATAAAACCAGGGACAAGTTTTGTCCTTTAGACTCACATGTTAGTTCTTAATCAAAAGAGTCAAATTGAAATTTATGATCTCTTCTTGTTGTCAGTGTTGACTCAGCCTCAAAAGTTAATTGAGGCAAAACCACGGAGATTTAAACACTTTTCTGAAGTTTCATTTAAGCCTTCTACATCTGCTGCTAAACAGAGCAGACACTGTGGGATTTCTGAAGAAAGGTGGTCATGAAATGTAATTTTTATGCCCGTGGTTCTCTCATATTTGTTTAATGAATTCTTTTCCCTTCATACCGGGTGAATGTAGAAATTGCCACAAGATGAGTGGATGAGTCACAGGATGAACTTAGGAAAAGGAAAATAAAAGTGCCACTAAACTCTGCCCTCAGTCTGCAACCGGGGAGTCCAGCAGTGCTCGGAGGGAGAAGGTGATAGCAGAAGACAGCAGGACTGTGGCTGTGGGTGAGGTGTCCAGCAATGCACAGGCTCCAGCAGATCCTCCTGACAGGGTGTAACCCAGGTACACCAGGTTCTGCTGTCACAGAGGATGATTTCTCCCTGCCTTTCTCTGGACAAAATCCCAGATTATGATCGTCTCTGCTCCCTGATTCGCCTTGCATGCTGTGGGGATTAATTACCTCTGTATTTTAATCACAGAATCTGCTGGCTCTAACTTGAAAATTACCGGCACCAGTAAAGCCTGTAATGGATTTTCAACTCTCTTTCATTTCTTAGATGGTGCTCGTGCCTTCAGTCTGATGGATTTAAGTATGGAAGAGGAATTCTAAGAGTTCTGGGAATAAAGGTGTGGGAAGACAAACCACGAGGGGACTCCGTGGTGCTGCCTGTCTGCAAGTGACCGGAAGAAATCTCAGAAAAAATGGAAAAAAAGGCCACGAGCAATGAGACAGAGCCCCTGACTTCCAAGAAAGATGCCTCAGACTGTAGCAAAGGAGAAGATTGCAAAGAAAATGGACTTCTGGTCAGGAACCCTAAATCTGCCCTCCGGCTGGTGGAGGATGGCAACAAAGTCCACCCGAGCCAGGGGGATAAAGGGGAGGCAGCTCAGATCTCCAACGGCTATTCGGGGGTGCCGAGCTCGGTTCCCTGCAATGGGGAGGTGGAGGATGCCCAGGGCACGGCCCCTGCAGCCACCACCACCACCACCACCACCACGTCCACCACCTGCGGGGCCGAGGCTCAGCAGCAGCTGATGGAGCTGGAGGACAGGGAGACCTGGAGTAAAAAGATTGACTTTCTCCTCTCTGTCATTGGATACGCAGTGGATCTGGGAAATGTGTGGAGATTCCCTTATATCTGCTATCAAAATGGAGGAGGTCAGTGCCCAGTCCTGTTCATTGTTCCTTAATGCTGAATTTATTAATTTATGAATGGATGATTTAGTGGCTTTTAAAATATCATGCATAACAAAGGAGCACGGAGAAATTATTTACTGAAAAACCTAAATACTGGGATAGCATAATGACAGAAAAGTTAGTTAGGAAGATTTAAAAATCTCACAACCAGAAGCTGAGAACCAGGTAGGTGCAGACCCACACTCCAGCACAGAAGACTCAAATCTCTTTCCCAAGGAGTATTTTAAAATGTGATAAACAAACATGTCTAAACCAACTCATGAGGAAGGCTAGGTCTTTGACTCACTGACATAAGGGCCAAAACAGAAATCTAAAATCTAATCAAGGAGATCTTAGAAAGGACTTTTGTCTCTCTGATGTAATAAAGGCGTTTTACTGGAGAAATTAATTATTTTATCAGTAGCCCATCTCACAGCTGTACCTATGGCAGCCAGTGGAGTCTTGGTGAATCCTGTGTTACAGAAATGTGAGAAGTTTGGCCCAAGTGTTGCTTCTTGTTCACACTGCTGAGTAGTTCCTCTTATGAGAAATCCCATGGTAATTCAGTGGTGTGTTGGCTAGGGAGGGGAAACGCATTTTCCTTGTGGGATAAAAGGAGCTGTTGTTTATGGATTGCTGTTGGAAGAGAAGTCTGTGAAGGGTTACAATCATCTGCTTTCTCTCTTGCAGGAGCATTCCTCATTCCTTACACAATCATGGCCATCTTCGGAGGGATTCCTCTCTTCTATATGGAATTAGCACTTGGGCAGTACCACAGGAATGGGTGCATTTCCATTTGGAGAAAAATATGTCCTATATTCAAAGGTAACAAAGGAAATTGAACTTTCTGAATAACTGGAAAATTTTCCTATAAAGGTGATATTTCGGGGCGGGGGGGAAAGAAAATCTCATAAAGCCAAGTAAGGCTTGTTCTATGTGAGATTTTGGCTTTACAAAGAAAGCTTTCCTAAAACTCCATCTACACCTGCACATGCGTGTGTACTCTTGTATACACACACAGGATGCAACTCAAATTGATTAGATAGAGGCTGACCAAGCCTAAAAATAGAAAGAATAAAAGGAACTGTTCCATATCCTCATTTACTCTTGTTCCCAGTTGTAGCTCTGATCTTGTCTTTCTATTTATTGAGACTGCAAGATGCCTGTTTCTAAATAGCAGAAATTTAGGAGCACGTGGAAAAGCCCCCTTTATAAGCACGTTCTGTCTTGATGAAGGATGCTTTACCGGAATCAGAGTATTTCTGAAGTCACGAGAAATGCCAGTGTTGTAAACACCTGGGAGGGTGCGTGTTCCTCCTGCAGAGCTGCCTTAAACAGTTACTATCAGTAGTTGTGATAACCAATTCCTTTTCTTTTCTGCCTAAAACTTACACTGACTGAATGCAGTTATTCCCTGCCTCTCCAGGAATTGGCTTTGCCATCTGTATCATAGACCTTTACGTGGCCTCCTACTACAACACCATCATGGCTTGGGCTTTCTACTACCTCATCTCCTCCTTCACGGCGGAGCTGCCCTGGACCAGCTGCACAAACCCCTGGAACACGGGAAACTGCACCAACTACTTCAGCAAGGACAACGTCAGCTGGTCCCTGCACTCCACCTCTCCTGCAGAAGAATTTTATACGTAAGTGCATGTAAGTGAGGATGGTGGTGGTAGCCAGACCGCTGGAACGCCAGCGAGCTTTTCCTCGGAGGGCAGCAGGGCTGATTGTTGATGGCACCCTCTTCAAATCTCTGCATTCTTGTAGGGGGTGCAAGCTTATCACGTATGGGGAGTGCTCTGTGTTTTAGGAGCTTTCCAGTCGCTGTCTGCTGTCACTTATCATCACTAGTGTGCTGTTAAGATAAAACTTTTAATTAAAATGAAATAAACCCAAAATGTCACGACTTCGAAGGCTGCTCATCAAGATCTCAAGAATCCATGTAATGCTCACAGCACAGTATGGGACTGCTAAATGCACGTTTAATGTCAGCATTTGTTAAAAAAACATCTGTTCTGTGTTTTTCTTTCCTCTTGCAGCCGCCAGGTTCTGCAGGTGCACAGGTCCGATGGGCTGGATGACCTGGGGGGCATCAGCTGGCAGCTGACCCTCTGCTTGTTGTTGATCTTCACCATTGTGTACTTCAGCATCTGGAAAGGGGTCAAAACATCTGGCAAGGTGAGTGCAAAAGCAGGACACATCACCTTGTCTAGAGGCAGTTCTGCCTGAGCCAGTTAACTGTCAGGGGATCAGCTCAGGTTGTTTTGGTGGCAGGATTTGGGGAGCACTCGCTGCACAGTGACTGTTACTCTTACCCAAGCACTAAAGGACAAAAATAAGTTACATCACTGTTCTCTGGGCAGGAACAACCCTGCCAGGGAAAGGGGACAGTTGTGCAAACTGCAGACCTGTCCACAGACCTGCAGAGAAGCTCATGTGAAGATGCTATAAATGCTAAGAGATATAATATGATTAATTAATTCTTATTATCCCTGTTAACTTCGTACCCGTGGCAAACGCTCTCTCCCCATGTTCCCTCACAGGTGGTGTGGGTGACTGCCACGTTCCCTTACATCATCCTCTTCATCCTGCTAGTGAGAGGGGCAACTCTGCCTGGGGCTTGGAGAGGTGTCCTCTACTACTTGAAACCTGACTGGCAGAAACTCCTGGCCACTGAGGTAAAAACCATTCTAAAAGGGTAGAGAGTTGCTTTCAGCCTACCAGAGTGTGTATCAGCATAGTAATAGAGCATGACTGAGCAGATGTCTTAGCGTGGACTTCAAAGCCTGACTCCATGCTCTTTCCATAATTATAAAGAATTTAAAAGATTAGAGTCCACCCTCAATTTAGCTTGAACTAGAGGCAGAGCTCCCATACCGTGGTTGAACAGAATGAGTGATCTGGCTAGAAGAAAACAAATGACCAAACACTTTTTCACCAGGAAAATGGTGAGTGAGAAGCTGTGAGTGCTCCTACACTGCAACAAAACCCTTCCCCTGTGAGAGTCACGCTGAGCAAACTGAACTTATTAAACCCTAAAAAGTGGTGGAGCTGCAGTTTTTTGGCTTAAGGGGACGAGTACAGCCCTAGAGTGTCCACAGCTGTCCCCTATTTAAATAGTGCAGGTTACTGGAGCAGAAACTTCTGTCTCCGTCCTGTAACAAGCTTTGGCAGATGAGCCCACGGACACCAACTAAACCCTGACCCAGTAACTCATGTTGTGCCTGTGGAGGAGGAATAAATCAGTCAGGCCTGCATACACCACCAAAATTTGAGAGGAAAGCAAGAATGAGGACAAACTGAGCTAACCAGCAAACCCCAGGCCCTCCAGTATCTGCTCCAGCCTTGGACTCTGTGGATGATGAGTAACCCATCAGGCTCAAGGCTGTGCTCACTTCGCTGCCTGTGGACGTGTCTGGTGAGGAGGGTGGTGGAAAAACCCCGAAGCAATAAATACTACAAACACAAAGATTAAAAAATTCCAGTGTTTGCAAGTCTGCTGCTGCCCAGCTGATATGGAGAGTTTTGAATGAAGAGGAAATGAAAAGACACCAGTCTCTGATAAAGCAGCATCTCCAATAAGGAACCACATCCTCTGAAAAAGCAATAAAGGGCATTGATATTGTATTGGATGTATCTGGAGTGAGGACAGCAGATTGCAATCTGTGTGCTGGGTGATGACAGAGCTCTGTCTGGGTGATACAGGACGGCCTCACACGATGGGAGAGAATATTAGAAATGAGTTGTAATGAACTCCATGTTTCAATCAAAAGAGAATAAATGAATGAGGACTTTCACCCTCAGAAAGAGAGCTGATATTGTACTTTAGAACATTACTCATTAGGGCTGTGGCCACTTTTCAAGTGCAACACGCTTTTCACAACAAGATCATCACACTTGCATCTGTCACAGCTACAGCAAAGCTGAACTGAGCCCCAAGAACCAGAACTGCATCCACACTGTCAAACGTATTTCCATAAATCTAGGAGAAGTCTCCACAGCCTGGAGGGCACACTGCCAAACACAGGATGACTCCACAGCACACAGAGGTTGGAGGAAGACTTGGAAGACTGCAAAATCATGGAAAGTTCTCTCTACACTGCAAAACTTGTGTTGAACTGGTTACAGGCAATTCACTGAACTAATCTGAGATGCTGCCAGAAGGGCAACAGCCACAACAGTTTTACAACAAACATTCACATTTCAACATCTCTCCCAACAGAGTGTCTGCTAGACCAGGGCTAGCACACAGGCAGGCCAGTGAAACACCCTTTTGTAGACCTAAGTGATATTCTGAATATGCCAAACTCACTCAATCTGCTTCATGTTGTTTTTTTCTTTGCCTTCAATATTTTTCAGGTTTGGGTGGATGCAGCAGCTCAGATTTTTTTCTCCCTGGGACCAGGTTTTGGGGTCCTGCTGGCTTATGCCAGCTACAACAAATTCCACAACAACTGCTACCAGTGAGTTCTACCTTATTCTATAAGTGAAATCGAGTTTAAAAATATAACTGTGGGTATTTCTGAAAAAGAAACAGGGTGCTGGTGAAAGGCAGTGAATTGTCAGACCTTTGTACACAGAAATCAGAAGTTAAGTGTAACAGAGAACCTGCAATCTAAAGCATTTCTCCTCTGTTGCCCACCTTAAAGTAAGATAATTTTTACCAATTACAGCAAGAGGTCTAAGGTGTAGAAACCTGCCACAACAAAATGGTCTAAACCCCTGCCAAACTATCACATTATAATTATTCAATCTTAATAGTCAGTTGAGAAATGATTTTATAGTCTTGAGCAGAAAGGCAATTTATGGTTGTGTCCTTGGTACCTTAAAAAAATTCTATTTCTAAACTTGTAAAATAAGATTCTCAATTCTTTAATATTCATATAGTAATTCCTGTTCTTTTAAAACACCAGGATACAGCCAGAATTCAATCCAGTGTCAGACTGATGTTACAGCACCTGTTTGGATCTGAGAAGAAAAAGTAGCCATGGGTCGTTGGGGTTTTTTTCCTCTTTCTTTCAACTCTGCTGCTTGGTTTTTTCCCTTGTATTCCCCTAGTTTTTCCAGGAGTCTGTCCAGACTGTAAACAGAGAGGTTGTGAACCCTTTCCCCAGCAGATGCAGGCTCCCTGACGTGAGTTAGGTCTTCTGTTGCAGAGATGCTCTGGTCACCAGCACCGTGAACTGCGCCACCAGCTTCGTGTCTGGGTTTGTCATCTTCACCGTGCTGGGGTACATGGCTGAGATGAGGAACGAGGACGTGTCCGAGGTTGCCAAAGACACTGGTAGGTCAACGTTTTGTACACACCTCAAACTGCTC
>VWPU01003600.1:0-58976 GCA_013398955.1 Callaeas wilsoni | reverse complement strand
AGCTTAAAAAGTAGCCCACAAACACAACATCTAAAAGGCAGATTGCAGTTTCACAGATGTGGGGGTAACTGCACATGGTAGAACAGCCTGGGGGGAGAAGTTTTGCCCTGGGAGACACCGTGGCAAATTCTGAGATCTATTTAGTTTGTTATTCAGGATATTGACTTTATTGGGCACCGTTACAGCGCACAGCTTAAAAAGTAGCCCACAAATACAACATCTAAAAGGCAGGTTGCCGTTTCACAGATGTGGGGGTAACTGCACATGGCAAAAACAGCCTGGGGGGAGAAGTTTTGCCCTGGGAGACACCGTGCACAGCCTGTCCTCCCCTCAGCAGTGCTCCCAACTCTCTGACCCAGGGCCCAGCCTGCTCTTCATCACCTACGCAGAGGCCATTGCAAACATGCCTGCCTCCACCTTCTTTGCCATCATCTTCTTCCTGATGCTGCTCACGCTGGGATTAGACAGCACGGTGAGTATCCAGCGGGGGAGACCCTGGGGGCACAGCCTGAGCCCCTCAGGCAGCACAGAAACAGAATTACAAACACTGCACTGGCACTGAGGGGTTTGCAGCAGGACTGGCAGCTCCAGGTGCCTTCTGTAAGACAGCAAGTGTTGCTCCAATTTTTATCTGAATGGGTTTAAATACAATCGAGTGATTTGTCACTGTCATACTGTGACAATTAATAAGGCCTGGAAATCCAAGCAGAGCACTTGATTCACACACTCCTGGTTGAATGCAGCGTTCCAGGCTCCTTTCTTGCTTGTAAACTCTACAAAACAATTATGAAAATCTGGGTTTTTTTCATGCACATTTGATTTAAAAGGTGGGAACTGGAGATATACTAAAAACCTGTCATGTGAGTCTGGTTTTACAGGTGGAGAATCAGCTCCTTCCAGCAGGGCTGAACTCAGCTGGTCTCAGTCTACTGAACCCCTCTGGTTGCCGTTTCACACGGTGCCTGTAGCACAGGGCTGCCTTTGGATGACAGTGCATTCCCACAGACACTTGAACACCAAATCCCCACCCCAAAGTGGGGATTTACAAAAGTTAGGAGGAGAGACTTGTCTAAAAAACCCCACACCAACTCCGCAGCAGAACGAAGCACCGGTGTTTCAATGCTGTAAAGCTCCTTTAAGCACTGAATCATACTTTTTAAGCAGGTAACACTGCCCTCTATTTTCCAGTGATTTTTCCATGCTTTTCAGTTTGCAGGACTAGAGGGAGTGATTACCGGAGTCCTGGATGAATTCCCACACGTCTGGGGCAAACGCAGGGAATTGTTTGTCCTTGGTCTGACCATCGTTTGCTTTTTGGGGTCACTGGCAACCCTGACATTTGTGAGTATTTCACCCACCCTCAGCCTTCCTGCCAATGACACCTTGGAGAGGGTAGTAACTTTTGAAGAGAGTTTCAAGAAATCAAATTGAATCTCCAGCCTGTTTTCTTTATGCATTAGAAATCTATTACTTGGAATAAATGGGAATGATATTTCGCTAGAGAATATGCTGCAAAATGATCCTACTGCAGCTCATGATGTGCTGCACATCATAAATGATGCTGCTCATCAGTCAGCAGACAACCACCCACATTTTTTATGTAGTTTACTTCTTGTTCCCAAAAGCTCCATGTTTAAAAATATCACAAATAGTTGTTATTATAATCCTCACAATGTTTAAAATGTATTTTGAATTAAAAAAGAAACCCTAGTAATGGATTTCCTGGATCTTCCTCATTGTTTCAAGGCAGAAATCATCTTTAGTCACATCAAATAGTTCCTGTGAGGCTTGTGGATTTCATTCGCACATCAAGCAATTTTTGAATAATGAGTGTAATCGTCAAAGGGGAAAGAAATACTTGGCTTTCCTGTCAGGTTTCACTCCGCTTGCTCATTTATGTGTAACTTCCTTCTCATGTGAAGTGTTTGCTGTACAAGGATGCTGAGTTCCTCTGCAAGAGGTCTCCTCCTTCATGGTTTTAGATCCCAAATGGAAAGACAGCAAAGTAACACTTTATTTTCCCTGTTCAGTAGCCATGATCCCTGTTGGAGAAAGAAGAGGGCATGCAAAAAGCCATCCTGTAGAATCCCATTTGTTCACTAAAACGCAGCCAGAAGTGCCAGCAGATTTTAGCTTCTCTGCGTGGCAGCCCCCCAGGTGAGGGATGCCCGCAGAGAGCCAGGTAGGAGCAGCCCCAGAGCGGCAGAGCTGGGTGAATTTCCCTCTTGGGAACGCTCTGCTCCAGCCAAAGGCAGGCCCAGGAGCAGCAGGGCAGGGCTGCCATCGCCAGATCCTGGGGACGCTGACGCCTCGATCTCTTCCCAGGGAGGCGCGTACGTGGTGAAGCTGTTTGAGGAATACGCCACGGGTCCAGCTGTCCTCACCGTCGTGTTCCTGGAAGCAGTGGCCGTGTCCTGGTTCTACGGTACATCCAAACAGCCCCCACCCAAGCTCCCGAGCTCCTGCAGCTCAGCACTGCCTCCGTTTCTGCAGACAAGATCACCCTTGTCTCCGGAAAAAGTTTACAAAAGCTTTTTACAAACTCACTGCTAAGTAAACCAGTGAGATTTGGTATTAATTCCTCTCTGACAGAAGCACGCAGACATCTAAAAGTAACAGGAGGAATAATTCAGAATAATTAAGGATTTATTAAAATTAAGAGTTATAGGAACAAAATGGTCTTCTGGGTTAGATTCTCAATTTACTTGCTGGGCATAAAAAAGTGTTGAGCATCTTACTGAAGAAAAACTTAGATCTGTTGTCATCCCTCTCCTCCCACTTGTCCCTGCAGGCATCACCCAGTTCTGCAACGATGTGAAAGAAATGCTGGGCTCTGCCCCAGGCTGGTACTGGAGAGTTTGCTGGGTTGCAATTAGTCCCCTCTTCCTTCTGGTGAGTTTTCTTTAGAGCTTTTTCTTTCCAGCACAAGAAAATCACCACTGAACAATGCAGCTCCTTAGACTTCTAAAAGCTTAATTCCAGAATTCTCTTGTGAAGTTCTTTAGTAACAGTTTTTGTTAAACCAAAAAGGCTCAATTAGTGAAAAACCCAATACAGTGCTGCAAGGTCTTGTTACTAAATCACGATTTTAAGGATTTTTGTGGTTGAGTTAGCTGAATAAGTCTGGGTTCTGAATAACTCCCCCCCTGCTCTCTGCTAAACAAATTTACTTTGTTTTGTTGCTTGATGTTCACCTCAGCAAAATGAAGCAATAAAAGCTGATGAAACGTACCGTCAGAGGAGGAAAACCAACATAAGTAAATACAGTCTCAGCAACCACTGATGGACAACTTTAGAATATTCCACTCAAAATTTACAGCAGTTAATTACAACCATTATAAATCTATAATTCAGAATTGGAAGTACTGTCCGAGTGTTTGGCTTGGCAGTGTTATTAATAACATTTGAACAGAAAGTGTTCATTTCCTGATTCAAAATTAGTTCACGCTATCTTTTATTCTGACTGGCCTTAGTGGGAGCAGAGCAGGTCAAGATGGAGTTTATGAAGCACAGAACGTAGATTTAAGAGCTACAGAGTGAATTCAAAACACTTGGAATGATCAAGGCATAGTTAACAGATTTTCATTTTATTAGCCCTAGAAAGAGAACTCTATAAATAAATATGTCACTCCACAGTAATTTTTATACTTCTGTCCCCTTTGTGATCCTAAAGCAGCAAATAAACAGAGAGGCACAGAGCTCTGGGGATGTGGTCAGCAGGCAGAGCTATTTGTATTCCCTCTGGAAACTCACCTAAAATAAAGACGCTCAGGATGTATCATTTCTGCACAGAAGTTTTGCTGCTAATCCTGAGCTTCTGATGATTCTCTAGAAAAAACAGTCAGAGATCCTTCCAAGAACAGTCACAAATATTATTCCTGTAATAGTCAACTAAAAGTATTTATTGTTTGCCAAGGAATTTGTCAGCCACGAATGATATGCTCAGGAGAATGATCCAACAGCAGTAACTGAGCTGACATTTTTTCCTTTTCGTTCTGACAGGGAGCAGTGTAGTGTGGACAGCATCTGCTTTGGGAAACATCCTTTTGGTCTTTGTTTGGTGATTTGTTGTTGATGTGTTTTAAATCTACACTCACGTAATTTAGGATTTTTTCAGTGTCAACATATTTTTTTCCTTGAGTCCTACTCATTTTCTGTTGGTTTCAGTGCTACCCTGGAACACAGAGTTCCCCAAAGTATGTGCCATCAAAACCCACGTGTTCACACTCTCCCCTTTTTCTCTTCCAGTTCGTCACTTGCAGCTTTCTGTCCAACCCTCCTGAGCTGAGGCTCTTTGATTATGATTATCCCTACTGGACCACGGTCGTGGGTTACTGCATAGGAACCTCCTCCATCATCTTCATCCCCATCTACATGGTCTATCGCTTGGTCGTCACCCCGGGGACATTTAAGGAGGTATCCCTGATGCTCTCTTGCTTCTGTTTGACCGTTAGGAAGGAGATGATTCCTAAAAATATTATGAGTAGATTTTTTTCCCCCTGGGATTTGGCTGTTCTGTTCCTGGTGAGCTGAATGCTACCTGTCTTCCACCCACTCTCACAAATCTCCCCAGTTCTTACTGAGGTTGCTGACAAATTCTTACAAAATGTTACATCAGGTAATTTTTTAAGCTCTGCTGAACTGGAGAATCTTCCTAAAATTTACCCCAGACACTCAAATCCCCCAGTCAAGCAAATGAGGCAGTGAAAGGCTGATTTCCTGGGGTGTATCTGTAAAAAAAGCTTGTTTTTCTCCCCTACATTTAGTAAGATTTCTCTGCCATAAATCTATAGTGATAATACTGAGATTTCTTCTAAGTGCAAGTAAATACCAGTTGATAAAGAATATGTTTAGTTGGCTTGGGGCATCCAAGTAAACTGCAAAGTCCTAAAGCATTAATATGACACCTGCCAAGCTTTGATTCCAATTATGTTACGAATAATTAAATAAACCTGCTGTGTACTTCTATGTGGGTTTCTAAGCAGGGGTTCAGAGATGCAGCAAGGCAGGAGTCTAGAGTGAGGAATGAATTATTTATTAAATTTTCAATACTATTTATATATTCTAGTTCCATAAAGCAATTGAACAGTGTTCACACTTCTCCTAGGGTGATTGGTCAAAGTCTCAGACACTCACTTAGAAATGTTTTTTCTTAATATAATGTACACAAGGCCAGAAGATGCCAGATATGAATGCTATTTACAAAAACCCTATCTATTGTTTACATAGCTTACACAGCAAAGGAAAAGTTCTCACAGAATGAATGCAAGAAGAGAAAATTTCTCTGCTAACAGCATTTCAGCATCCACACTTCTATAGCACTTTACATCTTCATAGTGCTAACAGAGGACTGAAACATTCTTAAGCAGTAGTTCAAGAGGTGTAACTCAAAGCCAAGTCATAATTTATTATAAATCTCTTGCTAAATGGCTGTCATGTTACATATGTAATATGTTACATATTACCTCTAAAATTAATCAAGTTTCTAATACTGATTTCTTCCCAACAGCGTATTCTGAAAAGCATTACTCCAGAAACAGCCACAGAAATTCCCTTTGGAGACATCCGCATGAACGCAGTATAAGCTAACGTGGTTCTGGGGGAGGGAAGAGGAGCACAAATCGTCATTTTCCCCGCCCTGTCCCCCCAAAGCATCACCTTTCAGCTGAGACAACACACGGGCTTTTCCACGGAGCCTGCCCCAGCGGCGTTCGGAGAGGTGATGCCTCCGAGCAGGTCAATGCATCTACTGTGCACTTCCAAGGGGCTGACCCGAGCGCTCATTCTGCATCACGGGGGAGCATCCCTGCTCCAGGAGCGGCACCGAGTGCCTGCGGCAGCCCCTCCAGGACGAGCAAGGCAAGGCAGGATTAGGTGTAGACCCCCCGTGTGTGGCAGTTCTCCCGTATCTCCTCCCTCCGTGTCATCCTTCGTACCGGCCAATGTCGTATTCGCTTCTAAGGTTCTCTACTTGCTTCAGCTACGTGGGAAAACGCAGAGATATTTCTGACAGCCATACCTTACTCGAGTAATGCAGGGGTTCGTGAACTAGGAAAACAGAAATAGGAAGTTCCCTAGGTTCGTGGTGGGGTGGACAGAGGGAGAGGAAAAATGCTGAGCAGCACGGCACGGCGCACATCAGCACACACAGCTGGCAGCACTGGCCTCCTTTTCATTCCCTCTGTTTCGTAGGTGGTAACAATTTCTACTGTTTCTTGCATTAAAAAATATTACAAAAACATTTTTTTTGGTGATGTTTTAGGCTTCACTTTCCTTTAGACCCAATCAAGCCACAAAAACCCATCATGAGTTACTCGACAAGCACTTGAGTTGCCAGCACTCGCTGTACTGTTCCCATAACCAATCACTGTCCTGGCAGACCCAAACAAACTACAGACCAACAATGAATCTTTTTGAGTTCTGATGCCAAAAAGTGGAATCTTAAAGATCTGTTTCTCTGCTTCACTTCCCTTTTTATTTTTTTACAGTTAATTTCACACCTAGAATTTGCTGGAGCCTGTGGTTTTTCCTCCTCTCTCCTAGTACAGAAGTAAAATTTAGAATAATCCTTTTGGCTGGCTGACAAAAGTACATTTACAACTATCCAAACCTACTTGGAAGGTTTAGCAGCTCATATTCTAATGTGACTGCATTGGGTTTTCAACCTGAAGAAGAAAAGGAGAGGAATTCTTTTTTTTTAGCAAGAAATTGAGCAGAATTCAGCAGGATTGAGTCTCATCAGAACAATTTACATCAAATTTCAAGGCACTGACACACAAATAAACATGAACACTGGAAACATGAACACACAAAGCTCTTTACATGCACACACGTGCTCCCCAAATGCAGCTGCCCTTCAGCCTGGCTGCACCTGCCCTGGCCCTGGGAGGACACGAGTTCTGCTGCAGTGGAAGTGCAGATAAACCCAAGCAGGCGTCGTTCATGCACAAACTTGCATTTAGTTTTACTCTGGCACACAGATGATGATGAAAACAGAGGGTAAAAGTCTCTTTTGTATCCCTTTGCTAAACTTGCCAAGGTTCCCTGTGCACCCAGAGCAGGGGGCATGAAGGGGCCCTCTGGAGTTTACCTGGGTACGGAGCATTTGCAAGGTGAGAGGAAAGCAGGGAGGCTGCGTTTGCCTTCTGAAAACATTTTCATCACCTCTGCCAAAGTTTTCCCTCTTTGTGTACCTGGAGAAAGGCCTCTTCCCCTTCCTCTTCCCCTTTAACTAATGACTTTTGAGTTCATTTCCGTCTCAAGCCCAATTCCAATAAGGAAATAAGAGGGACAAGGACTGTTCTTTCAGAACTACAGTCTCCTGAACTGTTTTTAAAAAGGGAATATGTTCTTTAATTGCCACTAGAAAAACATTATCCTTTAAGTGTATTTCAAAGCTGCTTCCAAAAATTAAATTTTCTGAGTTCGTTAATTGAAAAAATACACATGAAATGTCAATGTAAGATGAATGAGGTATTTGTATGTATCCAACAGCAAGGTGTGGGAAATACAGGAGAAAACTCTACCCAGTTTCTTCCCTCTTCAGACAAGTGTTCAGCTAACAAAAAAAATTGTAGTTTTTAAAACACTGACATAGGACAGACGTTGCCTCTCTGGGAGGTTTCAGAGAGATTTCCCAAGAAATGTCACATTTCTTAGTGAATCAGCCAGGAAGCCCTGATAGTAACACAAGCCCTGCAACAGCTGAAACACGAGAACAATGTGCTCTGAGTCCCGAGATACTGAGAGAGGATGAAAATTCTTAGAATTATCTGAAGATACAATGTAGATTACAAAGGCTTTTCTCTTCCTGAATAATACAATGATAAAATACATCCATGTTTTCATTCTATAAAAGCTAAACTTGAAAGGCAGTTTACTGCTCATTACTTTTTTGTTACATGGTGTGCTGGTTTGAATATCTTGCTATGGTAAGTTCAGTTTTTAGTATTTCTATTTAGCTGAGTGGTTGAAATATTGAGAAATTGATTTATTTATACAACTCTTTTCTTCCTTTTACATACCCATCTGAAAACATGTAAAATAGCCAATATTTATCAGGTAGCTCAGCAAGTAGCCATACCTTGAACACTGGTTTTGTATAAAAACTACTTGTATTGATACCAAATGAGCTGCACTGCAGTTACAAAGTGTTCTGAGGCAAAAAAATTCCTTCCCTTCAGCTCACCTTCCACTCATCTACCATGAGGATATCCTACCCTCTGTTCTGAACAGTGAAAAGGAAGCCATGAAACTGGTAAACTAGGACCATCTTTGCCTTTTAAAGAGAATTAAACTGGAGTTTTAGCTGTACAGAACTAAGTATTCCCTCCAACTTGTACATGATGCACCTGTATTAATTTATGCAGCTGTTTAGTTACAAGTGTTGCAAGCTGATTGTAGGTCATCAGTATGTGCCTTGTACTGTAAACTGTTATTGTAATAAATTTAATATTCATAAACCATCTGCAGACATCTCTCGTGCCTCTCTCTTCTGGGAAGAACAAAGATAAAAATCTCAATTCTAAGGAAAAGCAGAATATCTAGTCCAGTTTACAATGCCAACAAGGCCTCTGACAAAAAGCAGAGGATTTCCTTCAGAGCTAAACACTCTTCCATTCCAAGAGAAGAACCAAAGCTCATCACACTTCTTTAGACAGAACAGCAAAACCAATCTGCTCCACACTGGAGTGTGTGCTTAACTACTTGATTAGCTGACATATAAAACTCACTCCAAGCCTTTGTAAAGTGGCAGCATTTGTATTTAATTTTACTCACATTTTGTAAGTCTGCTGAATAAATTATTAGGGAAACACCAACCTCAAAATCCTTTTTTAAAAAATATATAAGTTCACCTTACTTTAGCATAAAAGTGATAAACTTACTACAAAACAAAGTGAAAGAAACAATTTGAAAAGTGTTGAAAATGTATTCTAAAAGCTATGACCACTGTGAGACATCCTACTTACCTAGTCTGAAGGCAATTTTATTCTTGAATATGAACCTTTGAACAGAAGAGTGACAAATCTAAAATATCACTTAATAAGCAGATAAGCTGCAATACATGTAAACAGACTTGTCTACCTCATTACATGCAAAAAGATGCAGTAAAATAATCTATACATTAAAAAAGACCCACACATTAGATGCAATGGGTATCTTACACTTTATTAACTGTTTCTGTACGCCAGCTCCCCAGACCAAAACCCACATATAATATAAAACTCATACCTCAATATGCATATAGCATACAAATCTCCACACTACATACAGAAATCTCTTAGATCATTATTCAGGCTGTTTTTCTTGCTTTTTCACCCACTTTAACAGGTTTGCTTCCCATTTCTGAGAGCAGTGCTGGGCAGCAGTGACTTTTCCTCAGGGCTGAGAACACCTCTGTTTCAGCAGAGCTCTCTGTTTTGGCTGCTGAAAAGAGCAGGGGGATGTATTCTCACCTTAAATTGTTTAACACTCCCAGGTCTGTCCAAAATCTTCAAGTACCAAGGGCAGGGTGAACAGTCAGCCACATTTAACATTTCAGCTGTACAAACAGACCAAGGGTGTGTGTCAAGACACCCACGAATCCATTCCAAGAGTTGTTCTCTTAAGGGACACAGAACTTCTCAAAGGAAAGCCAGGAATAAATAGCTAGGATAGCCTTTTCTGTACAAGAGTCTGCACAGCAGTGGCCTTTCCTCTTGGCTGACAGCCCAGGTGTTTGTGCCCAGCCCAGGGACATCAGTCCTCCTCCTTCTCGATGTAAGGTTTGGTGCTGACCCGGGCCATCTGCCGGGCCAGGTACCGGTCCCGTGCTGACATCACCGTCTCCTCGTTGCTCCTTTTGGCAAATTTGCTCAGGCTCTCAGGTGCTTTCTGTGCTTGTTCTTTCTCCTCTTTCTCCCCTTCTTCTCCAGCTTTACGTTTCTGCTCAGATATTCCAGAGCTGGAGCTTCCCTTCTCATCCACCTCTCTGTCTTTTCCCTTCCTCTCTTTTCCCAGATCAGTCTCTCCATCTTTTTCTGAAGATGTAGGAGTATTTTCCCTCCTCTCTCTGTATTTCTTTTCATCATTGCCATATTTCTCTCTCCTCTCCTTTGCATGATCTTCCCTTTCTCTGTATTTCTCTCCTTTCTCCTTCTCTCTGTCATTGTATCTGTCTTTATCATTTCTCATTCTTTCTTTCTCTCGCTCCTTCTCTGAGCCCTTCTCCTCCCTCTCCTTTGCCCTCCTCCATTCTCTGCCATGTCCCTCCCTCTCTTTTCTTTCCTTCCCCCTTTGTTTATCATCTTGATCTTCCCTCCTTCTGTAGTGATCTCTGTTAGCGTGATCCCCATGCCTGTGTCGCTCTTCCCTTTCCCTTTGGTGATCCTTTTCATGGGTCCTACTTCTCTCATAATCCTTTTCCCTGTACTGTTCATCATTTCCCCTTCTGCTTGGCCTGCTCTCTCCCCTCTGATGACTTGATTGGGCTTTGGTGCGTGGCTCTTCCTCCACACTGGATGAGCTTGGTGACCTGGAATGCCTCTGGCTTTTGTGATGTTTAACCTCCTCTTCACTGCTCACAGAGCTCTCCCTTCTCTTCTTCTTTTTCAAATTTACTTTACTATGCTTGTGTCTCTTGTCATCATCACTACTATCAGTTCCTAGGTCAGTATCAGCATCTGGATTATTTTCTTTCTTAGAGGGCTTCACTCTTTGTCTTTCTGATGAGCATTTGTTCCTTTCGTTGGGTTCATCCTGACTCTCAGGTTTTTCTTCCTTTATCCTACATTTTTTACGTTAGAAAAGAAAAACAACATTAAAAAACGTGAAATCTTGGACTTTTCTATGAACTGACTTCTGGTCAGGACTTAGGCAACAGATGCTGCTGAAAAGTCTAAGAAAGCAAATCTGTCTGTGCCTCAGGTTTCAGGAGTCCAGCACGAAGTATCTGTATCTGGCTCACCGGTGAATGTGGGCTGAGGAATTTATCTAAAAGAGTGACTATGGTTAAGAGTGTGCAGCCTCCATCTAAGGAAAAAGACATTGCTTTGTCCTCCTGTGTAAGCCTGCTGGCAATTTACAGGTTTTCCTATGTGTTTAGTCCTCTATTCACATCAAATAATTATCCAGAGAAGAAGCAGCTTGTGTGTTTTGTTGACAGAGGCAGGAACATGTGGTTTTTTTTAATCCAGTATTTCTGAAGATCTCACTTGTGGTTAGACAGAAATTAGTAACTTTTAACAGCTCAAATATTCTTAAATGCAAAATGCTGACCCACAGAAGGGGTTTTGCTTTGTCATTCTTTTCTGGCTGATGAGGAAATACGTGTTCATTCACACGAGCCATGTCTCTTCCATTTAATCACCCAGCTCCACTAACAGCCTGTGGGGCACTCTCGTGAGTCAGCACATCACCAGTTAGGTTCTGTGTCTGCTGAATGCTTGAAGGCACGGACAGCCTCTGACAATTACTAAAAATTACACTGAAAAGTTTGGTAATTTGCTTAGTGATCCAGCTCAAAGGTGGATCACTTTAGGGACACTTCTGAGATCTAACAATGGAGCTGTTTTCTCTCTGTACCCTGCTGTACTGCCAAGAGAAAGAGTAAAATTAAAATCTACGCTTGAGTTTATTTGAAAGCCTTGCTGGGAACACCATCCACAGGACTATTTATTTCCCCTGAACTAATTTTATGTGTCACTAAAGGAAATTTCCTTAATTTGCAAGACTAAGAAACCATAATTTAAATGCTCTCTACACAGTACAAAATCACAGCATCCTGAAGACTTCATGGAGAACTCCCTTACTTCAGACAGCTGAGTAACTTCAGTGATCACTTTCTTCACTTAGGCTAAGAATTTACTTTCTAACAATCCAATCTCAGACCCAGAAGGTCTCTTGATGAAAGCTGCATTTTCTTTGTGATAGCAAACACTTAATTAGTGACATCCATGCTTAAAACCTCTATCAAATGAGGTTTAACCTGAGTTAATTGTCTCAAATGATCAATTGCTGCATACAAGAAACATCCCCTTCATCACATTTATCCACAGGGCAGAATGCTACCGTTTTAAATACCTAAATAATTCAGTCACATCTCATCATTTTGCTTTGAAATATGCACATATTGAGATTTTAAACTACTCCCACTGGATTGCCTATATATTTGATTCATTTCCTCTTACCACAGCATCAACACTCAATTTTTTATGCAGCTAAATGTGGAGTAAGTACAAAGTTAAGACTCACATTCTTTGCAGGAAATTCATAGCATATTCATTTCCTATGACTTACTGCTATGCTCATTGTTTTACCTCATATTCCTCATGATTCAAAATGTGTAACTTAATACAGATTGCTAAATATTGTGTAAATCAAAGAAAATGTAGGTTAGAATAATACCAAGTAGGATTACAATTGTAACTGTCCTCTTCACAGCTTTTAGACAGCATCCCTGTCCTGCTTGTTTAATTTGCGCCACTGATGATCATTAGTTATTTACTAAATAATTCAGTTAATCAGCTGTATGAAATTACCAGTTTACCTTACCACTCTTTCAGTTCTCTCTGTCTAATTCTCCAGTGAGTATGCAGTCACAAACAGCCAGATGCTGGTTTTTATACCTGAAATCCTGCTGGGATCACATCCTACCTGGCTTCACGGAAGCTGCATTTAGGCATCTCTTCTTCCCCCACACGCTGGTTTAAAAGATGTCTGTAAAATCCACTGAGATCCCTCTGTTTGGTCACATCCAGGTATGCTGAGAGACAGAAAGGAAGGTTGGATTTACTGTGCCACAAATACTCGTCACACACAACTCACAACTGGTACACACCACCACAACTGCAATTTCCATCCCGGAGGTTTTCAAATCCAAAGTGGAAAAAGCTCAGAGTAACCTGATCTGACCTCACAGCAGACCATGCTTGGAGCAGGAGGCTGCAACAGGTGACCTTCAGAGGTCCACTCCAGCCCAATTTGTCTTATGATCCCACATCCTGTGCTTCACATCTGCTCCTGATGCTGATCAGAATGTCTGAGGTAAGAATTGGAAACATTACCGTACCCCAGGCTTACGAGTCTTCCTTCAACAACTGACCCTCCCCCAAAAATTAAAAGTACCAATCCAAATAGTACTGACACAAACAGAGGAGCTTCCTCTGTTCCATTTGTAACACGTGCAAAGGAAAATAACAGACCAAGGTGGATCTGATTCAGGATCTGCTAATCTGGTCCTCTTTGATTTTAATTATCTCAAGCCTCACAGAGAGACCACCAGATGAATAAGTTGTAAATCATACACAAGGCCCTACTTCTTTTTCAGGACTATTATTTCATTATGAATCTCACCCTCAAGAGCTGATTCTCTTCTTTCTCTCTCCTCCTCCTCAGCTCTTTCTTGCAGCTTCTTCTTATAGGCTGAAGTCACAAAAGCCTCTTTGTGTGCAAACTCTCCTCCTTCCATTTCACGCTCTTTCTGAATTTTCCTTTCCATTCGTCTTTCTTGTTCCTTCTTTCTAATCTCAGCTGCTTTGAGGATATTGTGGATGTATCTGGGCTGAGGTAGAAGGGAAAGAAGTTACTGTGCTGAGAGGTAATTGTGGTGTCTGAGAAAACACAAATTGGGATTGATGGAGATGCTGAATTAAGTTGGTAATGGAAGAAAATTGCCAGGAGCTACCCTAATGTGTTCTCCCTCTGATTGATAGCTATCCAAAATAAACTGCCATTCCCTTTCAGACCTCTAACCTGGCACATTTCCCAGTACCAAAGAGAGGTTGCTGTATTCAATCAACACAGTCATCCCATCTTTGACTAGGGGGATTTTTACTCTAAATGAAAATAAATGGTTTTTTGATTTTTCATCCCTCTGTCTTCCTAACTGTAACAGCCTTGCCCTTCTTTTAAGGAGTGGGAAGCTTCCTTTCATACCCAGAACCTGACAAGAGCCTTCATATGAACTAGAATAAGTAACAATGAAAGCATCACCTTTCAGGACAATTCAGCAATGCTTTGAAGTTTACAAGTTAGCCAGTCATGCTTACTGCAGGCAGACAGAGTTGCACAGACAGGACACATTCTCAGGTACTGACCTTTTTGTCATCGTTTCCAGCTAACATTTTGGCACTGCTTTCTTTCTTCTTCTGCTGCATTTCATCGTAAATACTGTCATATTCATACACTGTAGCATCTTCTTCTAAAGCCTTCTGAATCTCCAATTTAGTCTAAAACAAAAACAGGCAAGAGAGGAAAAGACATCAAAATTATAATAATAATGAAATCTATACTATTTTGAAATATTTCATTCATATATTGTAATTTATACAGATCTACAGTATAAACTTACCCATCAGAACATTGAGAGTAAATTTAAAATAGTCCCTCACCTGTTTCATTGCTTGCTTTTTCAATGCTTCTCTTTGAAGACTTTCCCCAACAGTTGGCTGTAGGAAGGAAGCATTGCAGAAATAAAATGAATCACATTGACACAGGTAATATTCTTTTTCTACCATTCTAGCAAGCAACTATGTAATAGTCCAATTACAGACAGGTGTGATTCAGAAAATACTGAATTCTTCCTGCATGTCCATCAGAGATGTAGCAGTCACGAGCAGAGACACTGACAATCACATGAAAAAAGAAAAACTGTATTCATAAATACAAAAATCTGCAAGGATTTGGTATTTATTTCAAGACTGATCTGTATCATTAGTTGTGTACTTTCAGAAATAAGAACACAGCTAAACAGCATGTACTTCAAATGTTACTGTTTAATCTCTCAAGATTAACGTGCTAGAAAATAGCAATACTAATCTTTCCTGAAAAGAAACAGATCCCTAGTGAAAATATGTTTTCTAATCATACTATCTTTTACAAAAAAGCTTCGCATTTTATTTACTTTTTTTCTTTTAATTAGTTTTGACCTGAACTACATATCTATCTTTTCTCAACCAATAGGTAATGGTGTTTATTAAACAGATCCACTATAATGGCAGGACTGATATCCTTGTTTATGTAATTAAATGTCTCTTAATCTTAAAAAGCAGAAATACGAAGAAAAAATCCTTTTGGATTTTGGCAGCTTCCCAAGTTTTGCGACTTTGACTAATACATGCTCTGTGTCACATTTTAAAAAGGCAAAGAGATTCTGTAATTTGTTCGTAATAAAATTAAAAAATGAAAACCAAGTAGCAGGGAGCTTGGCAGCAGGGACTAAGATCTTCTGAAATCAAACAGAATTAGCACCATCTAAATTCAAACAGGTCCCCTGAACATGCAGGCTTTTAAATTCATTTGATGTTTAAAATAAAATAATGACATGCCGCGACCCCTCTTTCTTATCCTATTAAAACTGTAACAGATGTGTCAACAAGGAAAAACACCAAGTGCTTTTCCACAATTTTCTGCAGGACAGACTGTAAACAGTGCAAATCTTTTTTTTTTCACTGGGTAATTTCAGAACAGGGAAGCTGTGCTGGGACTGAGTTTCATTATACGTGACTCTGCGCACCGTTTCTCCCCTCTCCCCTCCTCAGAGGTGCCTGCTCGATTTGGCAGGTGGGCAGTGCTGTGTGAGCAGACACCGGCCCTGTGCTGAGCACGCAGCTCCTCCTCGGCACTGGGAAAGACTAAAATCACAAATTCTCACCCATTTCTGTCCCTTTACCCAGCTGGCATTTTCACAAAGACCACAGGAACATCTGATATCTTTGGGGGCTCTGTCACCCACCCAGGATGGGACTAACAAACAGGTACAGACAGTGATTGCCTCTAGGGGATTTTTTTTTCTGCTATGGAAACCATAAATAATAAAAGTATTTGCAAACTTCTCTGTGGCTTTTATTTTTTTAAAATGCCAGAAATGTAGTATCTCAGAGGAGTACCAAGTAATTCCAGACTCAGCAAGAGAAGGTAGGTGCTAAGGTAACACTGTCATTATTTGGAGAAGTACATATAGTATCATACAGTAGAATCCCCCAATCTCTAGATACTCTCAACCTTCGCTCACCTCCCACAAACACGTGACTTTCATAAATAATACTACAATCAAAACCCCCTGAAACATAGAACACTGAAAATATTCCTTCCTAGCTCACTCAAAGCAAAGGACTCACCAACAAGGAAAAAGGAGAATTCAAAAGGGCACGTATTCTCACTTTTTCTGGTGCTATAATTGCTAAACACAGACTTAGATTAAATCCATCTCTGCCTTCAAAATGTTAAACCCTGTGGCTAACAAAGGGAAAGCGTGATGTGCACTTAATGGAAGAAAAGCCCTGCACTGATTCTGTGCTCATCACTGAAAAGCAGCTGCTTTCTATGACTCAGGTGCAGACAACCAGGTAAGGAAGCAGCCCAGGCTTTAGGAAGCTGAGCTTGGCAGACATGAGCAATGCACAGAGCTGATCGTGGTATCAGGGACTACGCCCTGTCTGCTGCAGCTTGCTGATTATTTGGACTAGAACTGGATATAGTCTTTTACTTATCTATGCAGCTGGTTGGTTGGTTGGTTGACTGGGGGAAGTAGATAGGGGATTATTTAGTTCAAAACCTACAAGAATCCTGGCTTCATTCATCTCGTGTTTACCTCTGCTTACAATACTGAAGAACTCAGGTTCTGAAGAACTGATGTTCAGGAATAGTTTACAACACTGTACTTAATTTTACGACATATACCTTCTTTTGAAAAGGCTATAAATGAGTCAGTATAAACCCTAAACAGCCATTTTAAATTAGCATAGAACACACATCAGCATTACACAGAAAACCTCAATTTCCTCCTGGCTCTTGGGAAAGAAGACAGTCCTTTGTTTGAAACATTGAGGGTCATCACTGAAGGTCTCCTCTGTGGGGAACTTTTACACTGGTTTAACAGAAAGGTACCTCAACAGTGAAGAATGTCCCCTACACTATTCCAGAAAGCAGGGGCTCAGTGAAAGACAAAACAGATTCCGCAGTTACATTCACAGAATAAGCTTTATTCCACCAAAATATTTGAAATACTGCTTAGAATGTTTTCCTTGTCTGCCTACATGGAATAAATGCGCTAATCTACAAAGATTATATAAACACTAAAGTAATACATAATCCTCATTATTGGACATATGATGGTAAAGAAGTCCATCTGCCATTTCTCCAGAGTGGCAGTAAGTTTACAGAAAACAAACACCTTCACCAATGGTTTATGGTGGACAATTTCCTGTTGTGCTGTGAGCTCTGATAGATGAGAACTTCCCGTCCTTTTGTATTGTTTTACTTATCAACTGCCCATTTATTAAATGCCCTATAAGCTTAGCAATCTGTCTCGTACTTTTTCCCTCCCTCTAGTCAAGATATTCTTCTGAAGCACAAAGCTTATAGTTCAATATTTTCTGGAAAGAAAAAACATTTTAACCCTATCCTGTGAAAGGACACAGAATCCATGCAAATCAAGGAACTCTTGAGAAATGAGGCTCTCCAGTCTACCACTGCTACCAGACCATGGAAGATAGCTTGTACACAACTGAAAAGGTTATTTAAAACAAAAAAAGGCAATAAATTACCCCAATCTGCTAACATTTCTCATGGTTCTCTCCATTTCTTGCCTCCTTCTCACTCTAAAATGAGCTACTTACACCCTATGTACATGGATTTAGGAGTGAATCCTTATGTCTTGCCCTCATAGTGAACTGTACAATCCAACTAAAACCTGCACATGAGACTCCAGTCTTCATGGAGAAGAAAAATAAAAAACACATCAGGCAACAGATTCCTCTCGATTCACACACAACATGAGTCATGGCTGCTAGCAGAAGATCAAGAGAATGAACACGAAAAACAAGTAATGTACACAGAATTAACTTTCCTCGGCACTCCTTCCTAGTTTCCAGAAACCAGAGCAAGGACTTCCTGAACTGGAGGATGCACCTGAACCACTGTTTGACACCAAGAGCATCCCCTAGACTAATCCATTTCTGAATCCATTTATAATCTTGGCCATGCCACAGTATGCTGTGGCAAGGAGTTCCCCAGCTTAACTACACAACTTCCTTTTGTTTAGATTAAACCAGTTACTTGGTAATTCTACCCTATCACCTACTGCTCATATTATGAAAAATGGCAACACCACCTTACTTCTCTGAATTATTCTTGATTTCACATACATCCTCTTGACCTACTCTTTGCCACTTCCTCCTTCTCAGAAAACTCTTTTCTAGGAGCCCTTTTACTCAGTCTTATTTTGCATGGAAACTGTTGCATAAACTCTGATCAGCACCAACATCAATTACTCAGCAAATCCTTTTTAGTCAGACTCTTCCTCTGAAAAGTTGCAAAGGGAATGGAAGGATCCGTAAGCAAAACTAAAAATCCGAGCCTACAACAAGATATAGTTTTCTGCTTATTTTCAGCTTCTGCCTGCTTAAACACTCCATTTATCTACTAGGTGGTCACTCAAAAAACCCACCAAATCCAGCTGATAAATTCTCAGAGCTGTTCACACTGGCTCCAAAATCTCTCTCCCAAACTGAGCACCTACTAAGGTCTATGTACAGTTATTTTTTTCATCCTGTATTAACAAATCAGTTTTGAAAGACTGGTACAGTACAGGAACATGCACTGGGTAATTCAGGTGCAATCACGGAATAGAAATTTTATTTGCTGTACCACAGAGATAATTTCAACTAAACTCCAGAGGTAAAATGGAACAATGAACATCACACAGACTGACAAGCCACCTTTTCCCAGTCAACACTGTATTTCCAGAAAATTTCCACCCCAGATTCTCTGTTTCTTATTAACTAACACAAAGACTATCTTCAGCAACTAACATCCATTAATGTACTTAGTCACATGGAAAAAAATATCCAAATTCCTTCAGCAAGGGTAGAGGCGAAATCTGAGTGAAAAATGCATACTAACATTAAAAAAAAAAGGGAGCAAAAGTTTGGTATCTAATATATAATCACAGACCAAGTCAGGTGTGCAGATTTCCCAGCACAAACTTTATTAGAGTTCAGTTAAAAATACATAATCTCCAGACATTTGAGATGTAGTTCTGACTGATAAGGTAGCAGACAGGAAATGAAACCCCTCCCAAATGCTGCTCCTTATCTTGAAAAGCTCTGAAATTATTACTGAACTAATAAAGTAATTCTGATTTTTTAAAAAAACAATCTTCTTTGATAAAGGCAGTTATGAGATTATTACTTTTTGCTGGGTATGTACCATACTGATGAGCACAACTTTTAAGAGCTTTCATAACAGACTCTGACAGTGAATCTGCCAGGTTTTCTGAAAGGGAGGATACTTGAGCTGTTAAGCTAAAAGTTGACAGACAGCATCATGTATTATTTTTACTAGAATGATTAGCATTCATTCTTTTCTTTCAGTGTTTAGATATTAAGAGAAAATGAAAAAGTGAAAAAATACAAGACAGCCCGCAGGAAGGTTCCCAGACCTACCACATAATGTTTAATGACAACGGATTAAATGAGGTTTAATCCTGGGATCTGGAAAATGTGGGGTCAGATCCTTAATGCAGAGAAAGACACCAAATCCCATCTAACAGGGAAAGTGCTCCATTACCATCTCCAGTGGCTGTGTCTAAAGCAAAGCCTCTCTCTATAGCTGCACTGGAGGGATGCACCTCTGAGGATCACAGCTAAGTGAGGAAGGAGATGGGATTGAAAACATTCCTGCCCTGTTTCCTGTAAGCTGCACCGAGGCAGTTTCATGTTGAGGGCTGAGGGGATATCACCAGGAAGGCCCTCAGCCCTTTCATGCCCTGCAAAACGGGAGCTCAGACACCTTCAACAGCAACATTCCAGATTTTCTAATGGAATGAGGTACACAGGGGCTGGGAATTGCTAAATTCAGGCTTTCTGTGACATAAAATTAACTGCTAGCTCATTAAAATAAAAATACATTTTAAAAATAAACATTTTGCTGAGTCAGAAACCGATGAAAATTATTCGATGCTTAATTAGCATTGCTTTTCTCAATCACACGAAAGAGCAAGCACAGAGTGAAGCTCTAGGGAGGAAAGAACATTTTTCTTTTTTCTTTTTTTTACAGGTTTCTGTAAGGGCCCCAGCCAAGCCATATGCCAGCCCTTCCCGGACACTTCCCGTGCTTCCAGCAGCACATCCAGGCGGGATTTACCAGCACGCAGTGCCCTCTACTGGGGCACGTACAGAGCGAGTATTCCGAACGCAACACTTCAAGAGAAATTAAAAATTAAAAGATTATAGAAAAGAACACTGTCACGCAAATTTCATGCACCTTCTTTTACTTTAGAACTTTTGGGTTGTACAGCTTTGCTTCTGTTCACAGTATGAACGTCATAAAATCAATTACATCAAATTTGGGTGGAATGAGCTAAAGGATAAAATACACTTAACTACCACGCCTCAAAGTTAATATCAGAGTGAGGCCTGTCGATTGCTATTGGTCTTTCTATTTGCAGGCATTCACCAGTGACAGCCAAAAAAATCTCTTTACTAGCTACAGTTAACTCTGGCAAACAGGTTGTCACATGTGCTGAACTTCTGGAAGAGTTGACAGAAAGTAACAAGAAAATCATCACTTCTATGGCATGTGTACTAAAGAAAATACAGATCATATTTCACACTCAAATCCAAAATGATGACACATATCCTAATGACACTGCCAAAACCTAATGCAGCCATTAAGGGTTGGACATAAATAAATTTGCAGAATACGGGGCAAATTTCAGAAGAAAATTGTTGAACTGACCTCTTCATCTGACTCATCTGCAAACACCGAGAGCTTCTTCGAAACAAGATTTTTCTGTGGCAACTTTTTGGGCACAATAAGCCCATATCTAGAGGGGAAAAAAAAGTTACCTTTAGCATCACTTCCAACATAGCACGTTCCAAACCAAAAATCTGCCATTTACCATTTGAGAAGTAAAAGATCAGCATCAACATAACATATCAAAGTTATACGTGAGCAGCCTTTGCAGCAGAGCACACCTGCCAGCTTCTCCCAGAGCAATGATTGTCTTAAATTAGGGCACAAATCCCTCTTGTGATTTTTTTTCGCTCTCAGAGAAGTAAGAAATTACTGTTTAATCTTAAGGGATTTGGTCTTAGTCTACACCAGGCACTATTCCGTGGCTATGTTTGCAGTGCAGTAATTTCATGTTTTGCCGGCGATGTAAACCACAGGTGCAGCTATGGCAAAGGACAAGATTTACAGTCAGATTATGTCGTGCTGAGATTGATTAACCACACATAAACAACTCTTCTGCTGACAAACTCCATCGTTGTGCTAAACCCACTTCCTTTTGGTGCTGAGCAACCTCTAAATCGGAGATTTCCTGCCCACCTGCCTTTCCCCGAGTCCATCACGGAGTGAACAGCTCGCCTCAGCGTGTATGGCTGACCTGACTGGAGCACCCCCGGTTCTGAGGGTACCACACGATCCCCGTGACCGCTGTTTGCTCCGTGAGCCCTCATCCCGCCCCTCAGCTCCGTCTGGCCCGGCCGCGGAGGCCGAGCAGGAGCCGCTGGCCCGGCCGCTGCCGGTGCTCGAAGGTGGGAGGTGCGAGGGAACACTGAGGAGAGTCTCCTCCGTAACAGTGAAAAACAACCCCGGGCAACACCGCCGCACCCTCAAGCGCCTGCCCGCTGTTTGAGTTCGGTTTGTTTTTAATAAACACAGTTCTAAAGTCAGGCCAAGACAGCGAGGCCGCGCGGCGGACACCTGGGACAAGCGAGTCCCCAGGCAAGGGAGTTCCAGCGCTCGCCCCCGCCCTCAGCGGCGGTCCCAAGTCCCCCGCGGCCGCTGCCCCGCGGCCCGGCGGAGCCCGCCCGCCCCGGCCCGCCGGCACTCACTGCTTCCCCAGCGCCGCCATCTTGCCCGGCCGCCTCCCCCGCGCCGCCGCTGCCGTTCCGCGGCCGCAGATTCCTCGCGGCCGAGTCCTCCCCACGCACTTTCCCCACCCGCCCCGGAGATCCCCACGGCACCGCGCCGCGGTCCTGCTCCGAGAGGGCAGCGGAGAGCGGGCGGAGGGGGCTGGAAGCGGCGGAGGGGATTTCTTTTTAACGGCTCGTTGTCGAGGGGCGAAAGTGCTGATCGGGGAACGGCGATGGCGGGCGCTCCCTGAGGGGGGGGAGCCGGGGGCGCCTCAGGGCAGTGCCGGGAAAGGTCCCGGAGGAGGGAAAAGCCCTGAGGGGGAAAAGCCCTGAGGGGGAAAAGCCCCTGAGACGCTGCCGGGGCCACCGGTGGTCGCCGCTCCCTGGGCCGGGGATGAAGAGCCGCACTGTCCCACCCCCAGCCGTCACCGACCTGTCGCTTGTTTCCCACTAAAGACTGAAAGAGGAGTTTAATTTCCCAAAATGTTATTAAAAAAGTGATTCTGCCAAAAGGGACGTTATTGGAAAGATGAAATCTCACTGCAGACAGTGCAGTTGCTCTAATCTCATGGTTTATCCCAATAGGAAAGCTTTTTGTGTTATAATAATAGTGCTGGGCTTTTCTGCAACATGTTCAGAAGAACGTTACAAAATGCTGGTTAACAATCTTTATTTAAAATTATTCCTAAAAGGTCCTTTAAGGAGCCTGAACTTTGAACATTTTTGCTGTATCATTTATGAGCAGTGTAACTTGGGAGCCATAAAGATGTCCCTGCCTCTCTTTTTCCCCATCAGAATTAATGAAAGAAACCTGTAACACTTTAAGCCTTTAAAATTCAGCAGCTATACTGGCAAAATTCTTTCCTTTAATGTTTCTATTGCTTTTTCTTGATAATCCTTAACAGATTCCCCATCATCTTAACTAATAATCCCTAACAGACTTCAGCCATCTTAACAACAAATACTACTGGCTATGCCTAAAAAATAGAAAATAACAGTTAATTTAATAAAATATGTGAAACACCAGAATCACGAGAGTTAGATGAGAAATTAAGAGATTTAATTGGAGGTACACTAGAACTGGATGCTAAAAGGGGCTAAGGATGGTTTTTTTCAGTGTGTTGGCTCTTTGTGATCTCTGTGAGTGCCAGGCAGGTGTGAAGCCACTGGTACAGGTATTCGGCTGGAGCAGAGCCCCGCTGCCACACTGCTGCTCGAGGGACACCTGGAACAAAAAAAACCAACTGTAAATACAACAGGAAAAGTCCAAACCATGAGCAGTGTTGCCACAAACACAGAAGATCATCCCCTCAGCAGAGTTTACCCTGAGCCCAGTAATCCCAGGAATGGTGATGCTTTGAAAAGCACGCAGCTCTATCGTGACAGTGACCTCTCAAGTGCTGGCTTTCCACTACTATTTATCTTTTTTTGTGGCGGGTGCTGTGTTGTACTAAGTGCTCTGCTATATTTTAATGCTAAACCAGCACATATATATGGAACATATGGACATTACCTGATGTCTATTTTAAAGGAATTCCCATAATTCTGAGTTATACCTGCATTCACACCCCTGATCTGCCACTGCTCTCTCAGAATAGGTTCCATCCTGGGAAGCCAGCCTTTCCTAGGATACCAGCAGTTTCCAAAGTTACATTCTTTAATCTAATTACATCAGAGTCCCTAACTGTAGGAAAACTGGATACTCCAGGCCTGTTCTGTTCTTTCCAGTGAATTAGTATAATATATATGAGGAGAACACATGAAAAGGAACTATGACTGCCTCAAGTGTTTACTCTTTATCAGCAGGCAGGGTACTGTTGATCAATATCCCCAGCTAAAGTAATAACTCTTGTCCACGTTTGGTTTTTAACAGGCCTCTCAGACTGGTATTAGATCGTGGAGAGAGAGATCTCAACTAGAACAAGTAATTTCTCTTGCAGAGATATTGCAAATAATAATAACAGCCTCTTGACTGCTCTGGCACCAAAACCAGCTCATGTTCATTAAAGGAGAGAAAGACAGACTGACAAACAGCTCCTGTCTATGGCCTGTGAGTACATCCAGCACTTGGCAGATGGTGTTTACGAAGAGGAGGGCTCACACTGTGTGTTCCTGTTTGGAGCTGGGTCAGTCCCTAGGGCAGGGCACAGAGGTCTGAAGCAGATTTGCTTGCCAAAAGAACCCTCATTCTTCATACGTCTTTACATATTACTTGCCAAAAGAACCCTCATTCTTCATGCTTATCAGGAGGTTTACAATGAGATCACTGGTTCTGGAAGGTTTCAAAGCTGATCTGCTCCCCTTTCCTGAAGGCAGTGAATTGTGAGTCTAAACTTAACAGGTTGATTTCTATTGACCAAAAAAAGACTGCAGATATTTAGGACCCTTTATCTGTTTAATCTATTGTGAAATCAAAGTTAATTTCTGAAGTAAGGCCCTTAAAAGCACTCAGCTGAATGTTGCCATTGACACAGTTTCATTGTTGAACCAGGCCTGGTAACCTCGCAATGAGTTTATGATATTTACCAGCGATGAGGTCCAGCACCAGCTCTGCTTGAACTTGCACAGATGAAGCAGTTGGATCAAAGCAATAGATCTCCTGAATCAAATTGTCATCAAGCTTCTGCAATGCAGAGAACAAAAAGATTAGGGTGTTTGTGAAAAACTCACAGAATGAAAGATAGATGAGAAACATATAGGAAATCTATAGGCAGTGAATTATTTCACTGCCATTTCCCCCTTGGCAAATTCCACTGCGTCTTCTTGGAGGAGGAAGAATAGAAAACAAAACCATTTGAATTCTCACCAGTTTACACTGACTCCAGCTCTCAGTCTCCTCTGAGCCCTTCCACTCTGGATGCAAAAGCAACAGCACAGCCTTAACTATGTCATGTACCAGAGCTGGGGGTTCTGCACAGCTCTTTATTCCAGCAAAGCTCTCAGCACCGCGTTTCCGGACACACTCACGCAGCTCCTGCAGCATGAACCGGTGGAACAGAATCCCTGCGTGCCTCACATTTGCCACACGTTCTGCCTCTGCAATCAAAAACAAACTTCTCAAGAAGCCACTCAGAAACATCTGCTACTCAAGACTTACATCACTGACTGACAGTCTGTGTGCTAGATCCCTGAGGGCAACAAGGTGTCTGCTTCACACCTTTGATCTCAGCATGAAGTACCCTGTGAGCCAGTTAAAATCTGCCCATTCTGTTTAACTCTACTCTGCTAAGCACTGAGACTTGCTCGGGAGTAGTTTATATATACCAAGGATTTGTATTTGTCTTTCCATACTTGTAGAAATGATACTTTTAATATAGTTTTACTGAGATTCCTAATTTCACCCCAAAAAACTATCTCACGTCTGTATGCACAATACCCAGCACTTGTGTTGGTTCTGTTTCCTCTAGAGTCCTCTGCAGGATCTCCGAGCAGGCAGCTTGGACCATCTTTAGCATGTTCTGCAGGTCTTTCTGTTCCTGAGGTGGTAATTTCTTGTGCTGTCCAATGCTGATATCAAATATGCCAAGAGTTTGTCTTGATAGGTCATGGAGAGGTACTGCAATGTGGTGTTCTCCATGGACAGAAGTGAGAGTGACCTCTGAACTCTCTGTGCACTTGAACAGGTAATCTCTGAAATGAAATGTGCTAGGCTTTACCATTTTGGTTTGTTTTGGTGATTTACTTAGAGTATTTAAGATATCATTCATCTCTTGTTGTTAAAATAAAGATATTAAACTAAATCGTAGTTTGTTTCCTTGAACTGAAATTTGCACAGCTCTAAGTATCATTCAAGGCATGTACACAAAGGAAAAAATAGCATTTTTTCACACAATATTGCTTAGCCAAGGTGATTGCTGAAAATCATGAGAATTTAACAAATCTTGCTTTAAAAGCAGTTTGCTGTTTCTAACTGCATTGCCGTTTGTTCTGGAGAGTTTTATAAAAAGTAGAAACAGCTGCTGAAACAGCAAATGGCTGTTCAAGCAACTTTGAGAACAAGGATTATATGCTTAAAAGACAAGTCTGTGAGGATCTTGGCAGTGGAAGGAAACAGAGAATTGAAGGAAATGAGACTAATACGGCCAGGAAAAAATACAGATTATTCTAAAGAGCAACATGGTTCAGTGTAGGCTGTAATCCTGCAAACCTTGGCAGCTCAGCTGGTAAGCATTAAGTCAGAAGTTAAGTTTTGCAGCCTAAAGTCAAAGAGAAAATACTCCTCAGCCCTTCACAGTTCAGTGCCATGTGAAGCCTTGATAGTGAGAGAGCTGCAGCCAGACACTCTCGGGGCTGCACTGCCCGGGCCTTCCTGCAATGTGGGCCAGCCTGATGCAGGCTGAGGCAAGGAGCAGAGGGGACAGTCCCATTGCAGGTGGGACTAACCCTAACCCTAACCCTGCAGCCTACCTGAGGAGGTTTTCCTCTCTGAGGAGAACAACAGGAGAGCTGTGGATTTCCTTTTGTCCTGTGTTATCTGTAGTGATCATCTCGCACAGATCATAGTTCTGCCAGAGAGAAAAGAGAGGTTTAGCTGCAGCCAAGAAAGAAACAGATATTTTGAAGCTTGGAGAGGGAGGAAATGGTTTCTTTCTTATATGAAACTCCTATGTAGATTCAAGAGCAATGGGGATGGTTTAAAGACATCTCCCAAGAAGCTTAGTTTTATTGCCAGAGATGGGTGAAGAATGTGCCCTGGACCTCCCTCAGCCAGACTGTTTAATCCACCCCAGGCTCCACACTGAGGAACACCCACAGGCCTGGAGGCTTCCATTCTTTCCCCCATCCTCTTGCAGTCCTTTTTCACATCATGTTCGTGTCAGTGTGCCTCGACACATGAAAAGCACAGAGGGGAGCGAGTGTTCTGGCTATCAGGCTGCTAACAAGGGAACAGTACTGAGCCTGGAATGACAACAGAACACTGCCAACATAAACCATGCTTATCAGAGGAAGCAGCTGAATTATGGCTGCAGCAGATGTCATACAGACTTTGGGATGACACGGGATCAGTCCTAAATATTGCATGCACTTTTCATCTCCTTAACTCACTGGTACATCAAGTGACAAGCTTCCAGGGCCTGAGTGCCTGTGAACAACTGGAATATGACCTGCACGGCGCAGGGCTGCCTTTACAAGCTGGTTAATTGGGAACCAGTCACTTCCTGAGCTGTATTTACGTCTTGGCTGCTGACATAAGTTCAGAACAAAGAGCTAATACATTAGCTGGAACATTCTCTTGTCCCATAAAATACCGTAATTTTGACATGCAGAGGATCTCCAAAGAGAAGCATTTCCTTTTGTGCAAGTCCCAGACAGCAAAGCTATGGATGGATGGATGGGTGTGGGGTTCTGCTCTACTGGTTGCTATGCAGCAGTGAGCACTGAAGTAGAATATTCCCTTTCCCTATGGAGAAAGGGTTATACTAGCAGTGCTCTTGAATTCTTTTACATGGGAGGATGAAAAGAATGAAGAGGGGTCTCCTTTACAGAGAGAATCTTCCCTCTCTACCTTTGTAGCCCTTTTGTTGCACAGGCAGGCACAAGAATCTTGTGCAGGCTTCAGTTTTAATGATAAAACCACTGGGAAAACACAGGCAGCTGGAGATGGCACGCCCTCTCTAAAGCAGCCTTTCAGCCCCTGATGGTTACAGACCTTTTCTCTGCAGTACCTTGTCTTTGCCAGGTGCCACCAGGTATGTTGTGACAGTGTGGATGCTGGGTGTCCTGGGATACAACCAGTCCAGAGCAGTGATAGCCACTTGTAGGACATTTTCCCGCATGCAGATGTGGTGGTAGGCTTTGCTGAATGCATGGCAAACTCCCTGTGAAAGCAGAATCCTCCAAGTGAGCCAGGCAATTCCACATGATTTGGGAGAAAAAAGCTGAGGAAATGTTCATGTTGTAACAAATTGCTTTAATCAGAAAGTGGAAAGGTGACTGTGAAATGTCCCTTATCAAATAATGCTCTGAAGTACTGAGGAGCCGGTCACGGCCAAGTCCTTCACCAGACAGAGCTGATTTTTAGTGGAAATTGCCAAATGGACCGGTAAGGTTGGCTTGCTGCGCTCCCTGCTGCCCAGATGATGCATCCACAGTGAGGCTGATCCCAAAGAGCATCCCAAAGAAATCCGGACAACTGTCATTTAAAATTATTCCACCACATAAAAAGTAAGGTTTTGGGTCATTTTACAGAAATGAAAACAAATATGAGATTGAGAGCTTCAGGAAATAAAAGCTGCTATCTTTGGACTTTGCACAAAAAGTCAATTAACTTCCTAGTCAGGAGAAGATTTAATAAATTATTGATGAAGTGATACCTCATAATCAATTTCATATAAGATGCTGATCACCAGGATACTGATAAGGTGCTCTCCTTACACCACTTTCACCCTATACTGCAGAAGGGGACCCACAGATTTTTTTTTAGTTGTACATCTTACATTTACTCAGAACAAGCATATAAAATTCACAATTGCAGGTTGGAGTCACAAACTGCTTTCAGATGGTGCCCACCTCGTAGAAAGTGATCTCGTGGGTCAGGAAGATGGATTTCTCACACTGGTCCCGAAGTGTGTCAAGTCCAAGAATGCCAAAAACTCTCCAAAAAGCATCGTGCAGGGGCAGCACCAGGAGTGAACCTTTCCTCTCCTCCACAGGGCAGTCAGAGTTCCAGAAGTGAATGTTTCCGTGGAGCTGAACTCTTGGAACATAGATTGGCTTTCCCTGGTCAATGGCTGCAAAGCTGAAATACAAATTTATGAGGAGGTTTGTCAGGAGGAGCAGAAAACCTTTAGTAAAACAGTAAATACTGCAGCTTTAATCCCTCCCTGTTTTTTGGCATCAGAGAAGGAAGGTGTGAGCTCCATACCCTGACCACACTCAGCAATACCACATTTACCATTTGCATCCCAAAGGCAGTGGTAATAAATAGGCACTTTTCATCCTTAGGACATTTTAACAACATCAGCTAATGAATGGAATGAAAAGGAATACAGAAGCAAGGAGCAGTTACATTTAATAGGTTAGAGCCAGCAATGTTTAAAGAGACAAATACGTCTGGCTTTTGGAAATGACAAGTGAAGAAGCATGAAAGCTGTTTATAGCATAAACACTAGGGAAGGAAAGGCATTGTTCTCAAAATATCCTGTGGATATAAACTGGAATAAGGGAATTAATTTTTAAAGAAGAAAATGTAGGCCCAATGCCACAGACATTTGCTAAAGGATGAGATTTATTAGACTGTGAGCTAATCTCCCCAAGGAAAGGAGTGAAATCCCAAACAGAGCAGTTCTAAGCAGAGCATGTGGAGTATAAGGACATGTATAGGATATTGGATCATTCCTCAACTGTCTCTTGGGAGATTTCCACTCTGGAGTACTCCATCAACCTCAGTTTCCAGCGCATCCCAAACACTGCCCCATCCATTCCAAACAGTTTAGAGGAAAAGGAACAGTTATTTGGAGCTTTTCTTACCTTACTCCTTTCATGTCTCTGTGCAGTACCTGGTTTAGGACATAGGGAGCATCGTCTGCGGTGCAGGCCACGTAGCGCAGGAGAACCTGACCCCGCTCTGGGGAGAGCTGGTTCTCCTCCAGAAGGGCAATATATGCACTGATCCTCTTGTTATCCCCATGGGCTTCCATGTCCTAGCAACCAAATGTTCCCCATTACAGTCTGTACATTAGCCACTGGCACTGATTTCGTGGACTTAGCGCTTGTTTAATTTTTGCTGAGATGCTGCTCTGGGTCACTGAGTTTGTGTGTCACCAACCCCATGACATGGCTGTGTCTCTGCTGTGGCTGTGTCTGCCTGGTGCACTCTGTGACAAGCACAAACACTCGGTGTTTTGATTGGCAAGGAAAACTGATTTCCTTTTTCCTGTTGCTAATGGGGAGGAGTAAATAGAAAAATAATCCCTAACTATAATCTGTGCCTAAGCAAAAGTCCTACAGATTTCTTCTCCGATAGGATATTCCTTTAAGGAAAAAGACAAACAAGAATTTGTGCCAGAATTGCCACATTTACAGACCTAGACAACACTGCAAGAACACTTCAGCTACACTCAGAGAAGTCTGGCTTTGAGGAGGGCTTTAATGGAGAGGACAAACAGCTAAAGTTGCGGCTGTAAATTAAAAATGAAACTATTTCCACTACAAATTAACCATCTGTGTCCCAAACTGACTTTGGTGTGTTTTATTTCAGAAGCTCCAAAACTACAACTGTGGATTTCCAGATCTGATCTGAGTCAGCTTTTCCAAAACTGAGACAAAATTGTCCATGAAATTGTTCTATACTGGCAGAGCAAGGATGCCTACCTGGGACAGGGCCTTAAACACTGCTTTGTACACTGGTTCCATGCTTGTTCCGCTGGTCTCAGCCACCTGCTGGATATCCTGCAGCCATTTCCTCCTGGCTGAGCTTTGCAAGCTCTTCGTGCCACTTTGTTCCACACTTGTGGTCAGGAATCTCACCAAGTTATCAATAATTTCATCCTCGTTGCCAGTGAACTCGGAAACAATTAACTCAAGGAAAGTCTGGAATGCCTTTGGGGATAGCTTCCCCACCCTGCTGAGCTGTGGGTATCGGGAGCAAAGCTGTTCCTTTGCTAGCAGGAAGAATATAGAAAATAAGACAGGGAAAATCTAGTTGATTGATCAGTTTTGCAAAATACAGATCAAGACCTAAACCGGCTTTGGGCGGAGTCCATCCAGTCCATCATTCCAGGTTTCTTTCAGCTATCTCCTACATGGAGGTGGTCACACTGGCAGGTAATCTCCAGTTTCTAGACAGGACGCATCCTTTTCTCTAGATGCCTGCTTTGCCCCCTGTGAGAAGGAACCCCGCACAGCCCTGCTTTCTGTCCTGCTGCTGGTACCTCCGCAGCCGGTCTGTCAGAGCTGTCCCGGCGCGGCGCAGGCTCTGCCCAGCCCGGCTCTGGGCTCACGGGGGTGCTCTTGCACAGCCTGAGGAACGTGCAGGCGCTGCCTGGCTCCGGGAGCCCGGCCTCCGCGGGGTCTCTGGGACTGATGCTTCCATCATTTTTTCTGCGTCCTGTTTTCAAATTCTGTTGGACCCGAAGACGTCCCTGCTCATGGCAAGGTGTTGGACTAGATGATCTTTACAGGTGCCTTCCAATCCAAACCATTTTATCATCGTTATCACTGATTTTAGCTGAAGAATTAGCAAGTACTAACTTGGCCCCAGTCATGGTGGAGCTGACTGTTAATGCTGTCTTATCCACCCCATCATCTAAGGAATATTCAGTATTCTAATTTAATTTCTGATTTTCTGACAGAACTAGGATGGAGAATTTTTCGATCGTATAAAATGTTTGGATTTTCACCTCCACTTTCTCCTCACTTTGAAGAAAGGGATGAAGAAAGAAATACACATGAAGCTGAATGTGGTATGATCACTTCCTTCACTACTGAGCCACAGCATAATGAATTATTTTCCCCATTACATCTAATGTTAGACTTTTCACTTAAGGAAAATCAAATAATTCTACTCACTTTTTACCCTGTGTTTCCATCCAGAAGTAGTGCAATGTCTGTGAACCCTTCCCCCAAACCTGCTTGTTCCACATCCTTGAGAGATTAGGTTGAGGCTGCTAGAAATAGTTTACATTGCTGGTAGGTGGTATTGATTTTGCTGTGCTCCCTTTCTATTTATTTGTCCTTTAGTTTATGAGCCCTTCATGGAAGGGACTGTGTCCTTCCATATTTCCATGGTGTGTTCTGGCATGCTTTGAATACAAGAGAGCAGTAAACTGCCAGTTTCTCCTGGCTGGACAGCCTGGAGATGATTAACTGTGACATGCTGGTGTGCTCCCCACCCCACCAGCTGCCTCCAGTGAGCTAAAGGACACAAAGTTAGCCATTTTTAGTGATTTGCAGCAGAACAAGCAGCATGAAGATGAGCATGGAGAGGAAAAACCCAGTCCTCTCCACCCAAGCACACATGCAGACATGTTCTTAATTGCCAGTACAGTGTTTCAGAGCTTCTTATGCCCACATGTTAATATGCATGAGGCTGCCAGACAGGTTCAGGTGAACCTGCAGCACTTCTGCTGGACTCAAGTCTTTTCTATCAAGGACCAAATTTGCTAAGTTTATGCAGTGAAATAAACCAACAGAGAAGTGAGACTTGAAGCTGCTCTGTAATTCATGAGAGCTGTGCAACAGTGTGGATAACTACGGGCTGTTTGAGACCCATAAGGAAAGCTGTTCTCTCCTGTGAGGTACATTCCTGCAGGAAGCACAGTAAAATGTATCTATTAAAAGTAGCTGGATAACACAGATGGACTGGACTAAAAGTGCAAACATGTCCTCAGGCTTTATGTGTGGTTTTTCACTGCCATATCACATGCATACATTGCATGTTACAGATGAAATAATTTTTCGACACATCCCAGTGTCATGAAAACGTTGGGCTACTTCTCTGCCTGGGAATCTTGCACAGGAGGAGGGGATGGAGCAATGCATTGACAAATAGGTCTGGGTAACTGTTTCTTTCCATTTTACACCTCATACTGTGTCTGCTTATGACGGCTTGCAAAACCAAACTGGTGCTTGCAACAATCTCATTAGCCCTGTCACTGAATGGTTGAAGGCCTCCCGTGTTCTCACAGAGAAGAGATTTTTCCTTACCCTTCATCAAGGCCTCTTTTCCCATGCCTCCCTTGAATGAGCTCAGAACAGCAACCACCTCTTCCAGGTCCAGAGAGCCACATGCATTGTGGTCCCACTTTTCAAAAAGTGCCTCCAAAAGCCGTTTCCTTTGGGCCACGTGAGACACGCGGTGAACCTGCAACAGAGGAGCAGTTGGTGTTTGGTAACTCCTGGACAGTGATGCTGGACACTACACAAGTGTAGACACCACACAAGTGTGGACACACTCTGCAGTGGTTGTGCCAGTCACATCATTCCTATGGGCCAGGCTGAATCTGTACATACATGGCTTAGACCTGGAGATGAATCATTAAACCTGGGAGACACTTAGAAACACTAAACACAGGAGACAGTTCAGTTTACCAGGCAGAACTAGCACTGCAGAGAGTTATTTCACAGTGAACGAATGAAGCCTGTGCTGGATTTAAGGTGAGGTCAGCTTAGGTAAGTGCAAGTTTCCCAGAACACAAATGTCTCCCCAGCAAGCACTAACCACAGCCTTGTCAGTGACACTCCAAGATGTGACAGTTCATATTTCTGTACACTGTTATTTTGCTGGTGCTGCCCTGAAGCGTGTGGGCTCCAAGCAAATACATGTTACCATTTGTCCTCTAAAGCCTGCATAGAGGGATAACTGGCTGGAGTGGAATTCTCTCAAAGGCCAAAAGACTGGCAGTGTGTTCTGTGTTCAGTGAGGACTATGGAGCCGTCAGATCCAATATCTCATCCAAATTAGGTCAGCAGCACACAGGGAAACCAGAAAGAGGTCTGAGGAAAAACACAGCCTGAGAAATGCACCACAAAACAGACCTGAAGTGATATGAGGCATCCTGATGCTGGGCATGAGGAAGGGGAATGTTTTTTTTCAACACATGGCAAGAGCACCTTGTAACTTGAACACAAAGAAGCCTGTGCACACATCCAGCCATGCACAAAGCAAACCCAAACACCCTTGTTTTAAAATCCTCCCCAAACAAACACAACCTCCTGTGTAGATGCCAGTGCAGTAGGTCAGAGATCAGGTTCTTGGCTATTATAAAGGTGATTAAGCAGAATGGAATGTTTTGGGCTCTTTTACAATTAACTATCAACTCTTGTCTCACTGAGTCCAGCTCTAGGACAAATAGACAACCTCTTACAGGATGAGTCTGTCATCACTTCCAGAGCTGAGGGCTCAGGAGGGAGCATCCCTATGAAAACAAAGGGGTAAAAGGTCTCCTGAAGAAATAGAGGATGCAAGGCTGAAAGTGGAGAGCTCTGCCAGCATCAGATTAACAGTTGACTTTGCTAAGTGTCTGTAGGCATTTGCTTGGTTTTTGTTTGGACATGGGATCAGCAAAACTTATCAATATTTACTTTTTCTAGTTGTTTCCTTTTTTCCTCTTCTGTCTGTTTGTATTCTTCTTTGATAAACGCAGTAAGCCTCTTCACAGTAGGCAGAGAAATGTCTTCACCGACAAAATTGTCCAAGAGCTGCACAAACTGTGGCAGGGTGAGGCAGCTTGCAGCAAAGGAACTCTTAGTACAAGAATCCTGATGGTTCTGAATCTCTGCCACGCTGGGACCTGAGTCTGAAAGGCAGAAAGCACAGTGTGTCACAGGAAGCCAAATGCTGCCCTCAAGCCAACCACATGGCAGCTATCAACACAGTCCTCAATCCTGCACTTCCTATCCAGGGAAATTACGGCTGAATACAGACTGACTCCATGCTGAGTAAAGGCCTTAATCTGCTTACACTGTTCTAATAGTAGCTCTGCAGATCCAGTCTGGCATGGATGCCATGGTACAGCCAGGTCAAACCCTGACTACAGGTGAGCTGAGATTGCTGTTACTCAGCAGGGGGCTGTCTGAGACAAAGACCTCATTGAGGGACTGCGTGTCCCAAACAAACAGGATGCACATCCAGGGACTGACTGAAGGACAGGGCAGTGCTGTGCACTGGCAGTTACCACAGAAAGCTGCAGGTACCAGGGGGCTGTACCATCAGCTTTACAACCCTTTATGTAATAAGTCTATCACTAAATTGCTCGGGCAATGTAGAGCCAGTTCTTGCAGTGTTCTAAACTGTGAGACACAAGAGTGTTCACAGAGTGCTAGCAAGGAGGTTGGCCCTTCTAGGATGTTTAAGAAAATACCTCACATGGAAACACACAGTTGTCTGATCACGGCCTTCCTAGAACAAAGGCCTTTGTAGACAATGAAGTAGAATCATCCTTTGGAAACACGGTGAGAGAGCAAAATAAAAGGTTCCTGCTAGATGATCTCATAGCACATCTCCCTACAGGCAGTCACAGTCTAAAAATTATTTAAGTAATTTCTAGATTTAATGTGCTCAGGTTCCTGTCTTGGTATAGTAATATTACAGAGTGAAACAGAACATAAAGTTTCTCATTGTAAAAATGCTGCTGCTTCACAAAGTCCCTACTTGAATTAAAGTGTCGGTTCAGTGCCTTGAATACAGATCACCAGCAAAGTGACTCACCTGCCATCTGATGAGAGGAATAAGCTCTGAAACCTTGGCAGAAAACACCATGCTGAGGAGATAGCAAAGCTTATGGTCTCTACTCAGAAGTCACTCACATGGTTTTGAAATGGATTTAAAACACCCTATAGTTAAACCAGTCCAAATATATACATTAAAAGTGATTAAGGTCTGTCAGAAAAAAGGAGAACACTTTACCTTTACCCTGGTCATGCAGAAGGCCCTCATCCTGCAGTCTTGTCTCTGAGCTTGTCTGTTGGTCAGACTGGCTCTGGTTGCTTGCAGGGCTTTCTTTCACAGCCTCTGCAGCTGGGGCGTCCTGCTGGGAATCAGTGGCATGCGTGTCTGTCACGGCTCTGTCTCCTGAGGCCGTGGTTGTGGCTTCAGGTGTTGTCTCTGCAATTCCATTGTCCTCTGGACTAACTTGCCCTTCTGATCCAGGTTCTCTGGCTGAGATGTGATCTCCTTCCGGTTTTGTTTCTGTCTCAGGCTCTCGACCGAGGCTGGATTCCTCTTCCTCCACTGGTTTTCCAGATCCAGGTTCTCCATCTGTACTGAGACTGTTCCCAGCAGAGGCTGATCCTGGGACAGTTTCGTCCTGTCTGTCTGCAGTTCCAGGCTCAGCCTCTCTCTCAGTTTTGGGGTCTTCATGGGAGCTGGATTTTTCACCCTGTATGGTATCTCCATCCAAATCAGTAGCTTCAAGGCCAGTGCTTTTCACTGCTGACACAGCATCCTCACCTTCCTTGCTCACTTCAGCACCACTTGGCTCTGCTGCTTCATTTCCTTCCCTGGAAATTCCTCCAGTCTCAGCTTCAATCATGCCCATTTCTTCATCAACTCCTTCTGTAACACTGGTACTCATTCTGTCAGTCCCTTGCCTATCATCATCTACAGTTTCATTTCCTAAAATCTCTCCCTCAGAAGTTTCTGTTTGAGACAAGACCAATTTTTCACTGAGTTCCTCATAAAATTCCTGGTCACCAAGGCCTCCCCAGAAATCCAAAAGATCAATATCTTGCAGCTCAATTATTGGCCCTAAACCAGAAAAAATAAGGGTGAGCTGATAGTTTGCATTGGTTTTATGTTCTCTAGTATTGCATAAGAAAATTTAAAGAAAAAAGGTATTGCCAAGTAAATACAAACTACCAGAAAGTATCTTCTGCAAAAACACACCTCAGGAACACAAAACTTCAGAATAATGTCTTTTCCTGCAGAGATCTGCACTTCTGGCTATGTATTGCACCACTTTTCTTTTGAAATAAATGTTTCATCATTCTCTACACTAAGAAGGAGAGCTGTAATTCACCTCGCATTTGATCTCAGCAATTAATTAATGTCGAATATCTTTAAAATACATTACTTTCATGCAGATGATTTCCTGAGTTTTTTCTTTATTTTTCTGTGTGCCTGGAGGTATTTTAGTGCAAACACAAAATTAACTTCTGATACGGACCCATAAGAAAAAACTATTGTTTCAGAAAGAGTCTTTCTTTAATTCTATTTCCCAAAAAGTACTTCAGAATTCTGTAGCAAGGAAAACTTTTGGATGCTGAAGCGTTTCTGGACATTGCATCACAGTTTGCAAAACGTGTTTGCAAATTCTGGTGTATAGGTCACAGCACTCATTTGGGTCCTTTTTTGGGCTCTGTTCATTACTGGTAACACTTACAAAACATATCTGAACTATCCAACCTTGTATGGACTCCCAATGTTTTAATCACAACTGAAACACCCCATGTGCTCACACTCTCTGGGGTTCCAGAATTCCCACTTGTCAGTCACAGGGCTTCTGTCATAGAAATCTCTCAGCAGGGCCAGTATTTTTTGTCTATCCAAGACACCAACCTAGAAAAAAGATTACAATTATTGGGTTTTTCCTGTGGTTCTTGCGACTTACATCAACATTTGCAGCACTACAAAGGCACCATTAGCCAAGAATTACCTGAGACTGATAATTATCCATTACCAGAACATCACTACAAATTTCAAAGAAGTTAATTTATTTCATAGAGGCAAAAATTTCTTCTGGGCTGAGTTGGAACTCCCCACACATATTACTTTGCAGGCTCTTCCTCTTCCATGTCCTTGACAAATTACAGTGAGATAATTGTAACTGTTCTGCCAAAGGAGTTCTTCGTGTAAAGATCAAAGCTTCAGCATTTCATACTCTCAGGACAGATATTGATTGCCTGACAGTACCGTGGAAGAATTTTCATGTATTATGGGCTGTGCTCCATTACCTTAGTGACTGCATATTGTAGTTTGGTTTTGTGCCCCATCATCTCCTTTGAAGTGTGATGTGTTGGCCTGGAAACATAATTACTCCAAAAATCTGAGCTATTATGACAACCTCCCTAATTTCCTTTAAAAATTCATAGACATTTGACCACAGAGGTGAGAGACGTATCAGCAGTTCCAGTGCAGAGGAAGGTGCAGAGTTTATTAAATCCTTGTTGCTCAGGGTGAGTGTACACAGATGATAAACCCAGGAAAAGGCAATGAAATGGGTCATTTCCAATCAGGAAATTGTGGGGTTTAAAAAGTAAAGCAAACCTAAACGATTGCAAGTTTTCCATTTTATGATGTATTCCTGTTGTCATTATTTAAGTCCTGCCACCTTTGTAATCTCCCTGCCATTAGTGAAATAAAGTAGTTAATTAGGAAACAGATTTACTTAAGTTCATTATTTGTAGGGAGTAGCTTTCCATCTGAATTATTGATTTCCTTTTCACATTTTGTTCTTAGATTAAAAACTGCAAAATGTAAAATTCACCGGGCTTTTAATTCCTTGTGAACTTTGCCTGCCCTTAGACTAAAGAAATAAAGGAAGAACTTTGCTGTTCTTTTCTGGAAATTATGTCAAGACAACTGCATTGTTTATAACCTGAAACTGTAATTATTGGAACCAATAGTTAAAAACAGAGGATTTGGAAACAACTCAGAGGTACACATCTCACCTACTGGTGAAGGTAATGCTGGAACTAAGTGAACACATCACATTTGCTGGTACTGCAGCACCTTCCCTACAGGGAAGGGATTTTGCCAGTTCTGCAGAAAGGACCAGAACTGAAATGTAAGAAGCCATCTGGTCCAATTTTAGTGTTTCAGACTCTGGTAATTTAATTCCTGCTGGTAAAAAAAAAAATGCTGGAAATCAGGGTTAAATTTCAGCCACGGGTGGGTTTGGAACAAATACAATCACAGAATTCTGTCCTTAAACTTACAAGATGTAGGTCCTGATTCTCAGTATCTTCCTGACATTAATATAAAAATACCTTGCACACCCCCATACAAACATTTCTTCTTGTTATTTGTCTTTCAGTTGAATATATCAGATTGGGTTCTGTTCCATTTAGGAGATGCACAAACACAATGTTTTTGAAGATGTTACCAGATCACTGCGGAATATTTGGATTCTCCATTCAGTATTTCCATTACATACACTTAATTTTCCATTCAAATTTCCTCAGCTGTTACTTGTCACAATCATCTGCTGGTTACCCTGAATGTTGCAGTACTAATGCGTAATTTTACTTTATTAAAAAGGGAATGGATGAATGAAGTATTATTAAAAAGAAAACAAGGATATTGTTTTGGGATTCAGTTACCTTTTTGTCATATTAAAATAACATAATTGGAGCATTCAGGGAACTCAAATTCTTGAAGAGTTTTTTGTTATTTGGATCCAATAATTTTATTTTTACATAAAATATATAAATATATAAAACAGATAAAATAGCTGAAATTGTCAGATATTAATAGGAGTTTATTTACTTATTTAAACATTTCCAATTTACACAGATTTGCCATTTTAGCAGGGGTCCTTGTTATTTCAGGACACTTTTCCTTACAACTTACGCTGGGAGGAACATGTCACAGTGCAGCCATCTATAGAAGAGAGGAGCACTACAACAAGAAACTGTTTCCAACTCCTCTCCCCAGCTGTGCTATTCTTCCAAGTTCCTAAATTTAGTAGAAAAGGTGACTTTTCTTTGCACTTGGTGTGTGACTAAGGAGGCTGATGACAGATTCCTGCTCACCTGCCCTTCGTGCTGCACCTTGTGAGCAGGACAGGTACAGCCTCCCCTCTCCTTAGCAGAAAACCACCTGTGTTTGTACAGCTGCCCAAAACTCGGGGCAGCTTTTGTGCTCAGGGAGTTCAAACACGTTGACCTAATTTTTTTGTCACCTAGATATTGGCAGGTGATGATTCTCAGCTGTTTTCAGCAATGTTCTGTGACCTATGAGTAATTCCTTTGGCAACATAGACTAAACCAGACTTGCCATTTAATCAGGGATAGGTCAGTGTTTAACCACTTGATTGTTTTTCTGGAAAGGCGATGTGTGTATCCTGAACCCTACAATGAGCTTGTTAGGGAACAAGAGGGAGGAACAGACACTCAGAAAAGGTCATGAGAAAGCAGACTTTGTTGTTGCTGTACTGCAAGAAAGATAATCAGGAGTGTCTCAAACTTCATTAGCTTGAAAACTAATCTCTGACTAAAATCCATTTCATTTAAAAATCCCATGTTTAAAACATCCCTGGAAATTAATGCATAGTTATAAAAGAAACCGATACAAGTGAGCACAGAGACAATAAGCTTAAAATTCACAGAGCCATTGCCTTTTGGGGTATTATAGCAGTGATCTAACTGTGTTCTGGGATTGTTTTGGGAAGTTTCTGCTGCAGTGTATAGTCCAGGCTGTCCTTGCTGATCTGCCATCCTTCTGGATGCATGCATTTGAAATCATAATAATGATCATGTGGATACCTTCTAATTTGACTGTAATTTAAACACTGCTTTCTCAGCTCCCTGGCCCTAATTGCAGCTCATTGAGGCAGCCAGCCACACTCACCACGCAGACTGGAATAACTGCCTGCTACCAAACAAATGGAAATCAGCAACTGAAACAACTGCTTTGCTGTGCTTTGCAGAATGGGCTCTACAGGTAATGGATCACATTCAAGTGGTAGAAGTCCTTGGGTTACTTTGCATTTTTATCTCCCCGTGGGTACAGTAGAACTTTACAAAGGAAACCAGGCCAGGTTTAAAAGAGCTGCGTGGCCCACGCGACACTTCAGTGAACTCAATTTGCAGGGCAAGGCTACCTCGGAGCCTGGAAAGCACAACTCTGTACTCTGATCAGTTTTTTCCGCAGCAGTGGCGTCATTGCTGATAGCTGCTCACTCCTGTTGTGTTGGTATTTTTGGCTCTTTGCCTCTGAGATTCCACTGGGATTAGTAGCATGGAGATGGTGATTACTGCCACAGAAATAACAGGAAGAAAGTCACTTTACAACATGAAAGGAAAGAAGGGATCCTTTGGAAATCCGTGGCAAAGACAGGACTCAGGTTTTACATCCCGGTAGCCAGGAGGATCCATCACAGCCCTTCTTGACAGAGCTGTAGGAAAGTGAAATGTCTCCTAGCTGGGAAGCAGACACATTTCCTCCCTCATCCCTGAAGCAGCAGCTTGCCTGCTATTCTCTAAAACACACTATTGGTGTCGAAAGGAGCTCTGTAATTCCTTTCTCTTGGTGGTAATGACATTATTAGCATGACATTGTAGAGCACAGTTCACTCTGGGTAGGCGCTGCAAGCATCACTGGAGGAGTGCTGGGTGGAATAGAAAATTTATGTAGGGGAGAAAACTAAGATTAGGGCAACTGCTTGCTCTCTAGTAGCCAGCAACTGGCAATTGAGGCTACTCATAACAAGTACCACACTTTTTGGATGAAGCCCAAGTTTTTAGCAATAGTTTATGCCATTGATTCTTCAGTTCCTACTATTTATTGGTTTTCTAATAAGTCTAGCACATTTTTTGTTTGCTTTTTAATGGGGATGCAGGTGTACTGAGAGGATGATAGACAGAGTTTAGAGCTGCTGAAAACGAAATTATGGCTTTTGAGTTTCATTTCCAGCTCTGTAACTGACTTACTGTATTTTAATTTCCTGCCCATAAACTGTGGCTGAAGTTCACAGTACTGTTCTCAGACAGGCTGTAAAGGTGGATTATTTTTGCATTTTAAATTTTAACTATAAGATTTATTGATAGAAGCCCTTCAGATCTATAAAGTAATGCAACATAATTAATGCCATATATGTAATTATTGAAGTAATGTGCACATTTGTTAAAGTCAATCTACATCAGATTATTTTTGCTGAAATGTGGCTGAATAGATAAATTAGCACTCAAATATTCTGAACATGCTGTGGAAGCAGGCAATTTTTTAGAATTAAAGGCCGTGGTTAATTTCTTCTCCAGAATCATCAAACTTCAGTCCCAAGTCATCAGTTTAGGTAATTCAGTTTCTAATTAGCCATCAGTTAACAGGCTATTCGATGTTTCTGTGTCTAAGAACTATGAATTTGACAACAGTGCAGCAGCTATTGTTCCCTAAAATACTGCTGAGTAGGCACAAGGAGAGGATCTAGAGCTGAGAAAACCAGAGAAATACCAAACTGGGAGCGTGCCCACATTGAAATTAGGCTGAGAGCTGCTTTGCCTACCTTTCCATAATCACAAGCTTGGAAGAGGTCAATAAAAATTTGTCTCTGTGTATCACGTTTTGTGGCTTCTTGGAAGTCCTCAGCACACTTATGGAGATGTTCCATGATTTCTTGGAACTTGTCACTGGAAACATGTTCAGTGTAGGAAAGGACAAGCTATGGAGAGAAAGCAGCAGTGGACATGGTTAGCTTTCTTCAAGCGTTTTCACCTTTAGCTGAACTCCTAAAAATCTATTGCGTGCGATGAAATATTTAGGAATTTGTAATTTAATCTTCCAACACAACACAGACTTGGTGCCTACTTCATTCTTCCCTTCAGAAGAAATGATATTCTCCAAACAAGCCCGGAACACTGCAGGAATGTATCCTGAACAGTTCCTTTCCTGGTCCAGAGGTCCCTTATCAAGCTCAATGGTCCAGAGATGCTGGATCAGATCCCTCCTATGAAATGCTGTGGCTTAAGCGTGATTTTCTCGTGGAGGATTTAAGTTCTCCATGGTTTTCTGCAGCATGTAGTATTCCTGACTTCACCCCCAAGGAGGCATTTTGAGCCATTACATGCTGCAGAACTGACAGTCACTCAACTCTCAAATGCCACAGAAGGAGCCTTGCCTGCAATTTCAGTGTTTAGGGGACCAGTTGGATACAATAAAAAAATGAAAGATCCTTTTGAAAACGAGCCTGCTGTCACCTAAGTCCTCTGACACTGGGAATACTACTGACTTGAGATTGATTTTACGTTCCAGCCTTGGAGACACTTTAACCCTTTGGATTTATAGCCATGTGGCTTTTATGAGCAAAAGCAATATGGTTCTAAAAATGTGGTGTGCATGACATAAATAATAATGGCCATCAGAACAAACCACAATCCCAGAGCCTGTGCTGAATTATTATAGCAGGTTTCTGGAGCCAGCCACACTAACAGGGAGCCCATACAGTTAAAAGGAGGAATTTCCAAAGCACAGAACGTTTCCCATTATCCCATTTTTAGAGTATGGATACCTGACATAAGTGCTAAAATATCTTGGACTTGTTGAAATGCCACACAGGCATTAACCAGCTGAAATATTAATAGATGTTATTATTGTTCATGTCTATATTGCATAATTTCCAAATATATGGGACAAGTGGAAAAGAGAGGAAGAGCAGGAAAAAAGCAATGGCCCGAGGGGTGGCTGGTATGAAAGCAGAGCTCCTAACGCAATGTGGGCTTTCTCTTCATTTCAGCATAAAAAGAAGATGTAGGCTGGAGAGAAGGTGGCACATCTGGAGCTATGGGTATCCACCAGCTTCTTGGGGTTATTGGAACCCAGAGCCCTGTGACAGAGGAACCTTAAAGGTGAGGCTGTTGGGATGAAGCAGGTTGGACAGGCAGCTTGTTATTTTGGATGTCACCTTGATGACACATCCAAAGGCTCCTGCACTAATACTGTGGTCTAACAGCTTCACAGGACACTGTTTACAAGCCCCATGTGGGCAGGAGGCACCATCATAGGCTTAAGTTTTCTTAGCTGATGTGTAAATTACTGTACACATAATTAACATACATTTATTCGTTATTAACCGAGAGATTTTGACACCTCTCCAAAGAAAGCTGGCCTGCCTCCTTCTTGCTACCCAAAGCCCTTGGTGTAGTTTGTGAACACATCAGCATCACAAACAATGGATCTGTTCTTCTTGCTCCTACTGATCTCAGTAGAAATCGAGAAAGCCACAGGCAATCGTGGAAAATAATCTCACCTTTAAAGCCTGATTCTGACCCTGCAAAGGCAATGTGAGCATTTCTCTTGGTGTCAATAGCTTTGTGCCAGACTGCTGGGGGTTCTGTGTGTTAGAGCACAAAGCTTGTGAAATAAACTGTTAAGGGCTGGTCTCTGGGATTTAAATGCTTTTCATATGAAAGACCCCACGAGGTCGTCACGAAGGATGTAAAAATATAACAGCCACTGTTCTGTGTTTCTGAAAAAAAACCCCAAACCCAAAAAACAATGATGTGTGAGGTCTCTCTACTGAGTTTCTAACAGCCTTTAAGTAACCCAAAGCTTAACTGAATTCAAGGAAGAAAAAAAAAGTGCTATTTAATTTTAAGGTCCATTAAAAGCAATGCTTTCCACATGGGAAAGGGCAGTGACCAGTGTGGAGGAAGATCATCTCTTTCTGGGTTTGGTGGATGATGGAAAGGGTGAACAAAGGTAAATTGTAGCTGAGGATTAGAAGCAGCCCTGTCCTGATGATGGAACAGTTCCCAAGGGAAGTGATGAAAGCCTCATCATTTGATTCAATTAAAACTGGACTGCAAAAAGCATCAGAGAATATGTTCTGAGAGAACGTTCCTGGCAAATCAGACAGCCTGACAATCCATGTCTTTTGTGCTTCTGATCTCTGTTGTCATATCTTTAATCGAGTTAAACTAAAGAGTACACAAAGTATATTTTAAATAGTTTTCTAATGCTAATGGAGCATGAATTCATTCAGTGATTATATATATGTACCATAGGGGTTATGGACTGATGCTTCATTGCAGTGACAAAAACAATTCTCAGGGCTCTCATTATCCACAATAGTCTTCTTAATTACATGCAATAATTCTGAGGTTAAATTCAAAAATATCTCATTTCATGCTTAAAAAAACCTTCCACAAGTTACCATAAAAATGCATCTCTGTGCAAAAGACCAAACATGTGAGTCTCCTGAGAGAGAAGAAGGCACAAAAAATCATACATGGTTGCTCAGAATTAGTCTCTGCACAGCTGCTTTACACTCTGGTTTTAATTATTATAACAGCACCCACTAGCACTGCTGCAATGAGAGTCAGCCATTATTCCTATTCTAAACATCCCTTTTCACAGGTTTAATTACCCAGCTGCAAAATCCAGCTCTGTCACAGGTAGAAAATGCTGGCAAAGCCTTGGCCTGGACAGCTTTCAATAATATAGTTTGAACCAATTTGGTTGTTTTCAGCTTGAGGAATAGCAGAGTAATGGGGTGGAACTTCCAACTGCATTTATGATTTTGATGAGTTAAAACCACACTTCTGATGTTTCCCAATGACAGCTTTTGAGTTTAAAACTATTGGTTATGCTTCATGAATGTTTGTGAGACTTGTTGCATTTTGTTTATGGTTCAGACCAGTGATAGCTCAGGACACAAGTTTCTCATCCCAGGTCCTCATGGTTTGGTTCTGCTCTGGTTAATGGAACTTAGTCAGAAATAAAAATACTGTGAGGATGTTACTATTTACCCCAGGCTAATGGTTGTAGTGGGACACCAAAGCTCCTGTGAGCAGCCAAGCAAAGTCTGAATTCACAAGTGATTCAGGGCTTTGACATTCTAGAAAGGGACAGGGAGGGGTGTCCTAAAAACCACTGCTCCCAGAGTAACTTCCCAAAGAGCAGCACAGGCTGCAGCTCTGAGGAAAGCAAAACACCTCCCTCCAGCTGGCCAGAATGGAAGTGTTGTGAGAGCAGAGGATGGAGATGGAATGTGAAATGTCCAGATACAGCCATTTACCTGGGATGCTGGAGAAGGGAACCCCTTCACTTATTCCTCCGGACTGTCCCCAGGGAAATGCTGATACTTTGTGATAAACACCACATTCTGAACCAGATACTTTTATTTCATTTCTCACCTCTGTGAACTCCTCTAGGCTTACTGTTTTTTCCAATGTGTTTAAGATTTTCAGCTTCCTGTCATGGGTTGCTGGTAAAAAAATTAAGGGATATTGGTTTAGAAAGCAATAGTTGTGATTTTGCATATTGTACACATATTTTTGCACATTGTGCTGTTACATTAACTTTCTTCTCATGTTGGATGACATTTTTTTGAGGTTATCCCACAGTAGCTGAAGCATCTGACTATATAGAGACCATCTAAATCTGCTTGCATTTCTCTTGCTAAGAATCTCCATTTAGTTATTCAGAACTGTAGAGTCATATTTATTCTTGACATAAGATGGTGCAAATTGCGATGATTTTAACAGTACTTACAACTAATTATGTGAGGGAGGAAATGATTTTTGATTTAACAAACAGATAAAACTGCCTTAGAACTCTGGAGAAATGGATTCTGCTTTTCAAGAGTGGAATCTGAAAATCATAGTAATTTTCTCAAGAATATGGGAATATTTTTACTGATGATGATATTCAAAAGTATGTTTTGGTCAGCTTCTGGGCTGCTGTAATGGAACTGAGAAGAGACATCAAACATCCACATAGGTTTCTGAATGAGTTCTTTGAGCACAGACATGCTATTTCTGTTGGCATTATTTTTCTGTTCTTTCTTCTAAATATATCAAGAGTAATGAGAAAATTCATCATAGAATGCATTTATGTCTTGTTGGTTAAGATGTTCCTAAACGGTACGTTATCTTTATTAAACTATAAAACAGAGCGTAATGTTCTGTTAATGTATATTGAATGCTATTAAATGAAATAAATTAAGAAATGGAGCCTATTAGGGAAATAGTACAGAGAGCACTCCCAGCATCTGGAGAGCAAATATCTGGGCAGGAAATTCCTTCACAATCTCATGTCCCAGGGTCTGTATGCACTGGGGAACCACAGCTCCACAGCAGGAGCACAGGGGCTGTGCTTGGCAGTCACACAACGTCCTATCAATATTGGATGATTATTCAGAGGAACAATTCTGTAATACAGACACGGCTGAGCAAGGGCGAGCTCCAGGCAGAGGTGACTCCAGCAGCAACAGAAACACTCTCTGGAGTGCCTTGTTTATCATCCCAAATCAGCAAAGGCACATTTGTTATCACTGATGATCATTACAGGCTCTCAATGTAAAGGGCTGGCAGCAGGCTCGTGTTGCCACTTCAGTGTTCCTGGCTATATTCAATTATCATCATCTGGGGAGGTCAAGTGTGAGCTATATAAAGTGGACAGGAATTATGGAAATCTTTCTGAGCTGAGTGCTCTGGTGCAGAAGCCCTGTGCTGAGTGTCACTGGATGCCTGGGACTGGCCTAAGGAATGGCTTGATGAGATGAGCTGTTGGGTGGAGCATTAGGCAAACCTCAGCATTTCCCCTGAAACCATAACAGGTAACAACACTGTCAGACTGTAATTTTGTTGATCCCACCTTTGTTCCATCTCTCCCAGTATGCCAGTATTTGCCAGACCTCCCATGAGACAAACACTGTGTCATAAGGCAGGTGAAGGAGGAGGTTGGTACAGTGATTCTTAAAAATAGCAATAAGCACATGGCAATGTCTGGCTAATAAGGGATGTAAGTGGAAAAGGTCCACATCTGGTTTTTCTATCTCCCTGAAAGATTTTTTAAACATTTTCCCATACTTTTCAAGATCATATTAATGAACTACATGGTGGTTCAGTCTCTTTCCAATCTATCTGAAGATTTGTGGTTCATATCCTGATGTAACTATGCTTAGAGATTCTTCCCCTACTATCAAATCCATGTGCTGTTTGCTCACAGTTCACATCAGAATTCAGATCACAGCAATAAAGCTAAGGAAGACACATTGAAAACTTGCCTTTTCTCATATTCTCAGGAATAGAATCAGTGAAGTCTGGAAAAGACCTCAGGGCACTCTGAACCTAAAAATCAAGGTAATAGTCAAAGGCCTGTGTCATGCAGACAACAGTAGACAATTACTAAAATAAATCACCCAGAATAATCAGACACGTGGGCCAGTCATGGGTCTTACACATAGTTAAGATTTGTAGACAGGCCCTGTCCCCCAATCCTGTGGTGGCAGAGCCATCACCCATCCTTGTGCCCCATGCTGCCATGCCAGGGCACATGGCACTAGCACAAATGTCCTTTTCCTCCTGTCTGGAACAACCACAGCAGGATCTCCCCTAGTTACCAGTGCTGCTGGGATTCTGTCACTGCCATCCACTGTCCACTCCTCGAACAGAGCTGCCAACACCTCCTTTCTCCTCGCTGTCTCCTGAGCCTTCTGTCTTTCCATCTCCTCCCTTTCCTCACGTTTGTTCTTTGCCTCAGCCTTCATCTGGGCCAGCCTATAAGACATGGGAACATGGACTAGAAAGTTACCATCATAAGCATACTTAAGATTGATTAAGTCTACCCTAAAGAACAAAACAAAAGGAAGCAACTTTTTGCTGAAATCCTGTCTATGTGGAAGACATTCAGTGGAAAATCATCTGTGCAGCTCTCCTAGTTTTGTGTCATTTCAACAGCGATACATTTTACCTTCACATTTATAATGACATTCATCATTTATTCTGCAGATGTCCTTCAATTTTCTTTCAATTCTAGCAGGGAGACAGGTGCATAATTTTGCTACAGTTGATTTACCAACAAAATTGCACCAGTCTTCATTGTCTCCAAACCCAAGCACCTTTTCATACAAGCACTTCACTGGCAAAGAACAATGTCCAATGAAATTTCTGAAGCAGCCTCACACAATAGGCAGCCTCACTGCCTTAGGACAGGGATAATACCTCAGACTCTCCATCATTTTGAACACATAGAGTTTGCAGGTTTGGACTGCCAGTCAGCTCCCTTTCTTCCTGCTTTTGTTTTCTTTGCTTCTCTAATGACCCAGCCATGTTTTTCCCAATCCTCCATTTCATACAACAAAAGAATTGAATAAAATTGATCCTAAACTCATCTGCTTTGATTTTGACTTTGTTAATTTATGAAATGGGGGAAAAAAACTTTAGGAAGGTCAAAATGCCTAAAGCCAAATGATCACTTCATATGGAGGGAACAGCTCCTGTTCATGGAGGCTGCTGGCATCTCTCTGCACTGAGGCAGCTGCTCATCTTTGTGGCCTTCACACCCTCTGTAGCTACTCAGAGAAAGGGGAATTGTTCCTCTTTTGTACCTGAGAACTCCAAAACCTATATTTCAGCTCACAATTCCTGCTCCCTTCTTCCCCCTGTGTTTCACATGCTGTGAAATGGGCTGATCCTGTCCCTGCTCTCTTCTGTTCCTCTGGGGTCATCCTACAAATTATAACCCGTCGATAATTTCTTTAATGAACTGAAAGACCTGTTTTACATGTCACAGCAATACACTTTGATCACAGTCAGTTGTATCACAAGGTCCTTGTTCTTCATGGCCATTTATCACAGAGGTTTCTTAATGAATCATTTGGTTCCTTATTCCATGGTGGGCATTGCTCAAGTGCTGCTGAGGCAGCTCAGCCTCGGGCACTTTTTTAGCAGGGGAAGGGTAAAATATTTTCCCATGTTCTGACTCCTTCCCGGAGCCAGAGAAGAGAAGGAATGCAGCAGGTACCAAGCTAAGCGGACAAACAGACTTTTCTCCAATGTATGATGCAGGCAGAAAGAGAAAACCAGACCATTTGTAGAGGTACCTGCTCCTCTGGAGCCGTCTGCAAGCTGGGAGCAGAGCCTGGGCTGTGTTCAGAGCTGCCAAGGTGCTCTGGTGATTAATTTGAGCAGTGTCCAGCACAAGTTACATTCTGTGCTACACCTGCACTGGGCTGCAGTTTTGCATTCATTTCTAGGGTCCTAGAACTGGGCAGCTGCATCCTCTGCCTGGCGTCCCTGGGGTTGGACAAAATGTTTCCAACAACTGCAAAACAGCGATAACAGCGCCAGGCACCCATTGCAAAGTGAGCACGTTTCGGATCAGACATTTCCAGAAAGGAGGAGATGGCAGCGAGGTGACTTCTCCCTGCAGAACCAAACATGTTTCCTCAGGAAGAGAGCTGCCTGCCTCCCACACAGGGATGGGTGACTCAGCCTGGAGGACTCCCGTCCCTGGACAAAGGCTCTGTTTCAGGTATCAGTCCATGCGCACAAGGAATTTCTCCCATCTGTTCTCCTTCTTGCCTTGACTCTCAGTCAGGTGGCAGTTAAGGAGAAACTGGAGGAAGTGAAGAGAGCTCACTGAGGATAGGTAGGTGTTAGATGGGAACCTGTGGCGAACCCTGCCTTTCCTGAAGGTAATGCCAAGGCTCCCAGCACCTTCATTCGGGCCAGAGTTTCATTCCTCACCTTTCTGGTGGTTTTGTGAGAGATGTTGAGCACAGACTGGCATTGCTCTTGAAACACTCGTCTCCTGTTTAGAAAGCCAGTGACTCACATGAGGAGTCTCACTGCTGTGTGGTGCTGGTAAAATCCTGTGTTGCTGTGATTTAAGAATCCCATGCAAATCCCACAATACAGCCATCACAAATATGTAAATCCTGAGCTGCTGTGAATGCAAATCCCATGATACTACTACCAGTGGATATGCAAAACTGCTACAGCCGTGATTACAGAACCCCCCTGGCAATGCTGTCTGTGGAGATATTTAGTTCTGTAAATCTTGATAGTCACTTCCTTTGCATCAGCTCTGAGAGCTACAAATTGCGAACCTGTCTCCAAATGTAAAGATGGGCTTAACAGCCAAGGTCAAGATAACAGGTCATGGGTAGCCAACACCGCATTCAACAGGAAAATCTGTCCTCTCCAGAAATAAGCTCTGATTCACAATGAAAGCCAAGAGTATTTTAGGAGCGGAAAATAAACCCATAGAACCAAACAAAAGCCCAATCCAAAACCTCAAGAAATTTTATGTATTTTAATTCAATTACTTTTTCAAAATAAAACTGAGATATGGCCCTGTATCCAGGTGTCCCTCTGTGAAGCAACATGAATGATAAAACTGTTCCCAAAGCAAAGGTGTGGCAAGGCTGACATCCTAAACATCCCCCCAGAATAGCCTGTGCTTGAGTAAAAACTCACTGAAAGACATATTCCCCAGCTCATTTGTTTCAGTGGACCAACATTTTAAAAATAGAAAATAAAACTGAAATTCTTCTACCAGTGACTGTATGAAATTCATTTCTCAAGCTGCTTTGTTGTATTCACACCAGGCATGTTCCTACAACCTGCAGCAGTATGTTTAATGGAAATGTGGAGACAGAAGCTCAGAGAGGTTTAACATATCCTTTTAAGCATTATAATACTGGGAACTTCAATTATCTTCATTTAAGGTTTATGCATAAGACATGTCAACATTTTACTTCCCTAATTCCTGACACTGAAACCAATTTTCAAGCTGTATGCACTATTTATGCAAATAGAGAGTCATTCAAACAGAAGTCATTATTCTACAAACACAGATACAGAATAAAGTGATCTAGTAGTGAATGAGTAATTTTGACATTAATCACAATCACCTCTGGATCATCTATGAACTGAAAAGTTCACATCTATATTTTTCTGAATAGAGCAATGAAAGTAAAGCATTATTATTCTTCTAATGCTCTCACATTCTAGCCTTAGCATATTGTAAGGTGCCATGGAATCCCCTTCCAATATTCATCAAGTATTATACTAAAGCAAACAGCCTAGAAATAAGCAACAGAACAAAATACAAAACAGTTTCTACTTTTAAAGGAAAAATAGAATACAAAAGGAAAGCATCAATAAAAATCCCAGGAGAAGGAGTTTCTACAACGTGCCAGGACAATGTTGTTCGCTTGGTCAAGAGAAATCATCCTGAAGGAGGAAAAAAGGTTATGTTTTTATTAAGTTTGGAAGACTAGAGAAGAAATTATCTGAAGAGTCTCTAAACCTTTGATACTAACACCTGTCCCAAAGAGCTGCTGTCACTAAGCTAGACCGGTTTGGAAGCAGTTTGCATTGCACATGTGTAATTAAGATAGAGTCTAAGGAGGAATTATATCCTTGTGAAGGGCAGAATATTGCCTTAAACAGGAATAACTAGTGTTTCATTTTATGTGCCATGTTCTGGCATTTGTCCTGCTCCTCCAGTTTTTATGAGACACATACCATCCCTGGCACTGCACTCCACCAGGTGTGTTTTGCTCAAGATTCTGCCAGCCAGGCTGCAGGGACACCATTCCTTTTGTAAAACAGAGACCAAGACACCAGCTCTGGCCTTGTGACAGCCACACTGTCAGTGCTCTCACCTCTGCGATGTTGCACCTTGCATCAAAGATTTGAGCTCCTCCGAGACCACTTTCATTTCTCTCAGGTACGGGCCTGGTTTTGTAGGAACACTATACTGAGGGTTATGTCTCATCAGGTATTCTGCAAGATAATTAATGGGGTTAAATCTGGTTGGTTCTTGGTCTGACACAAGCACATGCTTTCTTTCCACTTCCATTAACAGATTTTCTACTCCTGGGATTAACGTAGGGAGGAGCTTGTCGAGCAAATAGATGCGAGTGTCGAGTGTCTCCTTCTCCTCACTGTACCACTCTCTGGCCAGCCAGTCACCAGGTTCTCTCCTCCTCACCTTCGCTTCTTCTGCTTTTTGTGCTTGGACCATCCTCACCTTTGTCTCCTGCAGACTCAGACACCTTTGTTGTACCTTTTCATGAAAACATTCTTTCCATGAAGTGTAATTACTAGGACATGGCAGTTCATCATCCCCCTGATTGCTTTCCATCTCGGCTGCAGTGCTATCCTTATGTCCAAGTTCAGGATCTTGTAGATCTGCAGATTGGGCTGATTCTTCTGGCTGAGCAGCCATACCTCAATCACTCTGGCACAGAAAAAAAGCAGCTGTTATATAATGCCAAAAGATGCAGCAGTGCCCTAAGAGGTGACACAGGGATAGAGTCTATTGTTAGGTATTAACTAATATTTTCTCTATGCTCCTTTTTTATTCTTTTACTGGTGCTTTGTACTCTTAAATAAATACAGACCCTTTACTTCAAAGATCAGTAAATGATTTATAAAGATTAATTATGTATCACAACAGCCCTTGGAGACAGAGCAACTAAATTAGTGTGTTCCTTTCTTAGGGCAGAAGAAACTGAGACACAAAAGGGGAATGATTAATTCCAGGTCACTTAGAGACTCGGAAACCAAGCAGTGAACAGTGCTTGGAACTTGCCCCCCAGTTCCAACCAGTGGAATCCTCTTACCCCCAGCGCATTATTTCTTTCTAGGTCCATTCCCTGCCTCCAGGAAATGCAGTGGATATGAGGCAAAGGAAGCAAGTAATGGAAAATGCCAGGTATCCAGGAACAAGATTCCTCTACACGCTTCCTCTGCTTCAGCTTTTCTGAGGCTGTGAAGAACAGTGAGGAAGCTTGTCCCACAAACTATTTAACTTCAACTGTGGAAACTATTTTTTCCTCTGGACATTTTGTTAAGGTAACAAGGACACAGGTGCATGGGTCAGCAGAGCTTCTACAGAAAAGAGAAACCTATACCATGAACTCTGTGGTTAAGTTGTTCACAAGCACTTTATGCTGTAGATTATTCTGTAAAAGAATAATCCCTTTACAATTTCAAGAACTTCACTGCTCAAAATGTTCATTCTGTGAAATATCAGGGAGAAACTGAGCTGCTCACAGGGCACAAATGAAAAATGTTCCTACATGTCTCCATGCATAACTGTCTGCATCTGGAATGGGATTTCCACACACAAAATGGAGCAGAAGACTGGCTACTACTTGATTCAAAGCATGAAAAATCAGCAGCACACTGCAAATCCCCCAGCTCAGTGTTAGACAACAGCAAGGGAAGGGTGATATTAAAAAATAATCCAACACCTTTCCAAATTAGAGATGAAATTCCACTCTCAACTTGTTGCCACACCACCCTTTTCAAGTTTTTATTTAAAAGTGCTTTTCACTGAGGCCTTTCAGTATCCATAGCAATACCACTGCTTTTGATATGTATTGCTCTTCCTGTTTAAGCATTTGTAGGTGTTCTGAAGCAAGTTCAGCCTTCCAGGAAATGCATAAATGTGATCTACAGCCCTTGTGGCACACAAATGTAATTTTGAATATGTTGACCTTCTGGTTCATTACCCCTGCTGGAGTACAAATACTGCCTGGGTAGGTGGGATGCTTCACAGCATTAAATTTCCAGGTTTGTTTTCTCAATGGGCTTGTTGGCATCTTCCAGTAAATTTTTTTCTAAAGGTGCTGGGAATGGGATGGATTTCTGGCTCAAGCTGCTCCCCTGACCCACACAGAGGGTTTTAGGTTGGTAGTTGGTTTTGCCACCAAAGGACATGAGCTGGAAAGGGTCTGGATTTACAATGGTAGAAAAGGAAACCTGTCCACCCTGTCAAATTGTTCCTTGCTTAGGTGAGTTCCTTTCAATAAGCTGTAAAACCTGACTCCTTGGTTCAAAGCAGGGTGTTAACTAAATGTTCTGGTCACATTCCAAATCAGCTGGTTTTGTTACGCCAGAATAAACTGTTCTTGTAGTTTCAAATATGTATGTTATTTTTTAAACATCCTTTATGAAACCCTCTGCAGTTTCTGTGCAATGTTAAAGTGACAACTGTACTCTGCTTTACGAGGTGGCCAACTCTGAAAGACGATGAATATATTTTCTACACTGCTCTCAGCCTTTTGTTAGGATGGTTTTGAGGATTAGTAAATGTTTATAAAGGATTTCTATGTCTCTGAACAAAACAAAACATTAAACAACCAGTGTGACTGTTCTGCCTCAATTGCATGGCATCCCTGTAACTCCAGGAACAGAAGCAGAGCATGGAGAACTGTGCCCAGTGTTTTAATGCAGTACAGATTAAGAAGACTAAGAGGGTATGGAAAAACATACAAACAGCACACGACTGCTAAAATAAACAACAAAGGAGTGCTGGAATCAAGACATGAAACCTGGGATTTGTGGAGGATTACAGAGAGACAGCTCCAGTTCAGATAAGACTCTGCTGGCTCATAACCTTCAGCACTGATTTAAATTAGTTGAGAATTTGGCCCATAAGGAAGAATTTCTCCACTGAAAGGGTGGTCAGGCATTGAAAGGGTTGGAGCCACCATCCCTGGAAGTGTTCAAAAAACAACTGGACGTGGCACTCAGTGCCAGTCAACAACGTGGTGTTCAGTCAAATGTTGGATTCAATGATCTTGGAGGTCTTTTCCAAATTTAATGATTCTATGAGTCTATGATTTAACAATAATAGAGAGTTCTCAGGGCCTATGGCATTCCCAAAAGGAGCCCAAATAACTGTAAGCATGGAGCACAGAGGCAGGCTCTAGCAACACCCAGGAAATTTGAAGTGTGATATAAAGTTTCCTGTAAGCCTTTGTTCAAGCTGAAGGCAAGATAAGCTTTCCATTATTTAGTAGGATGCCACTTCCCTGGCTCCTTTTCTGTGAGAAAAATATTCTTGCTGGAATCCCTGCAGGTACAAAAAGATTATCTCTGTGTTTTCTGTACAAAACCCAAATCTGCTCATAAATAATAATCTTATGGTTTCATTGTTATTCTGTTAGAGAATTTTGATGGGTGGAATACAGCCAGGAAGAGCTAAAGAATTTTTAGGTAAATATTTTTGAGGTGTTTGAGTTATAAAAGTCCTTTCAAAAACAAAGTCCAATGTCTTTGAGGTTCTATTGCTCAGAAATAATTTTGCCTTTCCCTAATGTGTTTCATAGAGCATATCTATCTCATCAATCACAAAAAGCCCAATACCCTTTTCATACATGGTCTTTTCAATACAATTTAAATTTAAAGATATTTTCTCCTTTGCTTTCTGAAGCCTTGAAGAACTGTTTTTCTTACCTTTGGAGCAGGTATCAAAATAGATCGTATTCCTCCTGCATTCAAAGTGGCTTTGCAAATCAACAGGGATTTAATATATGCCCATCTGTTCTCAGCCATTAAAAATCTTGAAGTGAATTAGGGATTTCTCAGACCTGCTGTGGAGCTGAGCTGTGAGTTTTACTCCTCTGTGTGTTTGCAGTTGCTAAGCAATAATCCCAAAGGTTGCTATGTCTTTCCACGATCAGAATTGCTGTAGGTTGTCTTTTGGCTTTGGCACAGCCCAACAGACTCTTCTGTACCGAACTTAGAACATTGCATCACATGACTGAAAATAAAATAAAATCAAAAAAGGACTATGAATAGCAACAGAGAACATTAAGGACACATATAGAGAGAGAATCCACAGGTGGCAGTGACAGGTTACCTTCAGATTCAAGGTTCACAAAGCCCAGAGCTGTCTCAAGTCCATTACCAGCTGGAGGGAGGACTGTGTTAACCAGATGTGAGGATCTGAGACATTAAAAAAAAATTAATTACAAACTCAATTTAAACATTTTCAGGCTTTCTTTCTTGCGTTGCTTTGAAGCAGCCTTGCAGGAAAGGCATACAAGCACTAACGAGGGGGGAGTGCACAGTGCCATTTTGTCAGACTGCTTTTAAACCTGAATCTAGAGGAATTTGATGAATCCCCTTTCATAATTTCTCCTATATTCTTTGAAGGATAATATGATGGAAAGGAGAAGGCAAAAGACAAACACATCTACAGCAGGCATTCTGCACTCGTTTACACGAATGTAAATCAGGTGCCTGTTCAGCAATTCCCTTGGGTTAGTCAGGACTTCCAACTGAGAAACTTATGGCAATTTCTGTCAGGAAATGAGGTTTATCTAATGCTGTTTCTTTCTTTGTATTTTGTATTGGAAGTGGCAAAACCTTTGGATTGCCTACCTGCAGGAAAACTGAACTGTGACTTTATCTATGGTATTTGTCATTGGAACAGCTGCAAAGTGCCCTGCCCTCTATTAGCCTCCATTTCATGGGACAGCCTGTAAGAAACCTTGAAATAGAGGAGGTCAACTTTCATGTGAAAAACACACTGTAATAAATTACCATTTCTTTGCTATTGATTTGGAAAGACATATCAGAAGGAAATATGCTCATTGCAGTGCATTTCCAAGATGTGTTGAAGTCTAGCATCAATTATGTTAACAAAATGAAGCAGAAAATTAGTGCACAGGAGTAATTTAAAATGAGGCTTTAAACTGGATTGTGCACTTTTTCCTCAAAGCAGTTCGCACATGATTAATTCCTGTTATCTCTTCTCCCAGGTGGGCTTGGTTTTTCCCCTTTGCAATTCAGAATTCTGTTGCTATTATGATTAACTTACAAAACTTTTTGAGAATGAAACATAAATTTTTTTTAAAAAGTGATTTTTTTTCAACTCCCAAACAAGAATAGACAACTAAAACTTAGAAGGAGGGATCAAAACGGCTCTATTTTTATTTTTCTGGAAGCGGAATCCTGTGGGTTAAGCAAACCTTTAATTGCACCCTATCTCACTTGGCTGTTATCCCTTGATGTTTTTGTTAAGCAAAAGTGTATCCTTTTATTATGCCACCAAATACTTGCACTGTTGACAAAATAATGGGCTGAATATGTCATCACAGATGTTTTGCTGGAATTGCCTCTTCTATCTTTTTTTTTTTTTTTTCTATATAGGATACATTTTGGGAGCACTCTGTTGTCTTTTGCAGCTGATGCCAAGATTATGCAATAAAAGCCCTAACATGTAGTAATAATAAGTTGTGTTAGCCAGGGAAATGTTTGCAGTGTATTAAATAGTCACTTTTGGAAATGTGTACAAAACCAACTCATGTACAGCTCCACTTCTTTTAAATGCTGCTCTGGGCTGAAGCAGCAGGTGCTGACCACAGTGCTGCCAGCACAGGAAAGAATAAGGCCACAGGCTTCCAGTCTGTTTTTTGTACCAACCCTGATGCTGTGACCACAGCCTGCCCTCTAATTGCTCTTTTCAATCCCAATATATCTGCTTTATAACTTCCTCCTCCACATTTAAATTCTGCTGCTAAAAACACACTGCACATGCAAATTACACCTTTCTAGAGGCTGGAGAACTATCACAGTCTGTGGTTGTTGTAGCTAATAACTGATATGTCAGACTTTTAGGAAACTGTAGATAGCAACTCCATTGTTTACTTGTGGTAAATGTTTTTTAAAAGTGTTTGCTGTTCAGATACCTGGAAGATCTACAGGGTATACGAAAATTACACAAAAGTCTACTTTGGAACCTGGTTTAAATAATCATTTCTTTCTAGTAATCCCTGCATGACTTGATCAAAACCAGTCTCAGGTGAGGGAACTGCTACAACACTCTGGGAACTTCAGTCTTTCATCAATCCTCTCTATCGACGCAGACATATCTGAACATGAACTATGAGCCTGGAAGCAGCCCTATATTTGCATGCTCAAGACCCTGGCTTGCTGTGCAGCCCACTCTGTGAACTCAGTTTAGTCCAGTTTAGGGAGCCTGTCCTCCATCCCTCGTCCTCCATCCTCGCCTATCCACCAGGAGGCAAAATGCCCCATTAGAGTGCCTGACTTCTCCATCGCAGCCAAGCCCAGCTACGGGAGCCTCCCTGACCATTATTTTAACTGGGAAATTACCTAAAGAGCGACCATGTGGCTTCTCCAGTGCTTAAACTTACAGGGGCAAAGTGCTGTCAGCCTGAGGAGAGGATCAAAGCAGTACCAGCCATGTGCTTAAATGGAATCTATGGGTTGATGCACACTCGTGACAACAAGTTTGCTCTGTTTAACATTTAGAAGTTTCTGGTTATCATATGTAATGTTGTCATTCGATGCCCAAGACAATTCTTGATCCCAGTTACCTCCTTCCCATGAATTTTGTAGATTCTTGATTCAAATTACCTCCTTCCCATGAATCCGGTAGCACGAGGCTGAAACTGCAAAGCAAATGAAGTTTGATAGCACTTGACCCTTTCTTTCAGACCCCCAAACGCCAAACAGTTCTATATCTGGGAATGTTTGAATGCTTAAAATGTACTCATTAGACTCGGGTTTTGGTGTTTGGGCGTGTGCATGGATGTACAAAGAGGTGTTATATGCTGCTTTCATTTTGGACTTACTATTGCTGCCTAATCCCAGGAAAAGCTATGTTATGTGACCATTAATGTCAGCTTTCACCAGGGGTTGCCATACCCCTTATCACGGCTCCCAGTGGGATGGGATTCCACAAACCATCACCAGGCCAGGAGGCACACTGAGGGTGCCCTGCTGACATACATTAATAAAAGCCTCCTATGAGGCTGAGGGACCCGGGGGGCGATGCCAAAACCCCTTCAGCGACCCGGGGGAGAATGCCGGGCCACCTCGGACCCCTCAGGGACCGGGGTGGGGATGCCGGGGACCCCTGCCCATCGCAGCCCCCTCAGGGACCGGGGTGGGGATGCCGGGGACCCCTGCCCATCGCAGCCCCCTCAGGGACCGGGGTGGGGATGCCGGGGACCCCTGCCCAACGCCGCCCCCTCAGGGACCGGGGTGGGGATGCCGGGGACCCCTGCCCAACGCCGCCCCCTCAGGGACCGGGGTGGGGATTCCAGGGCGACCCTACCCATCGCAGCCCCCTCAGGGACCAGGGCGGGGGTGGCGAGCCCTCCCTGCCCATCGCCGCCGCCTCGGGGACGGGGGTGGGGATGGCGGGCCCCCCCTGCCCACCGCCCCCTCCTCAGGGACCGGGGTGAGGATAGCGGAGCCCCCTGTCCATCGCAGCCCCCTCAAGAACCGGGGCGGGGATGCCGGGCCCTCCCTGCCCATCGCTGCCCCCTCGGGTACCAGGACTGGGGGTGCCGGGACCCCTCAGGAGCCGCCGGCGCCGCGGGGGTTAACGCAGCGCTGCCGCCAGGGGGCGGCGCCGCGCGCGCGCTGACAGCCGGCGCGTGCGCGCTGGCGCCTCATTGTGCCCGGCCGGCC
>VWPU01003599.1:69211-171685 GCA_013398955.1 Callaeas wilsoni | reverse complement strand
TTGCTTTCAAACCAGCACATGGATTAACCAGAAGACTTGTGAACTTCCACAGTATTGAATCAAGTGCATCACCTGATAATTAAACTGATTTTGGAAACAATTTCACAGGCAGAACTGAACTGTAAGGCCAAAACTTTGTTCAGATCTAGATAAGTTGTCACATTAACACTTGGAACAAAATGGGCAAGACTACCTATTTTTGAGATCTGGGATGAAACCATTGCTTCCAGTTCTGTGTTCAGCCAAGCTGTCCTTAGAAGCCTGTGTAATTCATTTCTGTGCTCAGGACTGAAGCAAAGCTGGGCATTTAAGGTTTAAGGGCTTATTTTGAAGCTGTAGGTAGATCATAAAATCATAGAATGGCCTGGGTTGGAAGGGACCTTAAAGATCATCTCATTCCAACCCCCTTGTCATGGACAAGAGCACTTCCCACTAGACCAGGTTGCTCAGAACTCCACCCATCCTGGCCTTGAACACTTCCAGGGATGGGGCTTCTCTTTGAACAGATCTGTGATACCTGTAAACCTCCTACGGTCTCTCTACAATGAGATATTCATGTTATTGCTAGAGTTCACACTCAAACGACACAATGATTTCATTTCTTATCCCTTGGTAATATGCAGTGGTGCATCCTTTCTTTTGTGGAAGTTTGTAAATGCCACTGAATTTCAACTTGTTTTTGCCTTTTTATAAGTTTTTTTTTTTCTTTAAATGAAACCAGCCAACAAACAAAATTGAATTGTAATGTACCAGTCTGTTAAGAATATTTCTTTCTCAGTGGTAGAGCTGCAGTGTGGTTTAACTGGTGGGCTATTTTTGTTAGTAAATTGTAGGGTTAGTGATTCAATCCCATCAAGTTCCCTACAAGTTACACCCAAATACCAAATTTCTTTTCAAATCAGTAAGGTTGTTTGTGATGCGAAACAAAAGCAGTGGGAGTACTCTGACACCTTGGAGAACTGCTTTTTGATCAAGTACTAATTAAGTTTAAAAATGCAATTAAGAAATTGTTGCAAGCTCTGCTGTATTACTGTACTTAAAAATGGTGGAGAATAGTTCTAAGTTCTGCAGAAAATGCTTTTTGGCATGCTGTATATTTTGGGAACTGTGAGTACTGCTGCTAATCCTGGCCAGAAGTAAGGAAGGTATCTTTGAAGTGAGGTAGTTCAATTGGATAAGCAGGTTTTTGTCACTTGCTCTCCTTGTCTGTTGAACAGCAGGGTCATGGGACATCAGGTTCCTAAACTCCATTCATTTTCTTATGGATTAATAGTCAGCATTCAGTGTCAGTTTGGCTATAATTTCATCTTTACTCTCGGAAACTAAGGAATTGATATTTAAACTGCACATATATGTGTATATGTTTGGGTATGTGCAGAAGACATGTTAATTTTTATATGTATAAACTCTAAAAAATAAATCTGTGTCCTTTCAGCCTGAAGCATCAGTCTTTTTTTACAGTGAGGTAGATAAAGCTATAACATGTTAAAGCTCTAGAGAGGATGAAATACAGGACATTTTTACTGCAAAGTGACTACACATGATCAACCCAATCCACCACCTCTGGATGAGACCTCATTTAGCTCCACTGCCATAGGAATCACTGTGCTTTGTTCCTCCAGGGTTTTACAGCAGGATGGATAGAATATATTGGTTCTATCTATATATTAATTCTATATCGACTATAAAAACCTCTCTTTTTTGGCACTGAAGATGCAACATCTCTGTGAGAGGCTGCAATACTAATATGGCACAGGTGGGATGGTGCAGCAGAATTTTAGTCACTAGTGCTAAAGCTTTGTGGCAAATGACTCTAATAGCTTAGATCAAAGGGTGTTTCTGAGTTGAAGACTGATGTTGGATCAGAACTGAGAAGCATAAATAGAATTAAAAAACTTCGACAACTTGAATCTTTATATTAAAGTATCTTTGGTGGGATTCATATCATCTAACTGCAGCAGCCTGAAAGTTATTTGTCTGTGTTCTTTTGATAGTCAGTGGAAAGGAGTAGACATCTCAGGAGAATGTTTCATCCTTTTTGAGGATGACTGTTTGAGACAGGTGACATGATTCAACCTCTGAGTGCCTCTCTCTTTTCATTCACTTTTGAGAGAGCTTATATAACTTTCGCATTGGATTCTTCACTTTGACAGCCAAATAAAAGCAAAAGAGTTGAACCTTTCCCTGCCACATTCTGGGAATAGAATAATATTTGCTTCCTTATGCCAGTACATCACTCTCCTGCAATTTATATTACTGATGGATATTCAGGCCAGTGTTGTTGCAAGCTGAGGTGGACATGCTGCATTTCTCACCCAGCTCCCTGAATCTGCAGGATTTGTGCAGTCGAAGGAGACAGTGTCAGTTTGGAGAGCTGTTATCAAGTATTGCCATATGCTTAGGGTCAAATATTGTACTGCCTAATTTATTTAATCCCTAAGGGACTACTCCTGTGAGAAGAATGGTTCCCTCTCCCTTATTGTTGGCTTCTTCCTAAATCTTGTGATAAATTGGTCCTTGAAGTGAATTGTGTTGTGATATTACCTGCTGCAGTCTGTTGACTCATTTATAGCAAGGAGATAATGCTTTAAAAAACAACTAACGGCTGCAATACAATTAAGAGTAACAGAGACAGCTTTTTTAATTACTATTATTGAAAGATACCTTTGCTGCTAATAGCTTTTGTTGTTGTTGTTGTTAATTGAAGCGTGAATCCACTTGTTCTTAATGCTCTTTCCAGTTCTCATTGTAACAGTCAGACCCCAAAACAAACTGTACTTTACTGGACCCGAAATGGGAAGGATGCCAGCTCAGAGCAGCTCAGCTGTTAACCAAACCCGTGTTGCTGGTGCATCCTGGTTGTCTCCCCATAGACACAAGCTAAAAATTCACTTGGAGGACCTGGTCAACAAAGACAATGGAAGAACTGCTGTGATAAATTCATCCTGCTATGAATGAGATTGGAAAGCTGGTAAATGACTTCAGTGGAGTTCTGAATATGGGTTAAGGTAATTAAACAATCTTGCTTATCTGATTATCTGCTAGAAAAAAATGGAAATGGCTTTAAACTGAAAGAGATTAAATTTGGATTAGATAGCAGGAAGAAACACTTTGAGGGTGGTGAGGCACTAGAATAGGTTCCAGTGGAACAGGACTTTGGTGTAGCAGAAGGTGTCCCTGCCCATGGCAGATTTGGAACTGAGTGATCATTCAGGTCCCTTCCAAAATGAACCATTCTATGATTCTGTGATTTATTCAAGTTTTTATTGAATTCACTCTAGGTGCCATTTGCAGAAGTGTCCATGTGAGTGGCACCTCTGCAGTAGTGTGCTAGTTTTGGCTGGGATGGAATTCATTTTTTTCACAGTGGCTAGTATGGAGATATGTTTTAGATTTCTGCTGAGCACAGCATTGACAATGTAGAGATGTTTTTGTTATTGCTGAGCAGGCCTTGTCTGATGGAATACAGCATGCCTTGTCTCAAATATTTTGACTCGTATATAAACATAACACAAATAAGAAGGATCATGGTAGAGAGGGGATGTGCTCAGGACTAACAGTCCCTGGGGGGCTGAAATGAGCCAGACCAGCCTTTGAGTCGCAGATTCCTGAAACCCAGTCTCGATGTTCTCTGCTGCAGCTCACTGCACAGATCAGGCACTTTGGAAAGGTCGCTTAGGTGTCTAGACTAGGAAACTGGATATCAAAGTTTTTTCAATTCCTGACACCATATTTTCCTATATATTTTGGCGATGTCCAGCCCCAAGAGTTTTGCTAGAGGGCAGATGTTGGCCATAATGTTCCTTCCCTAGTCGAGCTTACTGACAACCTGCAATCCCCACTCCCAGTCCAGAGAAATAACCCCACTTCTTAACCTGTGGCTCCATTAGAGCTCATGGCTCTAGTGAAAAGGGTAACAGAGTATAAAAATAGAAGGAAATAATCATTATCCTTGCTTGTAATGAATAGGATATGAGTCTTAGTTGAATTGTGAGTGTATAATATTCACAAAATAAAGCAAAATGTACTGGAAAATTTACTGTGTTAGTTTATTCAGGAATGTATCTGCTAACAATTCCTCCAAGCTGTCAGAGCTCTGTGATGGAATAGTGAGTCATGCATGTTGATTTTTAACAAAGCTGTTTAAGGACAAGTGTAACATTTGCCGAACTGCAAATCTTTCAAAAATTTAACATCATTTATGCTTGCTGTTCTGATTTTTATTAGCAAGCATATAACCAGATACCTGTCTAATTTACCTGCCTGATAAACTGTTCTTTGTAGTGACCTTGATAATATCCTGAAGAATTAATTTCCTGGGCTAATATAATATTTATAACGTATTTATCACCAGCTGAGTATTTACGTGCTCACAGCTTTACAATCTGTAAGACACTGTGGCTTCACACAATGCAAAATGGTACACAGGAAACTCTTTAATGTATGACTGACTCAGAATCAAGGTTTTTTATCATCTATAATTAGGATTTTATCCCAGTGGGTGGGATTATTTTTTCATTGTAAAACCTTTTGCATACTATTATTTAGTTAAAAATACTGTCCTGTGTGCTTGCTGACAGCACAAGAAGACAGCATAGGAACTCTAAATAAATGGAATTTGTGGATGGGTTGCTACACCCTGCCACCACATTCATCTCTGCAAACTATTTTTGACTTGATTATAAGTAATTTGGCTTTGGAGGTCATTTTTTTTTGTTTGTTCTAGGGGGCCTGTAATAAAGTGTTACGTGCTACTGAAATTTTGAAAAACATCTCCTAGTCTCACAGGGTCAAGAAAATTCTTCTTCGTTCAGATCCAAGAGAAGATTGTTTCTCTTTTTTCTTTTTTTTTGTCCTTTAGTTTGTCTTATGACTAAAGCATTAATTTCTATTTTGGATCATAGAGTAGTTTCACTCCTCTGTGTTGATGCTCAGTAATATCTCACTGCTAATTATTTTCCACGATCTAGTAGTGCACAAGATAATAAATGTTTAGTTGTCCAAACATCTGAGAAAGTGTTAGACTGACTTGTCGCGACTTTGTACAGCTGTTTACACACATGCTGAGTTATTTCTAACAAATCTGATGGTTTTTTTAACCTCACGCAGCATGGCACTAAAAGACCTCAGAAATAAACCTTGGCTGAACAGATTTACATGTGGTGCAAATCCCTTCCTTGTGGGGTGCTCTGAAGATGTTCCATGAGAGGTTTGGTGCACTCAAGTATAATGAAGATGCACATTGGGTCATAGAGATCCAACCTCTTAGTCCTAAAAGAACTCCTGTCCTACCATCAGGGAACGTATGTGCAAAAAATGTAGAAATTCTAAGGAGATGGTTCCTCACTGCTGTCTGTGTGCGGAGGTTTAACCTATGGGGGCAGGGGTGGGGTTGAGGGTGTCCCTACTCCTTCTTAGTGTGCTCAGCACAGCCCAGCTCTCCAGATGGACCTGGCCTGGCTCCGTAGGTTTCTGGACGATGTTTCTGCTCATGTCTGTTCCACTGCTTGCTCACAGGCACCTCCAGCGTGGTGCCAGGCTGAGGTTGTGTTGGTGCAGTTCAGGAACAGTGCAGGAGCACTTGAGGCTGTAATTGGGCAAGGCTGACCCTTTCATCTTCTGTCCTTTCCTTTTTTCTTCTCAGTAATTGTCTCCCCTTCACCACAAAATGCGCGGGAGAAGAACAGCTTTTCAGGAAAAGTATTTTCTACCCGTAACTCTGTGGTGGGGTGAGAGGGAGAAATGCCAAGGAGAGAAAGTAAATTGATGTCAATAAGTTCATAGCCACAGAGGTTGTTTTGTCTGTGTGTTTTCTTCCCCCACCACCCCTCATTATAGAATAAGCTTCCAAGTAACCTGCTATCATCAGAACACAGGGGGACTGAAGGCACCAAGGGCCCTCTCCCCTTCATCTGCTTTGTCCCAGGGGCTTGTGAGTTTTTTCCTGTGATTAGATGTGGGTTCAAACTGAGCAGGAGATGAAGTGTTGATCAAGTCACTAAGTGGAAGGGGCTGGCTGTCCATCTTATTGTGGATTTCTGGTGAAAAATGGTCACTGATGGGAGACTCAACGACTCCCATGAACTCAAGCATCCCCAACAATCCATCCTTTAAGTAAGCCTTTTTTGGAGTACAGGTATCCTTTATTTTCTTCTCTTCTGGACTCAGTTCTTTTTATAGCATCCACTTTTTTTTTAATATATGCATATGCACACACATCTGTATATATATAACTGGAAGTGAATGGAGTGATTTTCTCTCAGTGAACACAAATACAGTCTAGGGAATGGAAACCACAGGGGTGGATAAACATGCTATTCATGCTGGGTGGATCTGTGCTCCCGTGGGGGGAGGTGAGTGTCCTAATTTCAGGATAGTACAGACTGAGTTTTCACTAAATCAGTAGATGTTTAATTGCATAATTTTGAATGGGAGAGTGGAGAGTGTTGACATGTATCTGCAATGAATCTATAATTATATAGTAATTTCTGTAGTTTTGTTGGGCTTTTGGTGGTTTGGGGTTTTTTTTGACACGTTGATGATTTTCCTGGAGTTGGTGAGACCTTTGAAAAAGCAGCTGAAGCCAGTAAAGAGAAAACATTGCCTGTGTGTTTTCCTGCTTTTGGGCCAAGCTTTCCATTTCACTTTCATCTGGAGTTCCAGGCTGGATGCTAAGTTTGATTCTCCATACACTTCTAGGTTTGTAGGTGAGGAGGAGCTGTGCCAGGGTGATAGCATGAAGAAATGGTTAATGCTGACTTTCACCAAGGAAAACAACAGATGCTTACTCACCTGTGATTCTGCCAAGCAGCATTTAACCTTCCCTGCTGGGTTCACTCATTCTGCTATGGCAGCTCTTTTTAAGGAAGGTGGAGCCTAAAGTGATGAATTCCAGCTGTGAGAGGTGGATCCTCTCTTGGTTGAAATGGGCCAGCTCAAGGAGTGGTTCTAGTAAGGTATGCCATGGCAACATTAACTCAAAAGCAATTACATTTAGAAGTTTAGTATAGAATTATAGAATGAGTTGGAAGGGACATTAAAGATCATCTATTTCCAACTTCCTGCCGTGGACAAGGATACCTTCCACTGGATCAGGTTGCTCAGAGCTCTATCCAACCTGGCCTTGAACTCTGATAGGGATGAGGCATCCAAAAGCTCTCTGGTCAGCCTGTCCCAGTGCTTCATCACCTTTAGAGTAAAAAAAAAAGAAAATCTAATATCTAATCTAAACCTCCTGTCTTTCAGTTTGAAGCCATTCCCCCTTGTCCTGTCACTCCAAGTTCTTGTAAAAAGTCTCTCTCCATCTCTCAGGGGTTGAAAGGATGCAATCAGGTCACCCCAAAGCCTTCTCTTTACCTCCTGAATAATCCCAATTCTCTCTACCTTTCCTCATAGGAGAGATGTTCCATCCCTCTAATCAATTTGGTGGCTTCCTCTGGACTTGCTCCCACAGGTTGATGTCTTATCTACATGTATAAAGAAGTTAATGCAAATAACAGATTGGATATACATGTGCAGCTTTATTTTTGGATGGGCAGATACTGTGTGATGGAAACTTGGGCTTGCTCAGTATTTGTGCAAGATGTCAGGAGAACCATGACACTGAATCTTGTCTTTAAATTACTCTTTTATTTGGACTTGTACATAACATTGCACTAAGAAAATTCATGTCATACTAAATGCTTGCAGTGGTAATGATCAAAGCTCCCAAATCATCTGTGGAAGAATATATGAGGAGATATGACTATCAGTACCCATCCTGCCTTGGAGAAGTATGGAAACATGGAAATAGAGGGCACATCATCAGTGTTAAAATTTGTTGCACTGATTGTCTGAATCCCTTCAGCAAGACAAAAGTGGAAACTAGATGCTGCTTCTTAAGGGGCATGTAAGATTCATTTTATTCTACCTGAGCATAGTTAATCCCTGAAAAAAGATTACCTATGGGGCTGCTAGAGTGTACTCTGGCTTCTTTAAAATGCAGGCCGATGCCTTTTTAAGAGAAGAGATCTTGTTCATCTTGGCCTCAAACTGCTGGCTTTAACAGCATTTTCTTCTAAGTAAGGAAAGATTCTTTTCCAAATGAGCAGATATTGCTGTGGAATATGAGATGTCTGATGTCGTGTGCAAGAGGTCTTGATGCTGGTCATAGTTTTCTGTAGCTTTAAAATTTGTGAGTCTGGCAGAGAGATGGAAAAAAAGGTTTTTTGAGAGATCACCAATATATTTTCCTTGTGATTTTATCCAGCAGAAAATCCACCAGAACCTCACTATTAGACTCTGAGCTTTCAGACCTTGGAGGAGGGATAATTTAATGTCTAAGTGTCTATATATATAGGAATGTTTGTGGCATCTTGGTCCTGGCATGGGTGGAAGATGAGAAGAAAAATAAAATGGAAAACGTGGCCTTTGATTAGAAGGTAAACTGTGTTCTAATGGAGGTGATTAGAGACAAACTGTAGACTTTGTTTGGCCATAAGGCAATAGAGTGATTTTCTTGTGTGGTGGCCTGGAAGGCTGCCAAGCTGTTTCTCAGTAACTAATCCCGAGTCAGTTGTGGGCACAGAAAACAACACTACATATCCAGCACTTTCTAGGGAAAGGGGTCAGACACTGGTGGTGGTGATCACTGCAGGGAGCAAGTTCTCAATTTCCCAGCAGGAGCACTGCGTCTGTATCACTCTCCCCAACTCGTCTGCTTCCCAGAGGGGCAGTGGGGGAACAATTCAAGTGAAGCTGGCCTTGGATCATTATAAAGACAGTCAGTTCTTTGAGAAGTTAATGATGTGATGGTCAGTGGATGGCTAGGAAGAAATAGATCCAAGATGGATGAAGCCTAACTTTGAAAGGACTTGGAGTTTCCTTGTCTTACTTATCTCATAGGAAAATTCCCTCTTTCTGTAACATTGTATAAAAGCATGTCCTGCCCAAAGAAATGCCCCTGTGTGGGCCTTTGTGAGATGAAGTTACTGTCATCTGAAAGGCATTCTGGTCATGACAGCCACCACTAGGAGCTTAAGGCAACATCCTATGAAGCTGAAACTACTAGAGTTACAAGTGACCGCTGGTACATTCTCAGCACAGACTTGTCTCCTTTGTGCTCCACTCTTATCAGAGAATCACAGAATCATTAAAGTGAGAAAAGACCTCTAAGGTCATCGAATTCAACTCTTAACCCATCACTTCCACAGCCATCACCAAATCATATCCCTCACTGCCACATCTACACATTTTTTGTGTGCTTCCAGGGATGATGACTCCACCATTTTCCTTGGCAGCCTGTTCCAATGCTTGGCCACCTTTGCAGTGAAGAAAATGTTCCTAATATCCAATCTGTGGTGCAACTTGAGGCCATTTCCTCTTGTCCTCTTGCTTGTTACTTGGGAGAAGAGACCCACCCCATCTGGCTACAACCTCCTTTCAGAGAGTTGTAGAAAGCGATAAGATCTCCCTGAGCCTCCTTTCCTTCAGGCTGAACACTCCCAGCTCCCTCAGCTGCTTTTCATCAGACTTATGCTCTAGACCCTTCCCCAGCTTCATTACCCTTCTCTAGACATGCTCCAGCAACCCTGTAATCAGTACTTGAGTAACTCAGCCAAATCTCTGCTGGTTCTGGATATCTCCACGTGAGCTCTGGGATGGAGCGAGCCCCTTTGAATACCCCAGCTATCTCCATGGATGCTTGTGCTGAGCACCAGTGATGGAGGGCCTGAGTCTTCTTGTGCACGCACAGTGCAGCCAGGAGAAATGCCACCCAGAGGGATGTCCTGTGTCAGCACAGGCCCTTGGAAGCCACACCACTGCCAGTAAAAGTCCTGGGCCCTGGCACTGTCCCACCACAGCCCATGGGACACTCGGTGGGATGGGTTCAGTCTGTGCTAATGAGCTCTCTCTAAACAATGACCTGACATGGTTCAGGGAGTAGCAGAGTCCCAGGCCAGGAGCCTTTCCCTAATGGGCAGTGGGAATGTGGCATTCCAATTTTAGGTGGATGGGAGTAAGGAGAATAGTTTGGCTCTGCCTTCCTACCCTCCTGGCCAAAGAATTAGTTTGGTTTGTATAGAAATATGGAAGTGTTGAGCATTGTAAAGCAGACAGGATGTTTGAATGTGGAAGCATTGGTCCATACTACACTATTTTGGGGTGAGTGGGAGTTTCCTCAGCTAGTCATAAACGCTGCTGCCATTTTTCATGTAGTGGCACAGCTATCAGGTTTGTAAATAGTTTTTAGGCAAATTACATTCATCATAGTGGGTTTTTTTTCTATGTGGACTTGGAGATTGGTAGAGTGACCTGTGAAATCTCATCTGAGATGTTGCTGGGTTGAGAAACTCAGTGAAATAAAGAAGGTCTGACCTTATGGCCAAAGCCAAGAATGTGATCACAGAGTCAGAGAATCACTGAATCATTTGGGTTGGAGGGGAAGTTAAAAGATCATCTAGTTCTAAACCCCTGCTAGGGCCAGAGACATCTTTGACTAGATGAGGTTGCTCAAAGACCCATCCTACCTGGCCTTGAACACTTCCAGGGATAGGGCATCCACAGGTTTTCTGGATGACCTGTACTAATGCCTCATCACCTTTAAAATAAAGAATTTCTTCCTAATCCTCATGTTTAATCTAAATCTACTCTTTTTCAGTTTGAAGCCATTTCCCCTTGACCTGCTCCTGTAAAGAGTTCCTCTCCAGAGGAACTTTCTTGTATTACATATAAAGGTTTCTCACTGCTGACCAAGCCAGGGCTGTCCTTGACCCCTCCACATGGGAAATTTGAGGCAGGCTGCCTTTCCTGTTTCCTGCTTTTACTTCTGTGTGAGCTTTATCTAGATTTATCTCTGTTCACCTGAATGGCTTCACATCCTCAGACTGAGTTTTGAGGGCTCGCAGCTGTAACAGGACGCATCTGTTTGATAGCAAGCCTTGGTCATTATGGATAGAGCTGACTTTGAGGTGTCCTGTGGTGCGCTTTTAGCTTCGTTTCTTTGTGATCAGCAACAGCAGCAAATGGGTGTATGCAAAACAAAACACCCAGCTACATTCCTCACTCATTTACATTGATCTAAATCCAGATTAATTTCACTTTAATGAATGAGCAACTAAGCATTAGAGTTGGCTTATCACCATACTGTGTACTAATTAGTATTTTTCTTACCAGTGCCTGCAGAAAAGCCAATCTGCTTTGTATTCTGAGCTGAAAAACACCCTCTGCGGTAATTTTCATGGCCAGCATGTATGTCATTCCTCTGGGCTTCCTCAGACTCTTAGAAAAACCTGTTGCAGGGCAAAATAATTACACCAAGCTTCTGGTGCTCAGCAAGTGTGGAGCACGGAGGGCTGGACATGCTCTCTGCCATGGGGACTTTCCTGGAATTCACGCTGGCCCCCATTTGCTCATAGCTGGGTTTTGTGATAGCTGCTTTCCATGCAAAATAGCTCAGCTTTTGTGGCATCCTAGCGCAGACCAGCGTGAGTGGCAGCTGTGCTCTGCGGCGAGGGGAGCTCTTCCTTTGTTGGAGGGGTGGGTACTTGATCCCAGTTATTCAGAGCCTCAATTAAAGGAAGCAAACCGTGGTTATTAGTTGTGCTCACTGGGGCAGAGCACAATGAGGTCGGCTCAGTGTGCGAGGGAACCCCCTGGATGGCTCAGGCTGCCCAGGCCTCCCAAAGACCCAGGGGGAAACGGGGAGGGGAAAAGGACAAAGCTTCGGGTGCTGGTGCCAAGCAGGGACACTCAGGCTAAACGTGTCAAAGGCAGCCCCGCTCTCTGGAGGGGATGTGGGGCGATGCGTGGGAATGGTGCTGGTGCCAGCAAATCTTGGCAGTGGGGCCTTTGTTCACCGGCGATATTTGCTGAGCTGATGGATCCCATTTCCATTGCCCTGGAGGAGAAGGTGGCAAGGGGCCAACTGGTCCCCACTGGGACTTGTGCGGCCTGTTTTAGAGTTATTAAAAAGGTTCTTTCAAGAAATGGATTAACTTCCTCAGCTCTATTTTTGCATCTCCTGCCTCCCTCTCTCATGTGTGTTCTGCATAATTTTTATAGCGAACTTACAGTCTTTTGCCACTTCAGGCTTTTGGCCACTCTAGCTAATGGCAATTATACAGAATATTTATAATCTTATCAGAAAGTGCTAATGACAAGCTTTTAAGTGTCTACCCATTTTCTTGCAGCAGACTTCACTGCTTCTTCCTTCACACAGAAGGTCCCAGCCGAGCATGTGCCCTGATGCAGTTCTGCAAGCACAAACTCATTCTTCCATAATCTTTACCTAGAAACAATTTCTTCTTCAGGTCAACACCTAAAATACCCATTCCTCAAGTCCATACGTCTGCAAGCCAGGTCAGATAAACTTGCACAAGCCTTCACTACATTTACTTGAGGCCCAAGTTTCTCTTTAAGAGGGGAGGAATCCCACCTGCAAAAGGCTGCTGGGAACTTCCTCAGAATTGCAGTTCCTATGATAACATTAGCTCCTCTTCCAGTTCTCCCTCTGCATGGGCAACATATAACTGCAAGTCAAACCGTGCTGCATAGGCAACTTCCCCAGGAAGTAAAGCTGAGATATCATTTTTCCATCCTCCTTGAGGGACAGATGCTGTGATCCAGGCAAAATAACAGTTCTGATTGCTCAGTAATAGCACAGATGTCTAACTTCTGGATCTTATGGACAACTGAGAATGACCCTGCAGGGTTGATTTTTCTCTAGTCCTCCCTGATAAAACCAAAGCTGGTTGCCCTGTCCTTTACTGGGCGTTTGTGAGCCCTCCTGGCTGTCCTTTCTTTGTGTGCAGAGACACATGGATGTCCCAGCCAAGCTCTGTCCCTGCTCTTCCCTGCTTTTTTTTTGCTTTGTGCCCAACACATTCTCGGTAAAGTCTGGGAAATAACTGCTGAAGAGCTCCAAGAATTACTTTTCGAGGTATCAGTTATACAGGTTATAATCTGCCTCTCTGCCAATGCAGAAAGGAGAAGGATTACCTAAGAAAATAGGTTGGATATTAGGAAAAAATTCTTCACGGAAAGAATGTTTAAGCATTGGAACAAACTTCCCAGGGAAGTAGTGGAGTCACCATCCCTGGAAATGTTCAAAAGATGAGTGGACATAGCACTTTGTGATATGGTTTAATGGATGTGGTGGTTAAAATGTTAGAGTCAATGATCTTGGAAGTCTTTTCCAATCTTAATAATTCTATGATTCAGTGCTTCTATAGCATAGAGTTAAAAAAACGTTAAAAAGTAGAGTCTGGCTGGTTCTCAGTGCCTGTGTGGCTCTTTGGTGCAATGAGAGCATCTTCACCTTAGCACTGCACAAAGGTGCAAACCCCCAAAGTGGCTGTGCTGAAGAGGATCCCAGTGGATGCCTGTGCCAGGTGAGGCAGACTGAGAATGCAGAACTGATTGTGAAATCCCACTTCCCAGGTATGCAGCCCCACCTGATCTAGAAATTCTCAGTATATCTTCTGTAAAAGCATCACTTAGGGAGGGAAAACGAAGTCCAAGAGGAAAGAAAGGAATTGGTATTTGGCTTAAATTTGAAAGGCAGGTTTCAGAGGTCCTTGGAAAAATTTAGAGATATGTACATTTAAAAAAAAAAAGCCCCAAACCTGTTGGATGTGTTCTAAAATGTGAAGTGACCCTGCAAAAACACCTTGTGGGAATCCGTTTTACTACAGACCACTTGCTGAATTGCTGCTGAGGCATCTGATATGATACAGCAAATCTCCTTTCCTGAGAGCACGAGGTGTTCTGAAACCCCTTTACTTCTCAAGCTGGAGAGGAGTATGCACGACGCGCATGACTCTGAATGTTGTCCTTCAGGACCCATCAGAAGCTCTCCAGCTAATACACTGTACTTCTGCCTGCAATATTTTACTTTATTTCAGATTTAAACATCCATTCCAAATCTCTCATTTCTAACTGACAGCAGGTAAAATTATCCACCTCCCATACCATATACCCTTAGGTGCATGGGCTAGCAGACATTGGGTTTTGTAAGAAAAGAAACCTCTCAGGATTGATTTGAGACCTCTTAATTAAATGCCTGTCATAGGGAAAATGCTAATTCATCAAGATCAAAACTTCTGGGCAAAATCAATTTAGATAAGATTTTGATCATGGAGAAGGATTGGGAAAAAAGTCTTTGAAACTATTAAAATAATTTATTTTGAACTTGGGGGTTTTTGTGGAGAAGTTCTGGTTTTGGTTCAAAACATCAATTATTTAATATGTTTTTAAAAATCAATGCAAACCATGTTCTTCTTTGGAGAATCAGCGTGCTCGGCTCCCTGGAGAGGGGCAGTGGGGACAGGTACCACTGGGTTGACTTTGCAGGTGCTCTGGAAACAGATTCTCTCATGCTGGGATGTACCTTTTGTGGCCGTGTAGCTGAAAGTTTTACAGCATTAACTCATCCTGGCATGTCTGTGGGGAGGCTTGGGTTGTGCTGCTAGCAGACTGACACGACAATAGCACAATTTGATTCCACGTACATGAATAAGACAGCACAGGTGTACGGCACAGTATGGCAGCCCTGTATTAATGCAGAGGGCTTGATAAATGGGTTTATTTCTGGCACAGATAAGCTTTTAGTGGGGAATGAAGTCTCGGTACTCAGAGGTGGCAGGGCTATAGCTGCTGATTGATACCCATGTGCTTTCTGCCTCTTGACTCCTTTCTTTTTTGTGCTCTGGTTTGATTCTTTCTCTTTTCCCTTCTTGCACAGTTGTCTTGTCTGAAATATCTTCTTAGACCTCCTTAAAAATGAGTGGTTGACATTTTTGAGCAGGGAAATCTCTGTTGGGGGAAAGAAAGGAGAAATCCACATTTGAACTGTGTGCACCTGGCTTGAGTAACGTAGCCCAGGTTGTGCCTGCTTTGATTTATTGCTCACAAACCCTCATTTTCCAGGCTCCGCTTGTCACATCCTTTGTTTAGGAGAGTGTGAAGGGGGCAAGTGCCCTCAAAACCACTTCCTGTTAAGTTGCTTTTCTTTCGGCTGCTTTTAGGCTTCTGAAGAGAGATCGCTGAAGTGCCCATGGGAAGGAAGCACCCAGATCTTATGCAAACCTCCTTAGAAAGTTTGGGCCTGGTGGCATGTTTGGAACTGGCAGGTGGATGAAGCTGTTTGGATGAAATTAACGTTGGACTGAAGTTATCTTTCAAAATTTAAGTCAGAAGTGAACCCAGTGCTTTCGACCTGGCCATTCTTAGGTGTGTTTGAAAGCTAAAAACCCAGATAGTCTCCTAAAGGTCTTTAAATCTGTAAAGACCTTGACAGATGTCCATGACCTGTTTAAACCCTTTGCAGGTAGGAAGCAAGCACTGGGCTTCTGCCATCTTTCACTCATTTTGAGAAATGTCTTTTTCCTGCTGGACTCTGTAGCACGCTGGAAGGCAGAGACAGAGCTCTGAGAGCCAGCAGCTTGTGGTGGCACCCAGTTTGGGACAAGCCCTTTTTCCCACATGGTCAATCGCTTCATCCTTATGCTGTTTCCATTGGTGTCCCCAAGGTTTATCCCCATGAAAATTATCAGATGGATGACTTGCTCTAAAAGAATCTCTTCTGAAGAGCTGTACCACCACAGAAGTGTCCAATTGCTTTCTCCAGCTGGTCTTGGGGCTGGCACATGCCCGCCCCTACCTTCTGCCTCTGAGGGGCCAATTCCTCGTCCTGCCCAGGAAAGGCCATATTCAGCAGGATGTGGACAGCAACCAGGTGAACTTCTGAGTTTGCTGAGTTGCATCCATAAAATAGCATCCTTCAGCCAGGATGTTATTTTCACCTGGTTTCTTCCAAGAGGAAGCTAAAGTCACTTACTTTTCTTTAACTCCCTCCATTTTGCAAAGGTGATGTTACAATTCTTTACAAAAAAACCCAAACTCAGAGCCCAAGTCATGTCTTGTATTTATACAGAAATTGCTTTGCTTTGCTCTTATGATATATTTATACTGCTGCTGGTCAGACTCCCAAAGCCACAGTTACAGTAGCCCCCAAAAATACCCACATGGAAGACGATACTGTTCAATTTTCAGTTGTATAATTACAGTCAGAGTCACTCTTAAACTCATCCTTGAGCTATATTTCTCTCTTGGAAGTTATTTGAGAACAGCTAATGTATATTTATTAATCAGCTGCAAAGCCATGAGCTTTGAAACAAGTTGCTTCTAATTAATTCACTTTTGGAGCTACTGTGAGGGAACAGAATGCCTTACCTGGATTTCTCGTTATTATTCTAGACAAGTAATTGCTTTTACAGAAATTTAACAAATAAAATAACATTTGCGGTCAGTCCAGGATGTGCTTTTTAAAAAAATCAATTATAAACCGTGACTTGGCATCTGAGCTTTCTGGCAGTGCTCAGATGAGGAGACTCCACGCTCTGGTCTCCGTGCTGTGGCACATGGGAGGATAATGGACAGACTGTCTTTTCCCTGCAGCCAGCAGTGGGAACTGATGGCTTCAGCAGATCTGTAGCTGCACCGCTCCGCTGGGCTCATTTGGGGAATGTGCCTTTTGTGAATGCCGAGTGCAAGTGAGATTGATGGCGTTTTATAGCAGAAATACTGTAATGTTCCTATTCAGTGAGAACCAACCTACCGGAGCTTCACACCAAGTTTATTTTTAATCATCCCAGTCGTTTCAATTACAGGACTAACACAGAATTGCTATTTTAAAAAACTAATGAAAAAGAGAAACAAACCTCTTTTGTGTTGATAGCATTTTACATTTGAGTCCTTCCTAAAACTAGCCATTCCTGTAACAGATTTTGCATTTTTTGCTACTGTTGCTACCAGCTCCCTGTTGTTAAATTTGTTAGTGGCAGAATTTTGCTTCCATATTACTTCTTTAATAGCACAGGAAAAAAAATTAGAGAGATCTACTTGTGTGATGCTTAGTGAAATGCTTCTCCTGTTTCTACAACCAACATTTGGCTGTGTGGTATTGACCTTTATAAGTTTCTAAGGGACTGTGAAGCACAGATGTTTTAGCTTGGGTCTTCTTACACACCACAGAAATCTCATTGTTCCTTACACTGGTGGATATTGGAATTGATCTATATCCAATGGTGCAAAATCCAAGAAGATAAAAATATTATTTTCAAAAACTTAATGAGTGAGAAGGGGAGAGAGAATGATGGAATTTTTTTATGCTTGGCAGTTCTGCGGCTGTGAGATGGTTGGCAGGTGAGACAATCTACCTGGAGTGCTTTCTGTTCCATCCACAGACTGCTCATTCCCATCTGCATCCCTAGAGAGGCCCTACGTGCTGATCTCTTCTTTCTGCACTCTTGGCATCCTCACTTTGGCAGGTGGGGTGGCTTCGTCTCCCCACAGCCAGGTGAGCGGTACCTTTGATCTTTGCTCTTCATCTGGGACTCAAGGCCAAGCAGTTTTTAGCGTTGCAGCCTCCTGTTCTCTCCAGCCTTTGAGGTACAGGCGGCAAACACACCTAAAATTGTGCCAAAGAGCCCAGCAGCTGTGCCAGGAGTGACATGTTCCATTTGTGCCCAGAGAGCAGCCACTGGGGAAGGGCTTGTTGCTGTGGCTGCTGGCTCCTGGAGGATGTGCTCCAGCTCGACTCCATACTGTCCTGCTGTTAAATGTTTTATAGGTCATCAGCGTGAAGACATGCTCATGGCAATTTGTCTGCTAAGGCAATGACTGGCCACTCAGGAGAAACCCTGCAGTTCGCTCCAATCGAGGACACTTTGCCTGGTGATGCTTCACCTCTTTCCCAAAATGAGAGAACAAGGTGGACTCGTGTCCCAGAGCAGCAATCAGCTCCTGGCCTGGATGGAGAGCAGCTGCTAATTGCTTTCCTCAAAACCTTGTGCTGTTTGCTGACAAGCTCCTTGGCACACAGTCTCTGTGTTTGTTTAGGGGCAGACACAAGCAAATTAGCTTGGAAGTGCCAAGGCCTGATGCTATTTTCATAGTTCCCAGAGTGCCACTTATTCCCTGTGGGAGCATGTGCAAATTAATTCTGTATGCTGCTCACTTAAACGGTGCTAATTGCATCAGTCCTCCCGACAATATACTTCTGCTGCCAGTCATATTATGAGTTTCTTGCATTTGTGTGGGTGCATTAGAGAGGGAGAGGTTCTCGGAGCATCCTGCAGTGCAAGTATCCTTTGGAAAGATGAGTCCTTACCAAGATTCAGGAACATCTCTAGGAAATTTTAAAGGGCACCTGAAGCTGAGCTAAGGTTAGAGTATGGGGTCAGCCTAGAGATGGGGATGATGGGCTGTAAAGGATTCCCTGTGCTGGTAGAGGTGTGTAGTTGTCACTTGTGTGCTGTTGGGATGGGAGTACCTGCAGTAGCATTGTCTCTTTTGGAATCAAGATCCACAGCATGGGACAGAGAGAAATGAAAAATAAAAAAGGCAATTGATAATAACAAAAGGAGATGAGAGAGGTGCTTGTATCCAGGGTGAAAAGATGCACAGTGCAGCCTGCCACATTGTGGGGAGAACACTTTTTTTCACATCTCTCTGATCAGCTCCAGTGTATTAGACGCAGGACGGGAAGAAAGGTGAAGGAGAAGAATTTAACTTTTTAAAAAATTTTACTTTTTCACCTTCAAGAGAACTTCAAGTGCATTGCAAATGCAGGAACTCCTTGCACTCCTGCTGTCCCTATTTAAATAGGATACAGTATTTCTTGGCTGTGCGCTCAGCCCCCTTCCCGCTTTCCCATTTGCACTGAGTGCGTTTAAGGATTGGTGGCCTGTGACCATAAAATCAAGGAGCATTTTTCCTCAAGAGGGTCCTTTTGATCTGTATTAGAGAGCTCTTAGCAAGGATGATACTTATGGGGTGTGTCTAAACTAGTAACCGTAAACGTGGCCAGAGGCATTCCTGGGCACTGGAATGCACTCATCTGCCCTTCGGTCTGGCACGTTTCGCCCCAGGCAAGCTGACGCTCCACTGGAACATTTCTAGGCCCAGATGGGTACTTCCAGCATGCCAGGGAGTGTTCATGGTCAGCAGCCCTCTTGTTTTGGAGGCTAAGACCATTTGCTAGCATAGATATGGGCTTGAACATGCCTTGGCCTCAGTGCCCAGGAATGCACCCAACCGTGCTTGTTTTAATTGGATGGATGTAACTCTGGTGCCTTTGATAGATGTCTAATTTGGGAACCGTGTGTTCCTAGATTTCCCCTAGAAACAATGGGAAGAGAGTAGCTTTTTCAGGGCTACATCAGGGCGCTGAAATTGTGTTTCTGCTCTGAATTGTTCTTTGAAGGAGCCTCGTTTCTCCATTCTATAGAAAGAGCCTTTTAGAGAAGATTGTCCTCTTTCCTGGGACCTTAAATGTGTGTTGCATGAGAGCTCTCTGGGGTATAATACCCTGCAGTAATTTTGCTTATTCTCTGTGTGGAACTTTGCTTACTCTCAGTGCTGAGCAGAGCCAGCACTGAAGGGGTGGTCACACAGAGATTCACTTTTTCTGGCTGCTGTGCTGGAAAAGGGGACGGAGCCCTGTGAACACAGACACCCAGAGTCCCACTGAAGCCACTTGGGACTTTCCCAGCAGAGAGGGGAGCCTGGGGAGCAGTTCAGCTGGGCACTGGTGCATTTTCAGAATAATGTTTTAGTGGAAAAATGTAACAGCTTTATGAGGAGTAGGGTGGGCTGTGGCTGTGTTTTCTCTGCCTGAAAGCTGTTTTGTGGGGAGGGTTTGCTATTCCCTTTTCATTTCATCATGAGCAGTTATGAGCTCTACAAGCGAGCTGGAGAGGGACTTTTGGCAAGGGTGCATAGTGACAGAAAAAGGGTAATCATTTTAAACTGGAGGAGGGCAAGTTTATATTAGCTATCATGAAGAAATTTTTCACTGTGAGGGTGGTGAGGCACTGGAACATGTTGGCCAGAGAAGCTCTGGATTCTGGATTCCTGGAAGTGTTCAAGGCCAGGTTGGATGGAGCCCTGAGAAACTTGGTCTGGTGAAAGGTGTCCTTGCCCATGGCAGAGGGATTGGAAACAGAGGATATTTAAGGTGCATTCCAGCCCAAAGCATTCCATGAAGCTCTGATTCTATCTCTGTAGTGACAGACAGCCTTTGTGTGAAAAAAAAAATGGAAACTTCATCCAGAATCAATGCAGGCATTATCTGAAGGAAAAAAAGTGGAATCGACCTTGGCTTCAGCAGCCAGAACAGGCGATTTTCCTGGCACTGAGGGACTTCAAAATCCACAATGTGAAGATTCAGTATGATTTCAGAAAGGAAAGGAGAGTTGCACAAGGCATTAAACTGCAAGGTATAATCGTATAATTGCTATGATGCTCTGTTGTACCTACACCTTGCTACAAATTATAATGTTAGTACAGACACTATTGCAGTATCATTACACTCTCAGGGCCACCTGCCACTGTAGCTGAAAAAAATGCCTCGTTTTTCCTTATAAAATTGTTTCCATGGTGGGTGGCACTTTACGGATTGGTTCATTTGCAGGAAAAGAATATCTGACAACAAATATTTGCCAAAAAATATTCAGTGAATATGGGCAGAGTGGAGATATTCTTTTAAAAGAAGAATTTTTAGAAGAGTGAGGGAAAAAAACCACTTCAGTTTGGAGGGTATGAAATGGTCTATGTGCAATGTTTTATAAAAGAAAAGAAAAGAACAAATAAAGGTAGTACTATATATAGGAGTCATCAACTGACTGCAGGGAATTAAATGTGCTGGAGGAAGTGCTGCACAGAGAACTGCCTGCGTAATTAAAGAACAGAGCTAATGGGCTCTGAGAAAGCTCCTCTGAGAAACTACTTTCATGAAGTATTCTTGACTTTAAGAAAAATTTCTTGCCAGACCCCTTTTATATGCAAGCTTCAATGGAAAAAATTATTTCAATGTGGAAAAAATTTGCAATACTACCTGCATAAAAAAATGAAACCCACCCACCCTTTAACACAAATCCCTCTTTCTTCCTAGGCTGTCTGTTCTAAAGTTTTGGGAGACAACTTTTAGGGAAGCCTGCATTTGCCCTGCATTGCCTTATCCACGGATAGAATTACGAAGGGCTAAACATCATTGTCAGGGGATGAGACAACTCAAATATTTAGGTTGGGAGTACCACACCTTTTGAGAGAAACGAGAGAATTTCTCTTGTGGGAATGGAATAATGATGGCGATACAAAGTGTGTCTGAATCTCTGCGAATGCACTGGGTGCTGCTGAGATTCTGGAATCCTGAAATTCTCAGTCTGGAAAGAAAAAAAAAAAAAGCAGTGTGGTAATAAATAATGTTTGCTTTAACCTTCTTGTGTTTCTGTTCTCACCTCTCTACTTTATTCTTGTGGAACTTGACAGCTACACATGTTCAGCATTCATTATACACAAGTCCCCAGAGGAGCCCTTGGCAGCTGAGGGCTTGCTTATCCTTGAAAGAATTAAAATGAAAATGAAGACACTGTTTCAGTAGAGTCCTATGGACACAAGGATGGAGTGCTGGCAACGGGGATTTGTGTTTGTCACTTTACAGGGAAGGTTTCTCTACAGAAGGCCCTAAGGGGCAGCAGAATCACACCATTCCTGGCCAGGAGTTGCTATAACAGACACAATACTGCCATTTCCCTTCCCTTCCCTTCCCTCTCTCTTTAGTCCTTCCTCCCTCCCTCCCTGCCTTCTTGCCTTTCTTCTCACCAACTCCACCCACCTGCTTTCCCTCTACTCCTTTCTCATTCTCTTTGGTGTTTCCCTTTGTTTTCTGTCCTGTTTCCTTGAATTTCTTTTGAAATGGCTTGGAGGCAAAGAGACTCAAACGACCAGATCACTCTTCTTTTCCAAATTTGCAGCCCTACTGTTACATTTTAGTGACAATGGGTTATTAATGTTATTTTAGTGCTAGTGAATGCTCCTGAGCCAACACGTTCTCTGACATGTCTCTTTACAGAACATGTACTCTGTAGGACATATTGTCTCCTACATTTAAAATGTTTGAGAGCTTTGGGATTTTTTTCATAGGAAAGGTTCTAAAAAATGGTGTTTAAAAGCGAGGCTTAAGTCCCTCCTCATCGAAGAGATCTCAGTGTGATCTGCTTACAGAAAGGGTGTTACCCACAGTTAAATTACTTTCAGAAATGCTTCCTTCAACAAGAAGCTCCTACAAACCAAGGACATGGTTGGTTTCTGGGCTGCCAGTGCACATGAACAGCTCCTGTCCAGCCTCTCATCCACCTGCACCCCCAAGTGCTTCTGGGCAGGGCTGCTCTCAGTCCCTTCATTCCCCAGCCTGGAGGGATACCAGAGGTTGCCCCAACCCAGGTGCAGCACCAGCACCTGGTCTTGTTAACCCTGATGAGATTTCCATGAGCCACTTCTCCAGCTTGTCTAGCTCCCTCTGGATGGCTCCATCCTGCAGGTGTGTCAACAGCATCACGCAGCTTGTTGTCATCTGCAAATTTACATACATAGAGCTTACTAGTCCCTCTAATTATGGGCCTTTGAAATGCTAATGTAAGCCTATTAAAACTTGAAAAATGGTCCATATGTATTGCTGTAGAGCAATTTTCCTGGTCTCACTCACAAAAAAGTAATATTTGATGTTGAAGCCAGTGAATAAAGAATTACAGAATAGGAATTATTGTGCATCCCTATTCAAGAATTGTAATTTTATGAGAAAGAGGTCATCTCTAACAAAACTAATTTTCTTCTGCAGAGTTGCAACTTGGTTGATATGGTAACTACCTTGATAAAGTACATTTGTTCTTTAATAAAGTACATTTTTTCTTAGGTATTCGTTACTATGTATTGAATTGCATTTGCATTAAAAAGTAGCACTCTACAATGGATTAAAAGCTGACTGATCTCATGTAGCAAGTGTCAGTGGAAAGTCATCATTCCTGGTGCAACCATAAAGGGATATTTAGAACTTCTGGTGCTATTAAAAACTTCCATGAACCTCATGGATATAAATGCAAAATCTTTGCTGATAAAACTTTTGGATAAAGCAAATGATTGACAGAATATTATATAAGTTACAGATAAGAAAGAAGTTTCAAACAATACATATTTAAAGGCAAATCCAAGCAGAGGATGTAACAAGGAGCAGAGGCTGAAAGCTCAGGTCAGTCGGCTGTATTTTCTCTTCTGTAAATCTTTAATTTACAAATTAGCGGAGCCTTAGCTGCAGTGCAGATTTCGTTACTGTCTCTGCCATTTGCAGTGGATGCTCAATGCTGCAAATCCTCTGAGCATTGCAAGTGTTTGCTCAGAGTTTTGCCTGGCAGTGGCAGAAAAAATGGGCATAAATTCTTTCTGACACTAAAATGTTCACCTCTGTCAGGAGTTTCATAGAAAGGCTCCACAGAAGGAGGACAGCTTTTGTCTTGCCTTCCCAAAAATGCAGCCCTGGGTGTGGCAATGAGACCTGGTGGCATCTTGGGACCGATGGATGTGCTGTCAGTCCAGAACTCTGCTCCTTTGGACATACAGAGCCGTGCTAATAATAGGAATGGTAAAGTACCAACCTCGTTTGAGCCTCTGTGAATTATTCTGTAGCTGGAAAGTGAGCATTGCAATAATCTTCTTTCCCTTGCCACCTATTTATGCTCGTTCTTTAGATGCAGGCAGGCAAGGAGGAACCGAAAGGAACACAGGAGGTTTGTAAAATAAAGGCAAAAGTGAGGCTACAGTACTTTAAGAGGTAATAAGAGATTGGCTTATCACTATCTGCCCCTGTGAAAGGCCCATTCCACACTTTTTGTAAGCCCCTTTTAATTAGTGGAAGGTGCTGTAGGGTCTTCCTGGAGCTTTCCCTTCTCCACGCTGAACAACCCCAGCTCTCTCAGTCTGTTTCCACAAGAGAGGTGCTCCAGGCCTCCGATCATCTTTATGGACTTCCCCTGGACCTGCTCTAACAAGTCCAATATTATAATGATATATATTTATTGTTATTGTTGTTGTTATTATTGTTATAATATTGGACCTGTACAGACCCAGTATCTCTAACAGTTCTTCTCATTTAACTGATCCCTTGAGCTACCCGTCCCCTTTGTTTTCAAGTGTGCGATAACCTATCGATCTGGGAAAAGAAAGCATAAGTAAAAGTTGTTTCAAAGCTTTGGCAGGAAAGAGGTGGATACGTAGACAGTTCTCTGTGGAAAAGCATTTATCTGCAGTTGTGTTGACACTAATTGGGAGCATGAGAAATGGCTGACAAAGGCTGGGTATTTTCATGACTTTTTAAAACCTGTGTGTAGGGGTGAATATTCTTCAAAGTTTTAGTCATTTAACTCCAACTTCTGCTTGAACAAACTCAGGGAGGTTTTCCAGAACAGGAGCTGTCCTCTCCGAAAAGTTTGGGCAGCACCCTTATGTCAGCTGGCCTTTCAGAAGTTCCCTTCCAGCCAAGCTGAGAGTGGAAGCACATTCTGTATTTTCTTAAGTTTTTTGTGACTTTCATGCAGATTTACGGACAGGAGAAAGACACGAGCCCAGAGTGTTGTCTCAGCTGATGGAAAGGCTCAGTTTATCCATTCTGTCTTCCTGTCTGGTCAGGCAGAAAAAAGTGGCTCAAAACCAGACATAGTGTATTGAGTCTCTTGTCCACCATGCAGTTAGGGAATTAGGAAGGGTATTTAGGATATGCAGGACCTGGGCTGAATTTATTGCTGAGGTGCCACATGCAAGTTCTGAACAAAACCTGGAAGATCAGCCTTTGTTAGTTCTGCAGCTTCCAAAATGATGTGTTTCCTTGGGATAATTTTGTACTGGTTCTTTTGCTTTTCAGATGTCCTGTGTCCAAATGTCCACGTGGAAGGAGACCGGTTCAAACACACCAACGGGGGGACTGATGAGATTCCAGGTAAACAGACACACTTTTCTGCTGTCCCTCTGGGAACTGACATAGTATAACTGTACATTTCTTGTGTGGTGCTCTGATTCATTACACCTTTCCTAAATGGAATTTTCTCTTTCCAACACATGTTCAGTGGTGGAGAAGTGTATTAGAAACTGTGAGGCTCCAAATGAGTTATCTGTTGACAGCCAACACCAAATTAATCACAAACTTTTCTTTTGATATGGCATTAAATTAAAAAGCTGATGGAGCTTAGTGCAGTAGCTAGAGGAGTGCAATAAGTCTTGGAGATCACTTTTTTCTTACCACTGCACATTTAGTGAGTTTTAATATCCATTTATTTGATCTGTGGTTGTTGTGGAAATCCAAGCACAATGGTAATTACCACTGAAGAAAGGTTTATGTGTTCATTTATATAAATAAAAGATTTTCTGAAGCGCTGGTGAGAGATCAAGGGCAAATACAGTCTGGTGATATCTCAGCTTTTCTGTGAGGTCTGATATATCTTTTCAGCCACTGAAGGACTTAATCTGTCAGATATATGCGTGGACTGTGCCTCTTTTCTACCCTCCCAAGACTGTTTGAACTGTTGGCAGAGAAAAGATGCCCATCAAGGTGCATTGGGAATAATTGTGACTGACCCAAGAGAATAAGTCCCTGCAGTGCGAGGCTGAAGGCTCTTCTGCAGCTTGGTTATGAGTAGAAATGGTCAGTGTTTGACAGCTTTGCAACTCACTCAGAATCTTTTCATTGGTGGATTTTCACTGCCTGCACAAAATACCCGCTCCAACTGTGCTGTCTGGGGGCAGCTTAATTTGGCTGCAGTCTGATTACATCTGAGCTTGTGATAATGTTGGGTGGTAACATCTTTTCTGATCATTAGACACAAGCAGATTATCCCCAAACACCTATTTTGGACTGCTGTCTGTTGCTGGGTCTTGCATTAACCTGTCCTGAAAGTCCTGCTGTTGCTGGCTGGGCAAACTTTAGAGCAATTCAGCCCTACTGATTCTGAATGAACCTAGCTGCAGTGGAAGCTGCTGCTCAGAATGAGTAGGAGGATTGTGTCCCTTCTCAGATTATCTCCTTCTATGTGATTCTTTCCAGAAGAATGGAGTTGCAAATGGATTCTTGTATCTAGTTCATGTTTATTTGAATTTTGAATTCATGTGCTAATTAATAAGCTCTTTGCTTTTATTTGACTTCAAAAATATATCTTTTGTTGAGCACTGTACAGGACAGGAATCTCAATTCAGATCTGGCACAAAACTTTTGAGTAGAGTGAGGTGTAAATGTCTATATGCAGTAGTAGTTATATATGTGTACATATAAATATGTGTGTATGTGTGTAGACACACACTGTAATATTTCTGAGGTATTTTTCCTTTTATCTTCAAATCCCAATTCCCTCCTAGGAAAGAAGTCAATGTTCAGCATGTTAACATACAAGATGACTTTGCTGTCTCAGATCTGTATGTTAGTTCACGTTGGAAGGGTCCTATGGAAATCATCTAGTCCAATCTCCCACTCAAAACAAGGTCTGCTTCAAAGTTAGGTCCACTTTGAGGTTAGATCAGGTGGTTCAGGACCTGGTACAGTTGAGTTTAAAGTATCTCCAAAGATGGATATTTCACAGGTCCTCTGGGCAACTATTCCAGTTTGTTCAATACCACAGTGATTATCCATCCCCCTTATATTAAGGAATTCATTAAGCAGAAATTAATTTTTTGCAACATGTCTGGTCAGGCTGATCTTTCAGGGCTGTCATTTATTTGACCTAAGGGATCTCAGTTCACTGTAAACATTCACAGTAGCATTCAGTGTCTTAACAACAGATTAGTTACAGTATTTAATTAAAAGTGGCAACTCCAGTCCCTCACCAACAATACAGAGGATTTGTAGAAGGCTCCTGATTTCTCCAATATGGTGGGAAAATTATTTATTTCTCTTTTTCTTATTGGTGATCAGGAAAATGTGTGCCTCTTCCCTGGAAAAAATGGAACAGATAGTCTGGGTCTGCTAAGGGTTGTTGTGCTGCAGGAGATGGATCATGCAAGATCGAAGTGCTGTTCCACTCCTTTTGTGCTCCTTACTTACTCCATAGCGTTTTCTGAAGAGTCTGGGCTCCTGGGTCTGATTCCAACAAAAAATCATTGCCTTCTTCCAGCTAAACTGGCAAATTTCAGTTGGCCCACTGTGCTGTGCTTCCCATTCCAAAAGGATGTGTTGTGCTGAAAGGTTTTGTGTTCTCCCCCAGAGGGAACTGCACTTCAGCTTTGAGGCACAGCCTGTGTCCTGCTCCCTCCGACCTGTGAGGGAGGCTCAGCTCGGGGACATCTGTGGGTCACACCACTGAGGGGGAGGCTGTTCCTCTGCCGCCCAGGTCTTCGTATGTGCAAGGATTTTAAGTTAACGCCTGTGCCTTATGCTCCAGTAGGAACCAGAATTGATCCTTGCCCAGCAGGCTCCTAATGCTGAACTTCATAGCTACATCTTGCACAAACTTGTTTTTAGATGGACACAAAGTGCAGTCTCCTAGAGTAGAAGTTGCAGTAAATCTCTTTTTGGGGACAGGGAAAATGGTATTTAAAAACTTCTTAGGTTTAACACCTTTTCCTCTCTCACAGAGGGACAAAAATTGAGAACTGAGGGTCAGAGGTGCAAAAATCTTTCTGTGGATTTTAATTTTAATTTTTTTTGGTGTTATATTCAGCAGCAGAAGGCACAGATGATTGTTTCACACAAGGCATCACCAACTCCAGCCCCTTGTCTACCCTACCTGCATACAAGTTGTAGCATGACCTGCTACATTTAGTTCTGTGTTTGCATTTAAGTGGATGAATTGAGTCACTGTATCAGCAGAAGTAAAAATAGAAGCTAAATCATAAAATGAACTATAAAAGGAGGAACTCTGTGAGATAAAGGGAAACAGTTATGTGGCTGAGGTGGAAGATTCACAGGATTTCATTAAGTCAGAGGCTGAGAATAGGGGTGAGGGTAGTGAGGGTGGCTCCCTGCAGAATCAAATAACTGCATCAAAAAACCACGTTGTGATCTGGAGGAGAGCCAATGCTCTAAACTGGTATTTTCCTTTTAAAAGACAGATGATTTCCTTTTTTTTGGACAAACAGGACTAAGTAAATCTCATCTATCTGGACTTCAGCAAGCATTTGTTGAGCACTGCACTGAAAATCACTGCTAAAGTGAAAAAGGGTAGAGATTAATAAATGTAAAGTGAGCCAGGATTTAGTGAGACAGTTAGAGAGTGGCAGTGAGACAATTATCATGTTTCTAGGAAAGGGAATAACAAGTCAGAGTGTAGGCAGTGATGAAGTTCCTCAGGGTCTAGTTTTAGATCTAATCTCCCCTGTGAGTTGCCACTCTATAGATTGGGATCAATGGCTCCAAAACCCAGGGATTTTTTTCCAATTAACTTGGGGCTATTTGTTTAAAAGGCCTATTTTGGTAGGTATGGATCAATATCAGAACTATAAACTCCTCCTGTGGGAACTAATGGGGTCTTAGTCAGCAGATGTTTGTACATCACAGTCCTGTACAGCTGTACAGAAAATGCAAAAGTCATTATTGGACAAGGCAGAGAAGGGAAGAATTCCCGAGACTGGACAGGGCTTTTGGTTACTGCTCATCTAGAAAAGTTTGCTCAGACCTCCTTATCTCAGGAAAGATGGGTTCAGCCTTGAAGAGCTATTAGTGTGTTCAGGAGCCAGAAACAGGCGATTAAAATCCTGGGTTTGGTTAATCTTGCAGTGTGCAGGTGGAAAGGGGAGATAATATTGCTGTCTGTTAATAGACCATGAGAACAGCAGGAGGGAGACAGGGGAGCCACTCAAGCTGAAGGACAAAGGCAGCAATAGGAAATGGCTATCAGCTGTTTAAGAGATACATTCGAGACATCAGAAGAGGACTTGAAGCTGTCAGAGATATGAGGCACTGGGACAAGACGTGAAGTAGTACTAATGGAGAGGAATGAACAGTGATGGATAGTCATGAGTCCTCTCATAGCAGAGGTTTGTACTCTATGACCCTCTGGTCTCAAGTATTTACATAAAAAATCTCCAGCTGTAGCACTCAGAAAGGGCTGCTACAGTGAAATAGGGTTGCATGAGCAAGAATATATGGGCAGCTTTTCTCTAATACTGATAAAATTTTGTCAGTGAAGTGAAGCAGCATCCGCTTAACAGTACATAAAATGTGAATTCAGAATGTAACGCCGAATGTGTTGCTGAATGCATAGAAATCAACAGGGAATTTTGAAAGAAAGCAAGAAATCTACTTAGAATACCAATTTCTCTTTCAGAAAGTCTTATATTTTAAAGCAATGCTTAATGATGGTTTAAATAAAGTTTCTAGAGCATTCTTGTGGGTACTGTGTTTGGTTTTGTATTTTTTTAAGAGAAATGAAGACAAAAGACAATTTAACTCATATGCCCTAGAGTATTCAATAAAAAACCCCACTTACTGTACTTAATACCCCTTATTATGCTGAATCATTATTTTCATTCCATCAGCATTTAACAAAGGATCATGACCAAGCAGGAAAACACAATGATAATACTTTGCATCCTGAAGATGTGCCCTTTGTGTATTTTCAGGAGCCATAATATTGCATCAAAGCTACATATGAACATTATTTAAAATGAATTATACTTCTTGAGGTTTTAAGACTTCACATTTGAATTGTTTGTATTTTAAATTAGACCTGCTGGACATGGGATTTGTTGCAGAAATCTGGATGATCCCTAGAATTAAGAATTAGCTGAGCTCTAGTCCTGAACATAACCAGAGAAGATAGTACTCCTCAACAGACACTGGCTGCTGTTTTCAGGGCACTCTGCCACAGAAGTAAAGAAAGGCCTGAAGTGATTTCCACAGAGTGCTGAGAAAAATAAACCCTGGAGAATGACAATTCCAACCAGCACATGGCATCAAACATCCCACAGTGGATGGTGTTAATGGGGCAAGGGAGGAACATGAAAGCCCTGACTTTAACTCCTAAGCAGCCACACAGGTTGTGTGGGTGAACAACAGCAGAAACTGCATTATGGGTTGTACCACAGACTGACCTCAGCCTCCAACTCTCTTCCCTGTCTCCAAAACCTCCATGTGCAAATGACCAAAATTCCAACACATTTCTGACCTGTGTGTTTTTCTGTGACTCTATAAAGGGTGTTTGGGCATTTTATGATGAAGGCGCTGGTTGTAAAACTAGTCCCCTACAATTACAGACTGCAGTGGCTGTGTTTAACTGTCGGTGTGTCTCCAGTTCCTGTGGTTTGCAGCACAGAGTTCACATTCTAGAGATGCTGGTGACTCACTAGCTAATTACAGTATCCCTGGGACTATTTATACTTGCCCACTAAAGCACGTGGTAGTATGAGAAAATTGGAGTGTCCAGGCTGCTGAACCCTCAGAACGAGCGCATCCGACCGATGTCCTCCTGGGGAAAAAAGTGTATTAGTGGTGCCTGTGTGACAGGCATTGTGCCCTCTCTTTGCACTTGGCAGTCTCCTTGGGAAGCCCCAGAGAGGCCAGTGAATAGCCCATGAATAGCTGCAGAGATTTGTGAGGGATCACTGCCTTGGGACAGTAGATGCACAGACACAGCGGTCACCAGCAAAGGCTGCCCATGTGTGGTGCTGGTGGAGCTGGCCGTTCGTGCAGACACCATCCTCTCCTCTCCATCCTCGGGGCTGTGCACACACAGGCAGGACTGGAAGGAGCTGTGACATTTGTGAGAGATGGGGCAGAAGGATAAAGCATGGCACAGTCACTTTGCTCTCGTGTTTTTCAGTGACCCATCACTAGGCAGTGCTAATGGGATAGGGCTCAGGGCTTCTTATTTCCTCCTCCCCTCTACATTTTCTCAAGGAAGTCCCCCAGATAATGTGAAGCTGGTCTGAGCTGAATTTGAAACTGAATTCCTGACGTAAAGACATCTGGCAATAGCTGCTGTAACTCCTGAGAAGCAAACAGGGAAAGGAACAGCTGACCTGTACCTGCATTCACAGGAGTTTTGTGAGTCCCCTGTGAGCTGGAGAAAATGGCTGGACTTATGCTGTGAGTTGGATTTGTCTTCTGGGCTGGTGGATGGGATACTTGCAGTGCAGGTGACCTTATTGAGGTCCTGTTGGCTCATTTTTTAGGAGTCTATGTACAAGTCTTATGAAGAGAAGCTGAGGGCACTGGAGGTGTTTAGCCTGGAGAAAAGGAGGCTGAGGAGGGACCTTATTGCTCTCTACAGCTCCCTGAGAAGAGGGTATAGTGAGCTGGGGCTCAGTCTCTCACACCAGGTAACAAGTGACCAGAGGAAAAGGCCACAAGTTGTGTCAGGGGAAGTTTTGTTTGGATATTAAGGAAAATACCTTCACTGATAGGATGGTCAAGCACTGGAACAAGCTGACCAGGGAACTGATGGAATCACCATCCCTGGAAGGATTCTAAAGACATGTAGATATGGCACTTGGGGACATGGCTTGGTGATGAACCTGGCAGTGTTAGGTTAATGGTTGGACTCAATGATCTTGGAGAACTTTTCAACCTTAATAATTCTGTGATTCTACTGTGCAGTAGCTAATCTCAACACTGTAGCCTAGATCACTGCACTTAAAAGGTCTTTGAATTTTTTCAGAGGTTGACAAATGGTTCACTTGTGTTCAAAGGCATTTTAATATCCCGTAACTCTAAAAAAACACAACAGGTCAAGCAGGAAAATAATTACCAATAAATCATCTGTGACTTCTAAGCACAGCCACTGCAGTCCTGTGGGCTGGCTCTAAGCTGTGCATGCCTGATGTCCAGATCCACCAGTTATCCAACATGGGGACCTTGGTTTCTTTAGGGCTTGTGTGCCAAGGAATTTCCCTTCTACAGAAACTAAAGAATTGGTGAGTGAAAATGTACAGTCATCCCAACAGGGAGTAGGGAGTCACCAATTTGTGCATTGAGATTAGGAGCCTGAAAATACTAGAATATCCTGCAAAGTGTGCACAACCAGGCTGACACCAACGGAGCTGGAGTGAGTTCTTTGAATTAGAAAAAACATGTTTTAAATTAATCTTTTTTCTTAATATGGTCAGAGATGTAGCTGTTACACAAGGCCATGGCCCTCAGTGGACTCCTGGCACAGTGAATGAGCTGACAATGCGAGGTATCAGGTCTGTGCTGGTGCAGGTAGCCTGGCTCAGCTTCTCAAAGACGTCAGGAAATATAGAGAAGAAAAGCTGAATTTACTTTAAAATGTACTTCTGCAGGAAGTAAACTGGTAACAGGTGAGCAGTCCCTGTGAAAGACTTTCCCTGGTCTGAATCCCAGCAGTGAAAAATTCTGACATCTGTATTCATGTAGAAGGTTTAACAAGGCTTAATCATGCACATGAAAGTGCACGTGAATTATTCAGGTCTACTTGCATATTAAACAAAAAAAAAATAAATCTGTGCCTAAAGCTTTCTTTTTTTTTCTTTGACTGGTAGTATTTGCTTTCTCCCAGAAGTTAAACAGTCCAGGTCATTTTCTTATTCCACTGCATTTGAGAGTGATGAAATGGAAATAAATTCAATGTTGACTGTTCATAGCCCAAGAAGCAACCAATCCTTTGGCTATAAAAAGACTAATAGGTTGTCTAACTGTGATGTACTTTCAGATATTTCTCAGTCCAAATATTTTAAAGTAATTCTCCTTCAGAAAACATCCCATGGATTTCTCATTACTGCAAGCTTTCTGCTTATTGTAGACACATGAGGGGAAGAAGGCATATATAGAATCTTAACAAAATACTCCTAGTTCTTGGAGTTAAATTAGTCTGTCTGATGAGAATTCTCTCTGATGACTGCTGTGGCCAGGTTTTGGGGTACTGGTAGGTCTGATCTGTTTTGTACTGGTCACCTGGCATAAGCAACCATGACAGTCTCTTAAAGAGTAGTCCCTATCTGCTTTCATATTAGGCTTTGTTCATCACACCTAAAATTAATGGGAATATTTTTATTTTCATGAACAGTTTATTGGTCAAGTTTTTTAATAGCCTAAACAGCATTACAAGGAGAATCTAGCAGGTCTTAGTAAGATGTTTTTCCTTAAATATATTTTCTTACCTTAAAAATAATACTACTTGCTTGTACAGCGGTCCTTCCCTCCCCATTGCTATCCCAAGGGATGACTTTCCAGTTATGCCATTTTATGGTTTTCTGGAGGAACACAGAGCACTTTGACACCTGAGGAATTCAAAAGAGGCCTTCAAAATAGAGCAACTAATTAAAACCAGAACCTAATACAAATAGTCCCAGGTAAATTCAGCTGGTGCAAGCCTATCTGGCACAAAAAGGACATCAAAGGAGTAATGAACTCCTGTGTAATGTTGTAAATCACTGGAGCAGGAAGGACCTGAAAGAGAGCCTATGGCACCAAGCCGAGTGTCCATCAAAGAGAAAACGGAGATGACCTCAACACAAGAAAAGCCTTCAGTAATGAGGCAAAGAGTTCAGTGTCAGAACCAGCTTTCAGTGTCGTTCAATACACCACTTGCAACTGTTTGAAAACTGAGAGACAAAAGGGTAAGAGAGAAGCAGGAGACTGATGTAGATAAACAGAACAATGCTTCACATAAAGTAGTGTGTTATTAACACGGGATCAGGTGTTGAAAGGTGCTGCCTCAGAGGCAGCTGCTGTATACATGAATTTATTTCCTGTTTTTACAGCAGGCTGGGGCTTAGATTACAACAGCCTTTACACAAGGTGGGGTGGCTAGAATTGTGTATTCATTTACTTGCTTCTGTTTTTCAATTCTCTCTCAAACTGTATCGTTGGCCTAATTTTCTTACTGGTTTATGTTCGTTTTATCTTTCCTGAAGTGTTATCTTTTCTTTCCTGTGTAAAGATACCGAGTGCTGTATTTGCCCCCTCTGTTTTGGCTGAAACTTTAGACTGATGTTTCTGAAACTGTTGCTCCATATTTCAGTCCAGTGACTGCCTGCTCACCTGCCTCACTGCCTCTGGAAGATTGCTCCTTTTTGAAGTATTATTCCATTATATACCTCAAGTAAGGTTTCTGCTCCTCATAATCCCAAATATGGATTGGTTCTGGAGCTGAGATCAAACTCCTTTTTGCAGTCTGCATGGGACTCTTGTGGCTTGTTCCTTTCCTGGGGCCAAGGAAAATTAGAAATTGTGTCTTCCAGTGCTGTGATACAGAGTAAGCAAACCAGGATCAGTAAACCAACAGCCTGAGTGGTGGCATCATGTACCAGGGGTAAACCTGATATATAAATTTTGTAAAACTGAGGCCATCTAAAATGTGTTCTAAGCCACCTTACTGAGTATGACCTAGAAAGTAGTAGGCTTGCTGGAAGATACCTCCTTCACGCTAGTATAAGACCTGTTCCATCTGCTTTAGCAAAACCTCATCATTAGCTTAAGCTCTTAGCTGCTCTCCCTACTGGAATCTGGGGATCTGGTGAGAAAAAGTTGGGTCAGCATGAAGTGCTGCTTGAATCCCAGCTGGAACATCAGTGGAAACAAAGGTTAATAGCAAGAACTTCTTTAAAGCACTCTTAAGGCCCTTAATCTATAGACTCTGGAAAGTTTTATAGTTACAAAATTCCCTTACTAGCTTCTTGTAAAATTTAGCTAACTAATTTTTTTAATGACATGTTCAACCCATTTAGTCATCACTACAGTGCTTCATGCAGAGCTCATGGGCAGCCGATAAATCTCTGGTTTGTTCCTCCAGAGGTGCAGTCCTTCATGCTTTGGGGGTAAGTCAGGGAACCACTGCTGACTGATGATGCTGAATCAAACTGCTGGGAGAGCTGAGTGTGGGGTGAATTACCCATGCAAAAATAAACTGCTCCTTTTTCCATCTTTGCTGGAGAGGTGGAATACAGTGAAATAAACAGGGCAAGAAGACAGAACTCATATCATTTGTTAGTCTTTGGAAATAATTTCTTCTGACAGCCAGAGATAGTTGGAAAAAAATTTTTTACAAACATTTGCAATGGGTCAGGTCTAAGCAGTGTGAGCTGTAAGCCTCATACACCCGCTCTTGTACGATGGTTTTAACACTGTGCTGCATGACGTGCTTTTCTCTAAATTGCAGAGACATGGATTGGACAGATGGACCACTCAGATAGGGAACTGGATGGGTTGGCATTCCAATTGTCGTGGTCAATGGCTCGATGTCCAAGTGGAAACCAGTGGCGAGTGGTGTTCCTTGGGGTTGGTATTGGGGCTAACACTGTTTGACATTTTTTTGGTGATGTGGACAGTGGGATTGAGGCACCCCCAGATAGTTTGCTGAGCACACCAAGCTGTGAGCGCAGTCACACTGGAAGGAAGGGATGGCATCCAGAGGCACCTGGACAGGCTGGAGAGATGAGGCTAAACCTCATGAAGTTCAGCAAGGCCAAGTACGAGGTCCTATATGTGAGTCAGAGCAATCTCAAGACCAAATCCAGGCAGAACATGTATTGATTGAAGCCCTGAGGAGAAGGACTTGGGTGTGCTGGTGGATGAGAAGCTCAACATGTCTCGGCCATGTGCACTTGCAGCCCAAAAAGCCAATCATGTCCTGGGCTGCACCCAAAGCCCTGTGGGCAGCAGGTCAGGGGAGGTGATTCCGCTCCTCTATTCTATCCTCGTGAGACCCCGTCTAGAGTGCTGCTTCCAGCTCTGGGGTACCCAACATAAGAAGAATATGGAACTGTTGGAGAAAGTCCAGAGGAGGCAACAAAGATGCTCAGAGGGCTGGAGCACCTCTGCTGTGAAGAAAGCCTGAGAGATCCGGGGAATCTCAGCCTGGAGAAGAGAGGGGTCCAAGGACACCTTCTTGCAGCCTTCAGTACCTAAAGGGGGCCAACAAGAAAGCTGGAGAGAGACATTTTAATAATGCATATGGCATTATTGCAATATGCAATCAGACAAGGGGAAATGGCTACAAACAGAAACAGAGTAGGTTTACATTAGATGTGATCCAACATCCTTGGAGATGGAGACTTCAGTGAGAGCTTTAAAGTATGCCTAAAATCTGATACTCTCTCAGCTCTTGAAAGGGTTTCCTTTCCTGTGGAGGAAGAAATGTCAGGAACAGCAAAAATACTGTAGCAGATGATGGCTACTATAACAATAACAGCAACACATGCTGAATAAAGTAAATGGTCTCTCCTTTGGGAATTGGACACTTCTACTCCAGCCCTGAATTGAGACACATCTTGGCCATGCAGAAATAGCTGCTTTCAGCATAGAGCACTGTGGAAGACAAGGATGCCAAATGTTTAGAAACAGGAGAAAAAAAATAACCTCATCTACACTCTGCCTTCACATAACTAATTGCCAGACCTATCTCATTAAATACACCATGCCACCTTACAATATGGCATGATAGCATTTTATTTTCTCCTTTTTTTTAGGGCATATATTGGCACAGAAAGTAACTAAGATAGGTAACAAAAACTAGGGTGCTTTACGGTGGCAATAACCTTGCAGACCATACTGGGAGAACTGAAAGGGACACTGAGGGCAAACTCACAAGCCACAAGGCTCTTCCTTGTGGGCACAGGTGATCTGTGAAAGCTTAACTTTCAAGAGTGCAGAGATGTTAGACAAGATCATGTATTTGCTGAAAGAGTCCCAGGTGTTACTGTTTTTCATAGGAATTCATACAATAAAGTTCAGTGCCATTGACCATCCTCCAGTAAAAGCAGCATGTGCTGTTTTATCACGGGCTGTACAGATTGCTGTTTTCAGAAGTGTCCATGAACCAGCACGTGATGACAACCTCACTGATCCTGGCTATTGGTGACACTTCATCAGTGCATTGACAAGGCTGATAATTCAGCTGGGAGTTTGAGCAAGACCAGAGGAAGGAGCATTTCCTGCAAAAGCTTTGTTTGATATTAGTTCTCGTGGCTGGCAATCCACTGTAGTAAATATATTTCAGACACCACACTTGAGGCTGTGATATCCAGTGCCTTTCCTGATCCCTTTCTCAACCACTTTCTGCATTCCTCTCCAGGTTGTTGTCTCACCAAAACCTTTCACAATTAGAAGTAGCCCAGTTGTTCCCCCTGGGAGTGTTATCTTGGGATCCTTAGGAACACAAAGCAAGAGACTTTTTTCAGAACACTTCTTCAAGCAAGATAAGAAGTCAATGACTCTGTCCTGCTTTGAGAAGCCTTTCCAAATGTTCTCAGTGCTCTGTTTTCTGGATATTAAAACTTACATTTTTTGCTCTCTTTTTCTGGCTTGGGGTGCTGTTTTTATTTTGTGGTTTTTCACCCCTGAAGACAGGACAGTCAGGATAATCTTAAGCTACACAACAGCTTCCACTGTGCTGCCCATATCAGATCCTTAATGGAGCCAGGCAGAAATCCAGCTCATAGGGCAACCAACCATGGCCCCTTTAGCTCAGTCTTCAGATAATTATGTTAAAACAAAGATTGTGGGATCACTGGATCAGTACAGAGCTGTTGGATCACCCTTTGGCCATTCTTTAAGGTGTTGGGTACAGTGTGGACATTTGTCCTGTAAAAGAGAATCTGGCTGCACATTGCAGTTAGATGATGTAAAAATTGTCCAGTGCCAAGTTTTGCCATCTTCTCCCTGCAACAGAAAGGTCTGGGTGTGTTTTCTGATTCTGGAAAACAGAGTGCTTCCTGTAAGGGGGTTATAACTCTCAAGTAGTGAGACATTCGGCTGATTTGATCAGCAGAGCAGTGCATAAGAAATTACTTTTCAAGCCAAATATGCTGTTACAAATCTGAGCTTCTCTTTCAGCTCACTATTTTAATTTTAATATGGACGAGGGTCTGCTGCTTTTCAGGAGATGTAATCATATTAGAAGGTTTCAGTGGCCCCATATTGTTTTAGAAGCTCTAATGAAGTAAGAGGCTTAAGATCAAAGCGCATCTTATTAAATGCCATGTTTATGGCATTACTGATTAAGCAGTTTATGAGCCAGTTGGGAAACCACACCTGCCCTTCTACAGAAAAAGCCACCTTTAAAATCAAGGCAGCTGAGAACAGGAAAGTCCTACCCTTCCACCCTGTGCTTGACCATGGTGCAATAGGTAACAGCATCTTTGTCCTTGCTAATTTAGGTAAGTCTGTTCTGCCCATTCACTTGTAGAGAGGACTGGGAAGTTTCGTGTGGCATCTCATTCTCCATATGCCACTGACAATATGGTGCCTCCTTGGTGGTGGGAAAACCAAAGGACAGGCTCTATTTCTGCTGTAACTCCAGCACAGAAATGCTGTGTGACACATTTAACTGCTTGGGGAAAGATCTCATTTACCAGTTTTTACTGCTCTGTTAGCAGGCAAACACTGCCAGGTGAAATGTCCTGGTCAAGTGTTGCAGAAATGATCACAGCATTGCTTATTTTTTACATTACTGTTGTTGTTCAAGGCTAAAAAATCAAAATTGAAAACTTCATGCTGTCTCCCTCACAATCACAGTTCCATTCCTAAAGTCAAGGGAACATAATCCATGCAAAGTGCTTTCAGGCACACAAAATAAACAAAATTATAGTAATAATAGTAGTAATATTAGTACTAACAGTAGTAATACTACTACTAGTGGTAAGAGTGATGGTAATAATAGATGTCCTTGTCCTTCAGCTGCAACAATCTTAGAGGTTCCCTTAATTCACAAATTCATTTGGAGGTTTGCCTAGGCACTTTCTTTCCAGTTCCACTTGAGTAATCTGCCTTGACTATTTTCTCAGCTCAAATAACAATATTTTGTGTTTGTTTGTTTGTTCTTCAGAAGAGATTTTGAAAACCATAGCTGGTTAATGAAGCTGAATTTAAAAATCGGCAACCTTTACTCAATCCTGATGGCAAATTAGGCAATGTGGATATAAGTTACATGTGATTTGTTAACAATTTTGTCCTCTTTATCTCTGCTTTACTCCTTGCACAAAATGGATAGCATTCCCTGTAAGCAGAATACATCTCGGACAACTTCAGTACTCTGAAAATTCCTGTCTGCATGAGCTCCCTTTCTGCTGAATGGAAGGAGGCACCCCAGGGAGGGGTTCAGCCTGTCTTTAGGATGAGTTGTCTTAAAGACTTCTAAATTTCTCTGCTGACTCACAAGAAAACTGAGGAAACCTGCATCCATCATATGCCTCCTTTTCAGACAGCTAAAATTAGGTGAGATGCATCTCATCCTTGGCAGAGTTCTTAATTTTATAGTGTATGGCCTGATGACAAATTTTCTGTAATTCTGTTGAAATCCTTCAGCAACCAAAGTGTCCCTTACCTTTAAGGGCTTTGACTGTAAATTGAGAATCCAAGAGTAGAGGTTATCTCACCAGCTGGGCAATATTTAAATTTCACACAGAGCAAATTAATAGTGTGATTAAAATAAAAACCCTTTGCTTTTTAGTGTGGACTCTGACACACCTAAGGACTTAACTTTTCCCTGGATCTACATTACAACTTTCAAAGAGCCATCCTCATTCATCAATTATTTAAAAATAGAGAAAAATATTTTTAATTTGCCAATCCATAATCTGAATAAAAGAAAAAAATCCTATTATGTTTTACTTTTGTGCCTTATCCAATCCTAAATGTAGATGTGATTATATTGTGAGAGTGTGACTTATTGTCATTACACCAAGTTCTGTTTGCAAAATAGTTTTGGTAACCGTGTTTATGTTTCATGGTGTCATTTAGGCTTTTGAAACTACAACTGAATCTGACTCTTGTTTCCACTGGAAAAGCATACCAGTGTGCACAGCTTCAGAATTGCTCATGATGTGAACCTTTGAGCTGTTGGAGAAAATGAGAGCGAGTCTGGGTCTGAGCTAATGATGGGAAAACTTTGTAGGAAGTTCTCGTCACTGTATCTTGCACTTGTGCATTTTTAGCAGTGCAGCTTTACACAACGCGTGAGGTGAGCAGGATTTCACAGCTTGAGGCCTCTGGTGACTGGACGTAAGGACGTCACCTGGGCAGCATTTCAGCCTTCACCATGCACAGCTCCTCTGCTGTGAATGGTTAACAATTTCCCTTCCCAGTCAGAGTGGTCTCTTCCTGCCAGCAGCCCTCAATTGCTTCCCTCAGTTCCTGTGGTTGGTGTGCACGAGGGATGTGTACTGCGTGGTGGAATGAGCTGTATGGACAAGTCATAGTGTTTGTGACAGCCAGGAGGGAGCTCTCGTGTTCTGGTGAGGTCTGTTTACCCTGATTTATAGCTGCAATCGTGGCTGATTGCAGTGTGTCAGAGGCGTGTATCACCGGAGTTGCTGCAGACGTGATTATGAGGTGCAGCAACGGGGCCCTGGAGCATCTTAACTGCTTTATTTGCACTCCCGAATGCCTGGTAATAGCTGAAAATAGAGTGGACAAAAGGGAAAAGCTGTTGACAGCCAGGAAAGTTACTGTGATACTAAAGGCCTCAACTTGGCACCAGACAGCCATTTATGTCTTTGCAAAGAATTAAGATTATATTTCCTCAGAAGAAGCAATTTCTTCAGAAAAAGGTCCAGAAAATGATGGAAGCTTTACATTTTATTTGCCGTTTGCGGTTTTGATTTGCGTAGGTACTGGCCCACACAGGTTTTTGCACCTATTTATTCATATAAATGTGAAGAATAATATCATTAAGTTGGTGTCTTTTCCTGTTGAAGCTGTTTTCAAGCTCTGCAGTGCCTTTCAGCCTGAAAGGTTCATGAGGACAACTAAGAAACCCAAGAATATTCAGGCTTAATTTCATCACATAAAAATATTTATCTATCCTGGAAAAGTTTTAAGAGCTCGCTAACTGAGCAAAGTTGAAAGAACTGCCATAATTTAAAAGCAATTTATCCAAATAAGCTACACTTATGTCACCAGGTTTGTGTGCTGGAATTACAAAACCAGGAGTTAATATGTGTAATTGTGCATGCATGAGGGAGAGAAGATGTTGGAATAGCCTGAATAAAATTAAAACACATATTCTCTTCTCAGTTGCTCACAACCTGCCTTTTACGGTGCCTTTGCCTCTCTCCCCATGGTGTGTTTGGTTCTGGGAGTGGCTGATAGTTTGGATTTGCATCCTGTGGAGCCAGTTTGGAGCTAAAAGCAGGATGTTTGCGTCCACACAGTTCTGCGCCTCCAGGAACCGTATGCATTTGTGGCACCATTGCTCCCCCACTGCCCCTCACAGGGTTCAGCACCCGGGACTTCCTGTCACAAAACCGTGTGTGCCTCGTGGCTGGGACCGTGTTGCTGCTGGAGCTGTGTAGACTCACTTGTATGGTTTATGACTGATCTAATAGCACCCTGTTAGAAGAAAGTCAGAAGCTTTAGGCAAATGTCTTCTGTCAAAATTAATAGCTCATGATAACGATAAGTAGATTGGACTAAGATGCATTAAAACGATATGAAAAGTGTTTGTAGTCAAGTTTCTTGTACAAGTAGTTTTCAGTAAAGACCTGGACCGTTGGAGTGGTTACACAGTGGAGGTCATCAAAAGGTTAAAGGGCTGGAACACCTCTGCTGTGAAAAAAATTTGAGAAAGTTGGGTATGTTCAACCTGGAGAAGTGAAAGCTCCAGGGGGACTTTCTCATGGCCTTTCAATATATGAAAGGGTCTTACAAGAAAGAAAGAGACCTGTTATCAAGGTCCATAGTGACAGGACAAGGGGCAACAGTTTTAAACTGAAAGAGGGTAGTGTAGTGAGTTGACCCTGGCTAGGCGCCAAGTGCCCACTCAGTCGCTCTATCAGTCCCCTCTCCTGCCGGGACAGGGGAGAATAAGCTGGAGCACGGCCAGTAGGGTGGGATAAAGTAGTTTCATTACAACATAAAGCAAAGAGCAAAGCAAGGTCTGCGCGTGCGAGTGAAAGACAAAAAACAAAGGGTCAATCTCTACTTCCCATGGGCAGCGATGCCCGGACACCTCCCGGGAAGCAGGGCCTCAGCACGCGTAACGGCTGCTCCGGAGGACAGTCAGTGAAAACACACGAGTGTCCCCACTTCCTCCTCTCTCCCTTAGCTTTTATATCTGAGCTGACGTCACATGGACTGGAATATCCCTTTGGCTAATTTGGGAGAGCTGGCCTGGCTGTATCCCCTCCCAGGACCTTGGCCATCCCCATCCTCTTCGATGGGGGCAGGAACCTCAGAGGGGCAGTGCTGCCCGGCAGTAGCCAAAACTCTGCCCTGTTATCAGCACCCATCCAGCTACCAATGCAAAGCACAGCACTATCAAGGCTGTGAGCTTTATCTTGATCAGACCCAATACAGATAGATTTAGATTGGAGATAAAGAATTAAATTTCTGCAATGAGGGTGGGGAGACACTAGGTCAGGATGCCCAGAGAAGCTGCAGATGCCCCATTCCTGGGAGTGTTCAAGGCCAGGCTGGGTGGGGCCTTAAGCAACATGACCTAGTGGAAGGTGTCCCTGCCCATGGCAGAGGGATTGGAACTAGATGGTCTTTGAAGGGATCTTCCCACCCAAAACATTCTGTGTTTTATCTTATTCTATGAATAAATATTTCAGTCTGCCCCTGTGCATTTTTCTGCATGGGAGTTAATGAATTATGCAGCATTTTCAGGATGTGGAAATGCAAACATTAGCTACTGATTTCTGGAAATCTCTGTTCAAGCCTGTGACAGCTTGAAATTAAGCTTGGTTTTGAGATTTTGGACTGAATGGATTAGACCATATCAGAATTTTGTTCTGGCTTTTTCCAACAAGAACAAGGCTCATTTTTGAAGTGGGCTAAAATATCCATGCAAGTACGGTTGGAGGCATGTCCTACTGCCTGATTAATGTGTTTTATTTATATTTGTGTAATGGATAGGATTTGATCTGATGGATTCATTCAGCGTGAAGCAGATTTTTGGAATGAAAGAAGATGGGATTCAGAGTGCTTATGTACGGCTTGGAAGCTTTCCTGTTGTTCAGAAGACTGAGTGAGTACTCTGAGTTTTCACTTTATTTTCATCTGAACCTCTGCCTTGCATTATTTGGTTCCTCTAGGTTAACCTTGTAGTAGTTATCTGGTACCTACAGGTATATTTCTGCTTTGAGCAGCTCTTTCAGTTCAGCTGGCACAGAATAAGCACAGCGTGGTCAGGAGTCTCAGCAGTACCTACAGGCTCCATCCTGGCAGAATATGAGCTGTGTTTGGTGTATCTCAGTGGTTCTGAGGAGCAGTATCAAGACATTCACAAAGGAACTTAGGGCTGCATAAATAGCATCTAAAGGGAATATTTGGTAGCATTCCCATTGAGATGGAAATTTGCAAAACACAAGAGACCACTTGCTGGTACATGTTGTTACCAGTTAGCAAATATGGGTTCTGGCCTTGTAGAAGACTGAGCGGTTTTTAATCCTGTGTCAATATGGATTCTGTCCTCAGAGTCTTTTATGATCTAAGGCTGCCAGTTGTGTCACAGTCTATCACAAGTGTTTCTTTGGGTTGTCACTTGAGCCCTGCTAGCATTAGCCTTGAAAAGAGTGAGTGCATAATTTCACTGAATAACTACGAGCCATAGATTGAATTGTCATCATTAACATTTTTGCAGTAAATTTCTCTGTGCTGGTTTGAACTTCAGCTTAAAAAATTTAATAATACTTCTTTTCCTTCTTATGGATGAGGGATGTTATTTTTTATCCTGTTTTTAGCTCCTTCTCTCAGCTCACTGCATTTTTCAGATTGTCCTATGAATTACATTTGCTTGATTTGACAATTTTTTTTTTTTCATCCTGGAACCACACAGAATTGATGTGCTCTTTTCCCCTCCCCCTCTTTCTCCATGTTAATACACAGTTAAAAAATAAAAAAGAAGTAAAAATATTATATACTGAGAGGAAAACAGTTTTCTCTAGAGTCCATAAATGATACCAGGTCTAAGGGTAAATAGAGTCATGATCAGTGATCTGATTCAGCACAGCCAACTAAAGACATCTTAAGTTTGTTCTATACATAACTGGTCTGAGTGTGGATGGGAATAAACCATAAACCTATTTCATTTGGATGGGAATAAACCTATTTTATTTGTCTCACTGTGATCTCTGGGTTCTGGGTAACACTATGACAAATAGTGCAATCCTTGGAGTATAAGCAGGAACTGTCAAGTATGAGCTGATCTTCATATCACACAGCTCAGTCACCACTGCTGCTATGTCCGGTGTTAGTTTCCATAATTCAGTAGGTAGAAATGGAGTGAATGAAAGCTTGAAGAGCTGTGAAGCAAGTGTGATGGTGAGAAATCCAAGAACTGAAGTGTAGACAGGTAAAATTAAGAAGCAGCCAAAAAGTGAAGGGATCATTCTCTGTAAGAACTTCTGGGAAATCAAAGCTTGGTAAAGGGTCTTTGAATAAGGGTCATGGTAGACTGAAAGTCAGTGGCTACTTGACATCAAAAACCATAAGGTAAGAAAGGCATGCTTTTAAGGATGAATGTAATTAACCACTGAAGAAAATTAGCGCAGATTACAGAGAGCTGTCCATTTGAATACCTTTTTCAAAGTAAGGGTTGAAGCACTTTGTTGTTGTTGTCCCTGTTGTTTTCTCAGAAAAGCTGAGGGAGTGAAGCCAGACCAACCAGCTATGACGGCTTTCCATCTGCTCAGATTACACCCATTTATTTGTTGCTGCTGTTGTCCTTAAAATAAGCAGAATATTTTATCACCCAGGACAATTAGAAGTAAAACATCGTTAATTCGTAGATTGAAATGAAAAAGATTCCTTTTGAATGGTTCTGAAACATGGAATTTAAGGAGGAATTCTACATTTTCAGCATTTTGTATTGTAACTTCCACACTCCTGTGGTTTGGGAATGAACCCAAATGGATATAACACCATGGAAGGTGTTTGCATATTTCATTCATTTTAGCATTTGCATGCCAGGACTCTGAGATGCTGCACAGAGGGTCATTGCTCACAGAAAATGAAATCTTGTAAAGCTGCACAAAACCGATAACTAGAATAATAAACCAAACAAAAACATCTGTCGTGGCTCACGGACAACCTCCAGCAATGTTTAGCAACTGATAGCAACATCTCATAATTAGATACAAAATCATTAACTGAGTAATATATGTAATTCGCTTTATTATCTGCTTAAAGGATTTGTATTCTTTTACACAAGCAATAGTACTTTTACAAAGTGCCAGATTAGCTGTCTGGGAAATGTGCCTACTCATCTGATCTGTAACCTACAACTGTGAACTTTCTTCCTCTTTGTGGTGAGGCATCATCTGTGAGCAAACAAACTCAGCAGCCAGAGCTTGGCTTCAGTCAAGGACCTGATCACTGGAGAACTCACAGGTCTCTGTAGCTGTCTGAGGACTGCCCCCAAAACCTGTCTGGTGCTTCTCCCCACTCCTCATGTAGCTGGGGCTGTCCTACTGTTTGTTCATGGCTCCTCGGTGGATCTTCTGGCCAAAACTGTGCCCCAGACTTCTGTTTTTGGATGCTCAGGCTTGTTTCTCATTACTAGTGTCTTGCCTAATGCCAAGATTTTGGCTCACTCTTTTGTTCTGTCGTCTGTGTGTATCTCCTAGTTGTGACTCCAGAGCCTTCCTACTGGCCATGTCCATCCTCAGTTTTCTTTTGCCTGATCTGGTTCCAGCCTGACTTGATCATGATCTTGGCTACCACCTTGCAGGATTACGTGATGCTTGGCCAAGCTTCTGGTCATGATCTATTTGCTCTTTATATTGGCACAGGGCTGTACCAATACAGAGTCTTGGGTTGTCTGCGGCATGATACTTTGGTGTGTTTTTTGGGAAATGTGTCTCGTGACGCCAGCTTTGACTTCAGTCACCTGCTTTAAGTTTCTCCATTAATTCCTGCCCTGGTCTCATCATTTGCCTCCTTCCAAGAGAAGAAATTGTACAAAAAGACACCGAAAACTCCCACACTGAACATGGAACCTGTTGAAAGCTTCCTTTTTTCTTACTTTTCCAAAACTAATACTTCATATTAAGAACAGCAGAGACAAAAAAACTTGTTCAGCTTAGAAAAGGGAAGACTCAGGAAGGGAGGATCCTACCCATGTGTATAAAATATCTGATGGGGATGAAGCAAAGAAGACAGAGCCAGAATCTTCTTAGTCATATTCATTGACAGGACAAGAAGGAATGGGAACAATCTAAATCCATGAAATCTAAGCGCAAGAAAAACCTTCTTTAGATGAGATGATCTCAAGAGGCCTCTCACTGTCTCCTGTTTCTAACAAGGTAAGGGAGATAAAGCATGATGGAGGTGGAATGGCTGAAGGCTTTTTTGGTCTTGTAGAGAGTAAAGGACTGTAGGGAGAGCTGAGAAACACAGAAGACTGCAGCAAGGAGAGGAGAACAAGTTATTCACACACTTCTTGTGGAAAAAAGTTGTTTCGGGAAAATGAAACTACAGCAAATGAGATTTAGGATACATTCCTTTTTATTTTTACAATGTAGGACAGAGAAAGACAGGAAGAAATTACCTAGAGAGGAGGTATCTATTCCATCACTGAGGTTTCTGAAGTAGAAGTCAAAAAGATGTGTGCCAAGAATGTGTGACACATCCTTCTATAGCCTTTTCCTTTTTTCCTTTTTTCCTTTTTTCCCTTTTTCCTTTTTTCCCTTTTTCCTTTTTTCCCTTTTTCCTTTTTTCCTTTTTTCCTTTTTTCCTTTTCCTTTTCATTTTCCTTTTCCTTTCCCTTTTCCTTTTCCTTTTTTCTTGTTTTGTTTTTTTCTTTTTTTCTGTCATTCTGAGAGCCTCTGGTGATGTGAAGCATATGGAAATGAACTGGTTTTCTCCAACTTGATTTTGCAGACCTTAGTGGCTTACATTTCATATTAGCAAGTTTAGCTGCAGTAAAAATGGTCAAATTTCTAAGTACATTAATTACACTCTTCCTCACCAAGTGTAAAAACCCTATCACATGTTGTTACATTCAGCATCTGAAATGAGAATGATAATATCACTTTTTCCACAGGATTATTGTAGATATAGGATCGCGTGCTTATTGTCAGAGATGAAAGCTCTTATTCCAAATTAAAGTATGTGAGAATGTCACTATATATTGAAAATCAGCAATGGTTAAAAGCATTTTCTGCCTTCTTACTAAATTGTTTTTCTTAGTACAAATTGTGATTCACTTGACCTTGTAGTTGAGTTAATTGACTCTTAGGCTAACCTACAGCACTGGGGGATTCTTTTGTCTTGGAGTTTTATAAGGGCCTCTTCTGCAATCTATCCTGTTGTCAGAATTATAGACCAAGGAGCTGGCAGAATGCTCCCTGTAGGTACCAGGCATCCAGCAAAGTTCCACAATATCGATCATTAGTTCAATTCAGCCTTGTGTGAAAGAAGAACATAAAACATTTCTGGGGACAGCAGTTCCTGCTCTTGAATCCCCAGGTAAAGCTGAACTTCTAGATGGAGATAATTTTTAAGTGAGGAAATAAGTTAAAACTCCTAAACAAAGTTTTTGTTATTTATGTAGCAATGCAGCTCTATAAAAGATACAGGGACCAATGACTTCAGAAACAGCTTTTATCACATCTTCAGTGCAATGAGAGTCTTTAGATTTGCTTTTGGCATGAAACCTTTCTCTGTTGAGCACTTGCAGCTGGTTCCTCAGCAGCTTTAAAAATCAGTTGAGGGTGGCAGGTAATGGGTCATTATGGCTTTCTGTCATTTTAAATTTACTTGATAGGCTGTTTGTCAGCCTTGTGTGATGAGGTGTGGCTAGGCTCACAGGGGTATTTAGGTACCTAACTCCCAGTTATTTCTGTGGGCATTAAGCCTCTGAAAACCCTTTTTGAAATTAAGCTTGCATAATGATATTCCTGTTCCCAGCTCAGAGCTGTCCAGAACCATAAAATCGTTAAGTTTGGAAAAGCCTTATAAGATCACTCAGTGTTATCCTACACTTCCATGTTCACCACTAAACTATGTTTCCAAGTGCCACATCCACACTTTTCTATGAACATTTCCAGGGATGGTGAATCCACCATTCCCCTGGCTAGACTGTTCCAATGCTTGACCACCTGTTCAGTAAAGAATTTTTTTCCTAATATCTAGTTTAAGGCAATCCTCCTTCTGGATCCTGCTTCTGTTTACCTCCAAGTCCTCCTTCTGGCCCTTCTTGTAGATTTCCTAACTTCCAGGCAACTGGGACCTCCCTGGTTAAAATATCTAGTACCAAGAAGTGAGACAGCTTTGTCTGCTCTCCTAAAGGAAGGATTTTGTAGGGGAGCTAGTGGGGGCCTTGTTCAGTTTTCTTTTGTGTCGGAAGAATTCAGAGAGTCTCTGTGTCCCCAGAAGGAAAACCAGCTTGTAATGGTGCATATCCTGCAGGGGCATTTTAGACAGCAAAAGCCACATTAATGGATGAAACCAGAGTGTTCTGAATTTATAACTTGGCTGAAAAAATAGGAGATTCAAAGCACAGATTAAAATATGATTGAATATTTTGGCATTAGGAAAGACTGGACCTCAATCTTTGCTGCAATTGCAAAACAGTATTCTGGAAATTTTGAGGACTTTTTGCTTTTAATACAATTGAAGGCCACTAGTTTTATGTGCCTTGGACTGCGCCAGGTTCTGCATAGTGATGGATTATGTTAACTAATCATTAAGACAATATTTCATCGTTTGTTCTGCATTAATTGCTGCCATTGTGTTTTATTTTCTATTGAGTGCTTATGCCTGACTGCTCAGATGTCCTGAAGCAGAGACATGATATTTAGGAAGGGTTTGTTTAGGAATGGTGATGGGAACAGGCTGGCTTGGGCATGAAGAGCAATGTTAACTGGGACTCTTCAGGCGGGAAAAGAGATGGCTTAGAGGCATTACAAGCAAAGTTGGAAAAATCATGGATGGCATAAAAGATAGAAAAAGAATAGGTTCATTGTGTTGTCCCTGATAAGAACTGAGTTAGGTCCTAAACAGGAGGAGGCTCATTATGCAATGGGCACCAGAGGGTGATTCCTTGTCAAGGGGTGTTGTGAATGTCGTAAGTTTACCTGAGTTCAAGGGGAGGGTGCAGAAATCTATATGATATAAATCCATAAAAAGTTATTGATACAGAAATTGCATTTGTCTCTGAATTAGACTCCTGGCTTCCAAAGATCTGGAGGTAGGAGAGAGATGTTTTTTCTCTTCATTCTCATTCTTAGGCATCCAGTAATGGCTAGTAACAAAAAAATAGTGATACTAGATGAGTTATCTCTTCTGTCCAGCCCTGCCATCCCCATGTTATGGCAGGTTCTTATGATGGAGTAGAGAAAAACAGCGTTGGATTTGGTTACTTCATGTGTTTGGTTACATGCAGTGGTTGTGGTGTCACGCTGAGTAAATTTCTGCCTGATGTGTTTGTGATGTTTGACTTAAGAAGCTGCTTCTGTTATCCATGGCCACCAGCTAAGGAACATCTTCTTGGACACATGAGTTGTAGTGCGCGATTTGGGGCAAATATTATAATATTTGTTGCTATAATTTGGTACATTTATAGAGGGTTATGGGTGTTCCTGGCCGTTCTCAGAAGTCACAGGTCTCCATTGCACCTGGAGCAGAACAGAATTATTTACCGGTTGTATGAACAGGAGCATGAAGTGAAAAAAACCCACTTTTTAACATGATGGATACTCAACTGCAGATTTCCACTGCATTTTATCCAGTTTTAGAGCTTCACTGTTGGAATCATAGAAAGGCTCCACAAAGACAGAACCTGGAGGTCACAAGCTCATGTTCATCTCTCTCCAGGCTTCCAAATAAAGCAGATTTTTTAGGAACTATAATGATACTTTTGGAAAACATTGCTGGGACATGGAGAGAGTTTTAGAAGTTCTGCTCTTCACTGCTAAGACTGATACGTTGCTCTCTTTCCCCACCCCTTGCCAGGGATGTATTTCCACAAGGCCTGCCTGATGAATACGCCTTTGTAACTACCTTCAAATTCCGGAAGGCTTCCAAGAAAGAAGACTGGTATATCTGGCAGATTATTGACAAGTACGGCATACCACAGGTAAGAGGCTCTTTTGCAGCCAGCAGGAGCAGCCTTCCTTTTTTTTTTTGCCATGACCCAGTTTTCTTGCCTCAACCTCCCACTCCTTTTTCTTGTGAACTGGTAAAAATCCCGTTACTTTTTCAGTGCATTTTGCTGCAAATCTTTTACTTTTTAATTCAAACCCTGAATAAGTGTTTGTATACACCTTGGTTGTTATTAGGATTCAGATAAATGTGTTAGTTGGAAAGGGGGACAAAAAATACCATCCTTGCTCTTGAAATGACTATGGGGTTTTCAGTTGTTTTGTTCAGATAGTTCTGCTTAGGGACAATATTTTGCCTTTTTGGAAAAAGGTTGTCACATGGATGTACTATGGAGCAGTGAGTTATGTCAGGTTTTGCACAGACTTCCAGGTAACCCGTAAACGCATTATGTGTTCCAGCTCTGGATGGGGGTGTAACACCTGTTACAGCTCCAAAACCCTAAGTCCTGGCTACTGCAAAATTCAATCTAAAAACTTTTTTTCAAGTACTCTGGGGTTCTCAGAAAAAAATACTCTAAGTGTGTACTAAAGGGCTGTCTGTCCCTACACAGCATGTTCTAGCAGCTTGGTAGAGTTTAGGTTTCTGAGGGTGCTTGAGGAGGGAGTGGTTTGGATGGACTGTGGTGATGGCATTACCCAGGACTCTAAAGTGGGCTGTCAGCATGGGCTCACATAGCCATGTAATTCAGCATTGCTGCTTTGGGACTGATATTTAAAAGAATTTTGGAAACTCTCAGTGAAGGATAGATGCAGTTTGAAGGCTTAGATAACTGGCTTTGAGACAGTGGTAAAAGGTTTATATGAAAGTTATTATCAGCTGCAACTTTGTTAAATGAAATGTGATTTACTGTGCCACATGCATTCCTAGTTGCTGCAGAGTGAGAATGTGTCTATCACTCAGTTTCTTGCAGGACATAGAAAACTTGAACTGCTTAGGTATGAAGAGAAAAAAAAAACACTCAATATTTCCAGTAATAATTTCAAAAGTGCCTTAAATTATGGTGCCAGAAGTGCCTTAGAGCCCCAGGAGCCTTGTTTCATGTGAAGTTGGTCATGGTTTGGCCACTCCCTTACAGACCTGCACAACTCACAGATGCAGACACTCCTCAGCCAACACTGATCCAAGCTGGCATTCCCAGCGAGCACAGTGCTCAGCTTCTCTGCACGGAGAAGCTGGGTCAGATGTGGAGTCAGCATACCCTGGGCTCCTTACATCACACACATCTCAGGGCCAAGGTGGCCCAAAGTCCTCCCTGCTCTGCAGCTTGTGGACACACCATTCCTGGCTCTGCCTGCTCCATTCCCCACTGCTTGCTGGTAACTGCCTGACGTTGGTAAAAGAACATACCAATTTGTAAATGAACTAAAAGTTGCATGTCTTCAAAAACCTATTTTTGCCTTCTCTCTAGCTTGCAGGACAGATGATGGGGTGTAGCTGTAGTTTTCTGTTCAAAGCACATGAAATAAAGTGTAGGCAGCGCCACAGCTCAACAGATTGGTTTCATATCAGGCACTGAAGTATTTTTCCATATCCCATGGGAAAATCGAGGACATGTGATGGAAGTAAAGAGCCTGCTGGGAAGTAGCGGAGGAGTACACGGGTTAGAGGGATCCAAACCAGGCTGAGCTCTGTGCCTTTGGGGAGGTGCCCCTGACCTGTGCTACCACCCAGCCATGGCATTGAGGTGGCCTGTGCTGAAACCATGCCAAGGGTTGCACTCACAGGAGGAGGCTTTAGCTGGTCATGGGTCTACGCCAAAGCCTGTGCAGCCCCATCTTATCTGCCAGCACAGGTGTAGGCTCCCTGTCCATATCTCCCACAAAATTCCATCCTCTGCTCTTTGCTTGGGCTTCTCACCACAGCCTGTGCCATCCCTGGCTTTGGGGTGTTGGTGGTGATGGAAAGCAGTCAGGAGGAAGGAGAAGGCTTTGTTCCTTAGCACACCCCCTTCTGTTTCCTTGCAGGTGTCGATCCGGCTGGACGGAGAGAACAAAGCTGTGGAGTACAACGCCGTTGGGCTCACCAAGGACGCTGTCAGGGTGGTCTTCCGGAACGCACGAGTCAGTGACCTGTTTGACCGCAACTGGCACAAAATCGCCCTCAGCATCCAGTCCAAGGCTGTCTCGCTGTACATAGACTGCAAGCTGGTGCAGATGCTGCCTATTGAAGACAGGGAAAACATTGACATTCAAGGAAAGACTGTGATTGGCAAACGCTTGTATGACAGTGTCCCCATTGATGTGAGTACTGCACTTGCTGATTAGAGCTGGGGTAACGTTCAGCTTTGGGTTTGCAGCCTGTGAGTGAGTGGAGTTTTGGGGTTAGGTTGTAATTGACCCTTTTCCTGAGGCAGCGTCACTGAAATGTTACCAGTGTTACATAGCTAAGACAGATTGGCACCTTATAATGTACAGGACTTGTTGTGTTTTTATGTGAGACTGTATCTCCATAGCAGGGATTAAAAATGAGAAATTTATTTCATCTTTCTGTCTAGTCACAGAATGTGCTACAATTAGAAGCAGAGACAAAATCGTACGCAAATATCATCAAACTGGGTACTGATCTACACAGAAAGGTCTTTCTCCATTTGATCTTGGCATTATGAATGTTTCCACATGTGATAGAAAGAGATGGGGGGAAAGAGGAAGCTTTTTAACTCAGGAGAGTTGTGATACATTCTCCGTTCCTCAGATATTAGATGACCCTTAGTAGAAATGAACCAAAGTCGAGACACACAGGCTGATTGTCTGGCAACAGTGTTACCCTGGTATCATTTATGCGTGATTGTTTGGTGTTTGAGACTTGTATAGCCTTTCTTAGCTGTGCAAAATGGATGGAACATGCATATCTAATGTGTTGATAACATTTCTCACACAGGAATAAATGGTCAGAAGATGCAAGGCACAACAGGAGGAAAACAGACCTGCTGTCTAGATGAAATTCTAGGAAGGATAGTTGTAGCCAGGATATGTCTTCTCAGACAGAAATTTGGCAAGAACATGGGGATTAGTGTGAAAACCTGCACCAGAATTTGAATAGGCATTTTCAGGGTCTTATTATCTCAGTTCTTGGAGCATGCTGAGATACTGGTCTATTGAAGAGAGGGAGAGATAGAGATTGACTACAGGATCCATAGAACCGCTCTGAAGTTAGCACTGTCTGGTTTTTGTTTGTATTTGCCTGCTCTGTTTGTGTCCAAGCAAAAGGACACACAGTCTTTAATAATTCACTGTCTCTGAGACTGTTGCCTCCCTTTGTCTCCCAGTTTGATCTTCAGCGGATGGTGATTTACTGTGATTCCCGGCACGCTGAGCTGGAGACCTGCTGCGACATTCCCTCTGGACCAGTAAGCTCCTTTTTGTCATTTATTCGTTTTCACATGAACACTCTTCACTGAAATCTATTACATAAACCAGGGAATATGTGGCAGCGTGGGATTATAATTTTGTCTAATAAGGGTGATTGAAACCTAACTGTGTAATTGGCAGTGTAGCAGCGCCAGAGGAGGACCACGGCAGAGGGATGAGTATGAGGAATTTGAAGTTTCCAAGTTCCTCTTTCCTTGTCAAACTGTCAGGGGAAACAAAACCCCAAAGTGATGATAGAACAACAGAAATGCAGCATGAAATATTCAACATGTTTCCCACTGGTTTGATTTGGGAACAGCTAAAAACAGTGCCTGTTGCAACTTATTTTCCTGTGCCCAACTCACACTAGAAACTTCCTCCCTCCTTTCACTCTTCTCCCCTCAGTCTTGGGTAAAGGGGTTCATTGTTCATTTTGCCACATTTTCCCCTATTGCTTGGATGAATGACTTTTGTGAGAATTCATTCCTCACGAGGATGCATTTGGATGAGTGTTACAAAGCAGTGCCCATGGGTTTTGTCTAAAGTGGGTGGAAGGGGAAACTTTGCAGCATCAAAGGTGACCTTGGGTGTTTGGGTGCAGTGCCAGGTCACAGTCCTGACGGAAGCACCTCCGCTGGAAGTGAGGCCCACTGTTGGCAGTGAGCAAGTTGGACATCTCAAGATTTTTAACTGCTCCTGTCCTCCCGGACAAAAGGTGAGTGTTGAGACGAGTGTGTTTCACTTGTCTATAGAGGTAAAGAAAGTTTCGCCAGGTGATTTATCTTTACCTAATTCAGTGATGCTGGTCATGCTGGTAGCCCTGGTAACAACATTGAAATTAAAGTGATTATTCTTATCCAGCTCAGTTATGTGTATCCTTCTTCAAATAAGATAAGATTCTGAAGGTAAACGTGACCACATTGAAAAGCATCTCATAGCTTTTAAAAGCAACGTGCTTGCTTATTCTGGCTCTGACTGGGACCTCTAAGAGACCAGCTTCATTGTCATTGCTCCTGAGGGCATGTCAGCTTTATTCTTTTCTCTGCTTAAACCTGAAAACATTTTTGTTGTCCCCAGTAGATGTAGGATCAGGCCCTTGCTTGAATATAAAATAAGAAGATTTGTTTGGTTAATCATGTCTATTTTGTCTTAGGGGGAGAGGGGTCCACTTGGCTTTGAAGGTCCCAAAGGTCAAAAGGTCAGTATTATGTGCTAGTTCCTTTGTTTAATAAAAACAGCAACAGTGAAACAATTTCAGAGTAAATCAAGGATTTGAAGATTTTGAGAAATAAGAGTCGATTTAGTGTATGATTAAGTTCAGACAGTTTTGGATGAGCCTGGAACTGCAGACATTTTTGTGATCTTTTATCTTTATTTTACACTTGCATTTAGGCTTCTCTCTTACTGCTTTATTTCATTCTTAGAGTAAATGTGTCACAAAATCCTTTCCTTTAGCTTTTAAACTGCCATTTTTGCAAGTTACTGTTATTCACTAGGTCATGCACAGCTTCCATGGTAGGTCACCTGGAAAACGAGGTGCTGCTTCCATGCTGTGCCTTGCTCAGCAATAATACATGTGCATAGTTTAGGTAGCAGCCTTCCAGTCACACTACAGAAAATTTCTTGAGACTAGGGGTTAAGGATCAGTGACAATCTGTTATGCTTAGCAAGATTGTCTGAGTCATGATGTTAGATATAGGCCACTTCCATCAGTACTCTTCTTCCTAGATAAAAGAGCAGGAGGGTGGTTGTGATGCCTGCTTCAAGTTTCACTGGGCAGCCTTCATATTACCCTGCATGTTCTGCAAGCGTCTTTGATATACACGTGTGTGCATTCAGCATAAACACGTTTTCCTTCTGTGCCTGGTTACAAATAGAGCCGTGCGGCAATAGATGCAAAGGGAGTACTTGTACTGGAAGAAAACAGTCACAACATTGCTGGAGAGGTGAAAGTTGGTGGTGTTGGTGGTTCCCAGTTTTACTATCTGTGAAAAGATGTTTGGGGAAAAAAGTTGTATTCGAAACTATTTCCATCTGAATCACTTCTGCAAATGGAGTCACCTGTTTGGTGAATAACTGAGTTGCATCACACCAACGGTCTCTCAGTTATTATGAAAGACTGTGGGAAGGGAAAGGAAAAATCTCTGAGTTTTGGAAGGTCAGACATCCTCAGAGATGTGTTGTCTTTTGGCAAAGCTTGGTCTACTGTCTGCAGGGAGAAGTTTTGGAGATAAGAATATGCCTTTTGGAGGCTGGGATGAAAGAACATGGGCTCATTACTGCTCAAATGTGCCTGGCTGAAAGTGCAGAAAAAGGTTCCTTATGCTTCTATGTGTATACAAATAGGAGCTTTCTATTTTAAACTGTGACAGCTTAAATAGTGATGGGCTATTTTAAGGAATGGCAAAGCCATGACTGTTGTGAGGAGGTTGCAGAAAAGGCAATGATGATAATGATAAAAGGGCCCTGCAGCAAGATCCCATTGTCTTCCCCTGCTTTGCCAAGGTCTGCGTGCTGGTGAGGGTGTCTCAGTGTCACATGGGACAATGCTGCGTGCAGGATACACTAGTGGAACACAGAGGAGTGTACCTACAAGCACAGCATCAGCAGGTTTTCTGGAACAGACCCCAAAAGGACTGCCCCCTCCTGCAGATGTGTGTGACTTTCCCTTGGCTGTAGCGGTTTGAGATTTGTACACAGACAAGGCAGGACTGCGTCATAGTCTCAAAGACCTGGGGATGATACCATTTAAAAACGGGATCTGGCAATAAATTAGTATAAATGTGATGATTTGAGGCAAATGACTTAGCTTCTCTATTTGCTAAATAAGGCAAGTAGTAGATTTTTCTCCAAGCTTGCAAAGATGTTGTGATTCAATTACATATACTTCTTACATCACTATTGCCAAGGACCAGCTTGTCACAGTCCTTACTCTGTGTTCAAGAATGAATTTTGCTCTCCTCTCTCCCTGCAACATTACTGAGCCACCCAGGCTAAAATCGTGGCCTTGGCAAGGATCTCAATGCTTTTTGCAGTGTCCCAGCATTATCACCTGGTCTTTATTAAAGAAAGATGAATATAATGTGATTCTGATCTTCTCTAAGCCTTCAAAGGCGAGGCAAAATAGGAGAGCTTGCAGTTATAAAAAAAGTGGAAAAAGTTCCTGGGAGATAAACAGCCCTGCCTCAATCACCCATGCTGCCAAACTGAGAGTAATGCATGGAGACACAGCTGATGTGTTTTGGAATGAGAGACCGTAAAGGATTGTATTGGGAAACAGCTAGGCAGGAAATAGCTGTGGCAGAACTGGCTCATATGTCTGAAGCTGGGTCCTATTGATAAATTTTAGATGCTAATGACAACCCAGTCTGATTTATTTTCCTTCCACAGTCCCTCTGCAGGCTGCGTTGTTTGCAGGCAGCCAGGGTGGCTGGTGAGGGCACTGGGCTGATGATCAACAGGCTTCTTCTCTCTTCCAGCACTGCTATTGATTCAAGTTTAGACAAAATCCTTTCTCTATGCGATGTGGTTTTGTCCACATAGAAATGACAATCCTCACCTGCCTTTGTGAAGTTTGTGAAGTCCAATATATTAGACAAGCTCTAGCAGGATGTGTCTTTTCCTTCAAATTAGAAAGGTTTTGTACTTTCAGTGACTTAAAAGAGATGGTGGCATAAAAAGTTTTATGAATTCACAGTCTTCTTAATTGACCATGACAGAACTTTTGCGTATATGCTACTTGCTCTGTGACATAACTTGTGCATATATGCTACTTGCTTCTGGTTTTTTCAGCAAAAAACAAAACAGAAAGGTTAAAGAAATAAACCTTCACATTTTCTGTGCTTTCAAAAGCATTTCTTCAGCTGGGGAAAAGAAAGCATGATCCTGGTAAATATTTTCAGTGCCTGGTGCTGCTAAGCACATTTTTTGAGGGGGCATAGATCAGGATAAATTAGATAGAGACACAAAATTAAATCCTGCATGGTCCATGTGGGTAGATTTTGGGAGAGCAGGGGTCATCAGACTTACTGATGCTGTAGAACTGGAGGGTCCTGCTCCAGGTCTGAGACTTTTTCAGCTTGATGTTAAGTCTGTACTGAAGTCCACAGTGCCTGATTTCCCTACTAGCAAAAGATGATGGGAGGCACAAATAGGTGAGCACGTTGTATTTGCTAGTGAGGGATGGGGTGCTCAGCACAGCACATTTCTGGTTTGTCCATTTTGGGTGAGAATCAGGAAGGAGCTAGGCAGAGGTGTGTGGGCAGAGCCCTCTGCTCCCCAGCAGCTCCCAGTGCTCGTGGAATTGAAGGAACTGCTGACAGCACAGCACATAGCCTTAAACTAGTCCTGGTTTAGCATATAGAGGATATATGCTCAGCTGGTCCGTCCTCTAGTTTTGAGACTGCAGAGCAGTGTGTGAAAATTATTTGTGGGTATTTTTTCTGCTCTTGCTGGGTTTGACACCACTTTTAGTTCTGTATCTGATAAATATTTATGAAATTTTATATCTTCTTTCATTCTTAATCCCTTTTACCCCTGTCCTTTTTAGGAGAAAAGTGAAGGCAAAGTTTCACTTAGTTTTGATCATTTTTCTCTTTTCTTCCCTATGTGTCCTTCTCCAGTTATAATTTTTCCAACCATCATAAATTGTATCTTTACAACTCTCTTTTTTGTATGTTCCTTTTCCTCTCTCCCATTGGAACAAGCAGGAAGAATGACTCTGCATGTGCTGCACACTTGTGGGAAGGAAAAGAAGAGTTAACTGATACTGAAAATATAGTGTAATTGAAAACAAGGGGTTTGGATTAAAAAAAAAACCTCTAAAATCTTAACAATATTTTCAGATTAATTTTTGCACGTTTTAGGCATGTACCCTTTAGGTCTTCTGCAAAGCGCCTTTCCAAATACTTCCTCTCTTAATAAAAAATAAGGGCTTTTGAAATACCTCATGGGAGAAAACTGTCTGCCTTGCCAGTGCACTCCAAAGGCTTCTACCTGTGTTTTCATATGAAAAATAGAATAGAAAATCAATCTGAAGACTTGGATGTTCAAGATATGCGATTAAGTACACCCAGTCCTTAGGGCAGGAGCTGAAATCCGGGCTGTAGAGACTAGTGGGACAAGTGTCCATAATTTCAGTCAAACCCTTGTTGCATCACTTTCCTTCTATGTCTAAGAAAGGAATGAATTACTATGTGATATTAACACATTTTCTGTTTCAAGGGAGAGAGAGGCATCCCAGGGCTTCCTGGACTCCGAGGAGAAAAAGGAGAGTCAGTAAGTAAGAAATACCCAATGATTTTGCTAAAGGAGATGAAAATGTAAGTAGTTGTTTTCTCCTTTATGGTGGGAACTTGCTCACAGCATTGTGTGTCCTGGTCAAAGCTGTTCCCTGTGCTGGACCTGAATCCCAGGAGGAATCTGATCCTCGTGGCACCCACTGTCCTCTCTTGGAGAGGGGAAAATGGTGGGTTCATCCCTGGGTACAGCTGAAAACTGACTTAGTGTTGACCTTCTAATTAAATATGTAACTTGTGTGCACTTGATTACCACAGCTGCATGTCTGCTGGGGACAATATGAGGCAACTGAACACAAAGAAGAGGCAAATCTCTCTCAACTTTTTACATTCAGATGACCAAGATACAGCCATGCCCAGCTGCAATTAATGCAAATGCCAGGCTGAGTTTTTAGGCAAGAAGATCTTTAACCCTATGTAAAATTCATTCCAGTAAGCGTTGTTGGCAACTTTGCTTTTGGAAATGTAACATCAGACTCTTCCATGAATGAAAAACAAGATGTTGTTCTGGCTGCAGTAGGAGAATTTAGGATAAGTTTTTTAGTGTAATTTGTCACTGAATTGTTACCAAGGAATTATGCCCAAGGAAAATTGCTTTCCCTAGAGCAGCCGTGTGGTGACTTGTGTGTCTATATATAAAGACAGATAGATCTTGGACACATAACAAGGAAAACATGAAATATGTATTTGTAGTGTTGTTTGATATCCTTGTTTTCAAGTGTACATTTTCCCCTCTTTTTCATTTCTAGGGCAAAGCCTATGGCATAGGAGAAAAAGGAGAAAAGGTAAGATCTAATCGTTCCCTGGTCCAGCAAATGACTTCCTTGCTGTTGCCTTCTGTAGTTCAGAGGTTGCTTTTGGAGTGCACGAGATGCAAAAGATGTGGCACAGTCAGGTCTTTGTGGGGAACCTTTGTGCTGTGTTATGCCTCCTTCTGCAAACAAGCTTTTGAGTGTTCATTGCTTTTTCCCCTTTGTCTTCTTTGAGTTTCTGTGTGCATTGGCCATGGAAAATCTTATCAAATTGAAATCATAATCTTTGCTTTGTTTAAGCAGCAGTGAGTTTGTGGATGATAATGCACTAAAGAAATTGTCTGGAAGGATGAAAAACAGAAGGAGGCATAATTTTGAGTTTATTGAATTCTTCAGCAGGATTAAAGTTGGCTTATGAGGAGTCTGTCATAGTCTTTCTTTCAACTGGATCTTTTCATTAATAAACTGAATTACAAAAGCTGGAATATTTTTTTTACTTCAAATATTTGGCAGGACATAGTAATAAGACTTGGAGGTCAAAACTGAGGATACGGACTAACCACTGAAAATTTCTGGGTTATCTGTCTTGGAAAACTCTTTCATTGGTGATCAACACTGGGAAACAAGTAGTAGGACTGGGTTAATTTGCATTTTAAAAAGATGGTGATTTCGAGGCAATTCTGGCTACAATATTTCCATTCTGCACAAAAAAATGAGTCTCAATGCCTAGACTTCAGAGGAGAATTAGCTCTTTCTGTCTGTAGCTCCGTATCACACCTGGTTGAGGGTGTTTTCCTTATGATAAAAATGAAATTTCAAGTTGCAAGGAACAATGGAAAAAGATTGACAGGAGGGTCTAGGAGATGAACGTATTAAGGAAGAAGTCATGGTTCATATTGAAAATGAGATTAAGAATCTGTTGAGGTGTTTCTCAGGGAATCTGCGGCTACTCAATTGCTCAGAGAATTTAAAATAATATTGGATTGTGATCAGAAAGGAAGAATGCTGCACCGGAGAGAACATGGCATTTATGGCCATTGCATCTTCTCATTTGCTCTTTCTATGGTTATGATATATTGATTTTATATAGTGGTAATTCATCATGTGAAATTACTATTGAAATGTGGGTTGCTCACGGCAGGAAATATTATTGAGCCAGGCTAGAGACATGGGGGCCATAAAGAACACATTTCTGCATTCATTTTCCTGCAATCCTCCCACTGACAGCCACTATTTAGCCTTTGAGACTCAGGATTCAGCCTTTGGAAACCATCTCGTGTTTGGCAGATGGTGAGAGTCAGCAGTGTGGGGGGAAACATGATGTTTACAATATGAGTTGTGCTGTAGTTGAAGCAAGTTCTTGTTTCCTTATGTTTTGAACTCTGCAGAAAAATGTCGGAAGATATCATTCCATCTGTATTATTTTCATGCACAGAAAAATAAGTTTGCAGGTCTGAAAAGGGAAAAGTAGAGAGATGTCACAGTCTGCAGAACTTCTTCAGCTGGAGTAGCTGAACAGCACTGAGTGCCCAAACAAATGTGTAGGCTTGGAGGATGCTGAGTTTATGGCCAGCTTGTTGTGTTTATTTGGTACTTCTGCCAGCTGAGGCAGCTTGTTCTCATCTGTGGAGGGAGGTATATGGGACCCAGGGTGTTTGTGCCCCATGTGCGCCCGGTGGCTGAGTGTCAGTGCTGTTGCTGATGCAGAGCAAAGATATATCTGCTGTGTGTTGCTGGCTTGATTAAAAAGAGAGCCTCGGGATATAGAATCATAAAACCATAGACCTTCTCAAGTTGGAAGGAACCCATATGGATCATCTAATTCAACTCCCTGCTCCTTCCAGGACTACTTAAAACTAAACTGTGTAACTAAGAGCACAAGCCAGATGCTTCTTGAGCTCTGACAGGCTTGGTGCCACAACCATGTCTCTGCACAGTCTGTTCCAGTGCCCAAGAAATAGCCAGAACCACAGGGAGCGGGGATGCAAGTGCCTGCAATGCCAGTTACCATCTCTGCTCCTAAGGAAAAGTAGAATAACCTATGTAATTAAAACCGTCCCAGAGAGGAGAACACCTGGAAAGAGAAGATTCATGTGTCTCATTTGTTTGCCTGCTGCACTGCAATGGCTGCATGAGCAGGAATTCTTGTTTTTCACTTTGGCTGTGACAGTTTTGTTGCCTTGATTTTTATGGGTATGATCCAGTGCTGGAAAGCTGGATCAGAGATGCTGGACTTTACTAACAGCTGCAGTCTGTGTGGTTGTTGCTGTGCATGTGCTGTGGGATCCTTTAAAAGGACTAGGCTCACATCCTAAATGTTGATGGAACAAAGTTGTCTCACCTTTGACAGGACTGAGATGACATAATTAAAATCATCCCCTTATTACAGTCTTGCTCTCCAGCTGTGCCAGTGCCAAACACCTGTCAGACCATGCTATTGCCAAGTACTGTTTGTAGGGTATTTATATGAGGTCTGAGGCATTTGTTAGAGGGAAAATCCTGTGCTTTTCCAGGAGGACAGGAGAGGTACTGGCCTTGCTTCTCCAGGTCATCGCCTTGAATATATCACCAAGTTAAAGCCAAAAGGATGCTTGTATTAGCATATACAACATGTCGAGCACATCATTAGTGGTAAACCCAAAGATAATAGCAGCTGTGGCTAAAAACCTACTTCATGTTGATGTGAGGACTTGTGTGACTTTTAAACCCAGGAAACTCACTGTGGTGGTTCAAGCAGCAGCCTGTCATGTTCTGCCAGACCTAAATAGCTCAGAGTGATGGAGGATGATTTTTATGTACAGAAATGTGCATATGCAGCCAAGTTATTGTGCACAGATATAAAAATAAGAAAATACCATAATGCATCTGCAAGTGCCCATGTAAACCGCTCTCAAGTGGATTTCCTGGAGAGGTGGGATTCACCTATTGGTGCTTTGTATTGGATCTTAAATTGCCATTGCTGACTGTCATCTTTCAGCCCTTGGAGTTCTTAGTCCCTTTCACATTAGATGTAGTCTGTCGTACTTCTGCTCATAAATCTGTGTCCCTTTACTGTGCGTTCATTCACTTTTGCAAAAGCTTCTGTTGTTGAACTGATTATTATACATGTGTAAATGTCCGATTCTGTAACATCACCATGAAAGGGAATGTTTGAGCTTTATTCTGGAGCTTATTCAAGTGATTATCTGCTAAACTAGGTGTCCTGATCCTGGAACGGTTATAACTCACATCTTCAAATCTCTATTGATCCAAGAGGAGTAGGGACAGGAGAGGAGTGAGGGCAGCAGGAGCAGCTGGAGAGCATTTTTGAGGATGGTTCAAGCAAAACGAGGTTTCAGTAACTCGATCAAAGTCAGAGAATTCATGTCTGACAAGGGAGGTTCTGTAGAGCATGAGGTCTGCATTCCTGGGGCACAGCCATCCACATCATGAGCCAGCCCTTCGAATGCCTCTGTACAAAATCTAACTGGGAGACTTTCAAAAACTTATGCCTTTGTCTTGCAAAGTACAGAGCATTATGCAATGGTGCTGAGCCACCCTTCTAAGCATCCCAAAGGCCAAGAGCAGTGAGAAGGCTCTGCAGGCAGGAATGTGCTTGGAAAAGTGATGACTTTGGGGAGAATAAGATGAAAATCTGTCAGACTTTGAGTGGTATGGAGATGTCACTGGGAAATTATTTTTCACTCTTTTTTTGTGTTGTAAAACTGAAGGGGAAGCAAATCAGGCTACTTGATGGCAAGTTTAAAACGAACAAAATGAAATTACTTTTCATCTAGCAGGTATTGAAACACCTCTTTGCATTTTGTTCTGGAGGTTAAAATTTTGTGTGTTTAAAACAGTGGGTATGAGTTAATTAGAGAGAGACTTCTGTAAACTTTAAGTCAGTACAAAGACATTCTCTGCTTCAGGATGTCAGTGGAGGTCTGCAATCTGTGATTGATGACAGCAGGACAGGAGATTTGAGAAGTCTCCCATAAGGAAAACTGAGGCAGAGGGAACAGGAGCTCACTGCACCTTTGTCTTGACTGCTGGTAGCTGTTCTTAGACTTTTGTACCACTCTTGAATATTTCTAACACCCTCATTACCCAGAAAGAGACAGAAATTTCCACAGTCTGTTCACGGTTTAGGACCACACTATCCACAGCTGTTGGAGTAGGAAACGTGAAAAAGGTGTCGTGAAACAAATGGATCAAGTGATCACTACCATGATTTTTCCACAGGAAACCAATTTGTCAGAGGAAAAAAATCTAACCATGAGCACCCACCTTTTGCAGAGGTGGTGGATGAAGGTTTCATTGTGTTTTGCACTGGGACTTCCCTCACTAATGAGTTTCCAAGAGTATCCAAGCTTTCCTTTTGTGCTTTATCTGTTTCCCTTCATGCTAATAATCACACAGGCAGCAATGAATATGAGAAACAACTTTAGTAGATTAAGCCTACATTCTTCTAGCAATTTTTTTTTTCATGGTAATGACTCTGATAAAAATGCAGAAGAATTATTATAGGATTTATAAGGAGAATAAAATCTGAAGTGTCTTGGCTTATTAGAGATGCAGTGACTGCAAGACCAAATGTAGAAAAAGAAAAGCAGGCAGATAGTTAAGGCTCTGGGCTAGACTGTAGGACATCCAGACTTGGAACTTGGCTCAAACGACCTTGAGCAAAGCAGCTAGTCTTTGTTCTCTAAGCTGAAGAACCTCTTTCCCTCCAGGTTTGACTATCTTGTCTGCTAGATCCTTCAAACAAAGGCTTTGCTTCCCCTTCCTTTCTCTTCCAAATTGGAGTTACTGCCATTTTTAGGGCTTTTGGAAAAGCTGTAGAAATCTACTCTGTTCAATACAGTCTGTCCACATAGAGCCCTGTGCTCTGCCCTGAGGCAGCTGAATGTACAAAAGGCCTGGCCTGAAAGCCCTGTTGCATTTCACCCCTGTGCTGTGCTGTGAGCAAGACTTACCAAATTACCACGAGCACTGTGCCTTTAGATCAGCTGGCCAGCATCCAGCAACTTGGGACACAAGAAAATGAGTGCAGTTCTGCCTTCAAAAAGTGCTGCAGGCATAGCTGGAGTCTGGTGCTGCAGGGTGGTTCGATGGTGAAGGAGAGCTTTCATCTGTGTATTTTTAAGGGATGCATTTTGGGACCTGAATGATGGTGCGTGTGATTTGCTGGCAGGTGAGGCTCAGGCTGACAGTGATACTTTAGACCCAAGGGCTAGAGGCGAGAGCTTGAAAACCGCTTAAGTACAAAAGACGGGGAAGAAACAGCTGGTCTTCTAAGAGCAGAGTTCCCTGAGCTCTTAAATGATGTGGGGCCTGAGCTTACATTAACCAAGAAACAGTCCTTATTCCTGCAACTTCCAAATAAAACTCGTTATCACTTTGAGAGCTATATGTGTCCTTTTTATTGCTGAAACCATGAGCCCAGTGCAGGGAAGATGCTCCAGTGAGGTTACGGACCTTGCTTGGGCTGCTGTGGTGTTCAGATAGTGTCACCATGTCCCCGGACTCACAAATGCCACCCAGTTTACCCAGGACTGGTGAGCTGAAGGGTTTCCCCTGAGAGGCTAAGGCAGAAGCAGGCTGTAGGAGCCTTGGTGCATCAGCATCTGTGCTGGCTCCTTCAGTGAGCACATCTTGACAGTAACAAAATGGGAAAACATCTCCAAGTTTAGAGATAATACTGAGTTGAAATTTGAAGACAAAACAAAACCCCAATGCCCTGTCACTGATGTTCCTTGGAGACAGTGGCTATGGAAACATTGCCTCCTCAGGGTTGCGTTCTAATGTTCTTAGTGCTCAGTTCTTCTTATTTTATTGCAGTATAAAAAGTAATGTGAGCTTAGCTAAAACTGACCTGGCAATGAAAAGTGAAAGCACAGTCTGCAGAGCTTTTATATATAAATGTTTTGGGTTTATTTTTTTCTTTGTTTTTTGGGGTTTCTTTTGGTGCTGGGAATCATCTCGGGAACTCTTCTTAGCTACTGACTTCACCTGGTTAAGCTCATTCAGGACTTAACCTCTCAGTCCAGCACTTAAACATCTGTATAAGAATACCTCGTCTACTTCGTAAGGCTGTCATGCAGTTCACTGGAGTTGTTCATTTCTGTGATTTCTTCTCAGAATCCTCATATTAAAAGGTGAGTTCTAGTAATGTTACCATCTGCCTTACTCAGTATGTTCAGAATCCTCTTGTGTATGTGGCCAATTTTGGTCTGCATGCTGAGTATTTTTGTGTCCTCTTAGTTGTAGTTACAGCACATTCTGCAGAGCTAAATAACCATGGTTTGATGGAGTTCTTTTTCTTAACCATAATTAGAGGCTTTTAGATAAATTCTGTGGGTTTCTGTGACCCAGAATAACAGCTGCAGATTGCAATAAACAACTCGAAGTCAGCTCACATACTTATTGCGATTGTGACAGCTTAATTCTCAGCAGTGTAAGAGTGCTGGTAACTTGGTTCCTTCTCTTTTTTTTCCCCCTTACATAAAGTTAGAAAACATGTATTTCTTCTCAGCATTGCCCCCTGGCTGGCAGGTACATTGCTGGTATGCAATGACATCTACTGGCAGCCAGAAGTTTGCAAAGTCTACAGCACTTGTTCCTTAACAGGATTTCTCTGCCAAGATCCACTGGCAGTGAGGAAAGGAACCATGGGAGAGATTTGCCAGCTTCTTGTTTCTTCTGAAATAAATTGGGGGGAGTAAGGGGGAAACAGATTGTCTTGGTTCTGTAATTGATAAATCTTGTTGGAATGCGGAATGCTCCTGAGACTGATATTGCAGTGGATAGGTATGGATTACCTGCCTGTCAGCTGGAAAATAAAACAGCAGTCTGGAGCAAACCCTCTGAAGGGCAGCTCGTAGCCTAATGAATCACAGAGAGCTGAAGCATTACACGAAGTAAGTTGCTATCACTGGTCTAACAAAGGTGTCCCAAGTGTTCCCTGCCCCTCTCCCTGCTCATTAATCTCTCTTCTCTAGTTAAGCAGGCAGGTTTTCCCCTTTCCACTGATCAAAGCTGTTACTGGGCTGTTCTTGGTTTGGTGATGCCTGAGGGGGAGCAGGTGCCTTGTTCATGGGTTCCCTGGAGGTGCAGGTAAGGGCAGCTGAGACAGGGCAGCACTGGATTTTATGCTGTTCTTAACTTGCCCAAGTGCAACTCTGGACACCTTTAATTTCCTCTTCTGGGTTTCTCACCCTTTTTCTTAAGCACTACCTTGAGATTTTGTGTCTCCCAAAGCCCACAAGGCCTTCTCTCTCTAGCATTGACAGGAAGATGGTGTTTTGGGTCTCAGACTGTTGAGTAATGAATGTACATATAGTACTAAGGGCCAGATGAGGAAAATGTGAGGTTTTTTTCATGGCAAATGTTTGCTTTCCTGCTGAAGCAGTGTGTGCTTAGTGGTTGTTATTTCAAGGATATCTGATACATTTGGTGTTGGGAGTAGGTTTGGGTCTCTGGAGACCTGTCCTTGTCACTTGCTCCAAAGGAGATCTTGACCAGAGCTTTTCCCTTTTTTGTACCTCAGTGTCCAAGTAAAATGGGAAGAAGGATCATGACCTTTGTCATGCCCTCTGAGATGAAAAAGACCTAGGGAGCAGCACCGCTTTATAAGGAAATAGCGTAAAGTCACAGAATAATTTGGGTTGGAAGGGACCTTAAAGATCATCTATTTCCAACCCTTGTGTCTAGCTGGATCAAAGAGATTTATAGTTTTGGCAAAGACTTGACTGAGCAGCCTCAGGTGTGTTTGGCAATGAGCAGCAGTGCATCACTGCAAGTTATAAGTAGCTGGTGATAAGACTTTAGGCAGATGTTCTCTCCACTTTGGGCGTGACATTTAAAGGGAGGTGTGGAGAGATGTTGCTCTTGCAAAGAGCAGTGAGAAAAATGGTCAGTGATTTGGCAAATTTACCCAGCAGGGAGAGCATTAAAGGAAGGGGCTCTGCAAGGAGAAGAGGAATCCTGGACTAGAGGATGCAGTTAATCCTGAGGAAAAGCTTTGTACATATTTCAGGGAGGCACGAGAAGATAGACTAAGGAGTGAATGTGGAATATCAGTAGCAGAAGATGGTTAAGAGCAGATCAACAACAGAGTTTGGAGTGCTCTGACACATTGCTCCTCTGCCGTAAAGGACTCTTCTTGGAGCTACTGAAATTTTTGAGGGGTATGTGGAGATCTGAAGCATCAGAAGCTTCCCAGAAGCAGAGAAATGGAATTTATAGATTATTCTTGCAAGAAATAGTATCTTCCGGTGTGTGTCAAATCATCCACAAGACCAGAACCATTTTCTGTGTACTTTTTATAGATGTAAGGACTTTAATTCATCAATGCCATGATACATGACTGGAATATTTTTCTGTTTCAATGAACGCTTCCCTCTGGCACTTGGCAAGCTGTTCGTCTGGTCCTGAGCAGTGTCAGGTGCTGGCAGGGAGTATCAACTGGTGCTCCAGGGAAAATAAGTTTTTGGAGCAAGGTTATGTTTTTCATATTTTAAGGTTGCTAAGAAACATATCTTTAGTTGAAGACCCTTTTGCCCCAACCATACAAACAAGAAAAAAAAATGGAATTTTGGCATCTATTAGTCCTGCTTCTGCAAATCCAACTCACTGCAGTCCAGTTTATTTTTCAGGTTATTCCTCTGTGCAGTGGGATTATGGTACCAATTGTTTCCAATTATATTTTACCTCCTATTCATTATGTTTAATCATAAATAGCTCTGCAAACTCTTGACTGCTTTGTAATTTGAACATTTCAGCAATTGATTGAGCAACTCTAGCTGTTGGAGTATTTCAGACCGAAGAGCTCCCTCTTTTACTCCCCTGTGCTCTCTGCTGCAGAGGTGCTTGCTTTAGTTACGTTCTCCACTTGGCTCTGCCTGGGTTGGAGATGAAGCTGCAGTTCAAGAGTTGTCAGAGGTGTCTGAGCACCCCAGTCTCTCAGCAGTCACCTCCTTAGGGAGTGAAGAAGTGTCATGATGAGGAGGCAGATAATATGAAGCTGATGGACAGGATTCCAGGCACCAGTGACCACTTGGAAGTCTTTAGGATGTTTTTGTGTTATTCTGAACTCTACGCTGACCTTGATTAGTGTAGAGCTGGGCCACATGAGTGAGCTCTGATGCATCTTTTCTCCTGCAGTACCAAGCTTATAGGTGACCATGTGTCAAATTAGCTACAACCCAGCTGTTGCTTTACCTATTTTTATGAAAATTTGGAGTATCAGGTTTCTTGAGAGACAGATATTGGTTGGAATCTCTGAAAAGTGATGCATCTGCTCTCTCCAGAAGAACCGTCATCATAAGATAGCACGTCAGCAGGACCCTTCTGGTCTCATGGTGGAGTCCTTGATATTCATGATAAGATTCAAGGGTTCAGAGAGCTTTTGAAAATTAATGTCTCCTGGGAAAGTACCTTTTGGGGACAATCGAATTCTATGTGATGGATTAAATAAAATCTTTCATATGTCTGAAATACAAAAAATGCCAATATTTATCATTTAAACAGTTGTTTGCACTGGGCTGGATTTCCTGATAATCCTGCCGAACCTATGACTTCTACTGACTCCTGTGTATCATGTCCACATTATCATTCTATTTATTAAATCAGAATATAATACAGAGACCCAGAAGAGAAGATTTTCTTCATCTCTTTCTTCTTCTTCACTGCAGCAAAGTCCAAGTTGAGATGAATGTCTTATTTTATGTGGAAGCAGAAGATTAGGCCAGCTTTGGTGTCAAATTTGCTAAAATATTAATAAGGTTTTAGCATCATTAAGCTAATAGAGTCCTGCATCTGGGCACTGGAGAATGGCAGCCATTTGTGCTGCCTGTCTGGTCAGCACCTTTTGAAAATGGAGCTAGGTGACATATATCCGCTACAGCTCTGCCTTTCAGTTGATCTGCAGATCATCCCTGGCTTTTAATGAAACCTTGGTCTTTGCCCTGCCTCTCTAATAAAAAACTCACAAAAAAATTCCTACCTCAAAATTTACAGTATATTTCAATAAAATATTTAGTATGTCATTGGTTGGTTCCCTTGAATGGAGAAACTTTGAAAAGAAAGATATTTAACTCTTCCGGACCATGAAATCTCTTGGAAGTGTTCTAAGACATTTGAACCTGAAGAGCCCACTCAACCTGTGACATCTCTTCTGTCCTCCATGTGACTCATCAAACACTGATAGCGATTCAGTGTGTAACCATGGATCAGCAGTAGGACAGTTACCCAGCATCTTCTCATTTATTTTTCATGAACATCAAGCTGCCAAGTTAGATGCAGGCCAGAGAGCTAGGAGAAATAATAAATGTATGGTTAAGGACTGACCTAGGTCACAGGAAATCTGGAGTGAGTTTCTGTCTTTGCCCCAGACCCTGGGACCTTTTGTCTGTCCTCTGCTTTGTTGTACCTCCGACTAATCACCCTCATGAGGTGATAGCAATATTGCAGTTGCTGTAACTCCCTTCTCATTTCACAGGGATGCTGTGAAGTTAATTAACAAAGGAGAGAAGGGGGTGTTAATGGTGAAGCGCCACCACTGCACAGTTCAATTTTACTTCTGTTTCCATTTCATCTTGCCCAATTGTTCTGTTTCTCTTCAAATCTTGCTTTTTCGTCTCCTGCATTGGCTCTCGACCCCCCAGTTTGTGCAGCTGCCAACACGCTGAGCGTGTGATTCATGGGCTTCTGCTTGGCAGAGTTTTGCAGGTCTCCCAATGACACCTCCATTGACATTTTGTGACAGGGTTAGAAATTTTAATTTCATAGCAGGATAGGAAAAGTGGCACTTTTGTGTGAGATGTAGACCAGTTTGGAAGAGAAAATAAATAAAATGTATGGAATTGACCTTAGAAAGATCTGTCTTCTGTTGTCTGCTCTGTATGCTGGAGGAAAAGTCCAGTGATTTATTTGAATTTGACAGGCAAATGAGAATCTAACCATGTGTTTTGGACTGACTTCCCCCCCCCCACCGTTTTTTTTGTTTTGTTTTTTTCAGTTTGCTCTATTTTCATTAACATAGGCCGCAACCCAGAGTTTCAAATAAAATATGTGATTATAGGCCACAGCTGTTCTCAAGTTAGAAGAAATATTTGTAAACTTGGCAGCTGCTTGAGGAGCTGCAAATGGAAGAGAGAAAAACATTTAAATTTGAGTAGATTGCTTAAAAACATCACTGAGGAATTTTTTTTTAATGTGCTTCTGATGTCTCTCTAGGATCAGGTAATACTGAATTGTTCTGTCTCTGCATCTCTCCTTATACCTGCAGATTCCTTCCTTCTCTGTTTCAGGTCTCTTCAGAAAAAAAATGTTCTGAGGCTAGATATGGCAAAATCTGTGCAATAGTTTTTCCCCCTCTGATGAAATATATCATCTAGCAATTAAGGTTATTTTCTCTGTAATTTCATCATTATCTCTACTCAGACATATTAGGATCTACATGGGGTGTTGTACTGGTTTTGGCTGGGATGGAGTTAATTTTCGTCCCAGTGGCCGGTGTGGGGCTGTGTTTTGGATTTATGTTGATAATACAGAGATGTTTTTGTTGTCGCTGAGCAGGGCCTACACAGAGCCAAGGCCTTTTCTGCTTTTCGTACGGCCACGCTGGGGAGGTGACTGTGGGTGCCAGGGAGCTTGGGAGGAGACACAGCCAGGACAGGTGACCCAAACTGACCCAAGGGACACTCCAGAACACGTGCCATCATGCTCAGTATGTAAAGTGAGGAGAGGAAGGAGGAAGAGGGGCACATTTGCAGTGATGGTGTTTCTCTTCCCAAGTGACCACTACCTGTGATGTGGCCCTGCTCTCCTGGAGATGGCAGAACACCTGCCTGCCCATGGGAAGCAGTGAATTAATTCCTCGATTTGCTTTGCTTGTGTGCATAGCTTTGCTTTCCCTATTAAACTGTCTTTATCTCCACCCATGAGTTTTCCAGCTTTTACTCTTCTGATTCCCTGATCCCGCTGGTGGGGGAGTGAGGGAGTGGCTGTGTGGGGCTTGGCTGCTGCCTGGGGTTACACCATGGCAAATGTGGATATAATTTGGTCACACACCATAAACATATGGTGTTCCAGAAACTGTGGGGTAGGGGGGCTCACTGTAACCCGAGTGGGGTGAATTTTTGCATGACCTACAACAAATTCAGGTACATGTGCGTATGGTGAGTATGGAGGGATCACTAATCTGGAGCTGGCACAGCCTGGTAAATCCATGGGATGCTGGTGTACCAGGAACACATCTTTCCTCAAATATAGAAATGGAATAATTCTGCTGATGTACACAAACTGACAAAGGAACCTCTCTGGGTGTGTCTGTCCTTACCCAGATCACCTATATTTTTTAATGGCTGAAGCCAAGAGGAGTATTTTTATTCTTCATCACTCCAGCATTCTTTCTGCGGCAGCTGAGAGTTGTGTGTACTTTGAGGTTCTTCATGATGTGGCATTTCCTTTGGTCCATTGGGTCTGGACAAACCATGTGCCCATGTGAGCCCTCCTCTGAGAGCCCCTGGAAGAACAGAAGTAGTGGTTGCCTCTTGCTTTGTATCCATTGTGCAGCTCTGAATGCTTCCATTTAAAAGCAAATACAAAGAAATTCAAAATTCTATCCTTTTTACTGAATTCTGCTTAAACATTTTGTTTTCAATATAGCTCAGAAAACCTTCCTGATTTTCTTGCAGAATTGTTATCAATTCTTTGAGGAATGAAGGATGGTGTTTTCAGTGCTGTATCCTCAGATCTTGCAGTATTTCATTTTGTAAGAACTTCTTAAGCCAAGTTTATTTGTTACTGCAAATGCCCTGTTTGTAACTGCAAAATACCTCACAGGTACCACTACCTACACAGTCAAGTTTTTCGCCACAAAACTATTGACCAAAAAAGCAAAAGGTCACCCCATCTAAACTGTAAAACTACCCCAGAAAATATAGGCTAAGCCTAAGGGAAGATGCCTTTGAAGCTATAGTCTGTTCCCCTCTCTTTCAATAGCCTCTTCTTTTGCTGGTGCTTCTCATTTCCCAAATCCTTGTTACCTTCCTATCCTGATGCTTCTCCAGAAAAGGACAGCCTTTGAATTTCAGATATTCATGACATAGATGGGTGACAAAAGGATTGCATAGCATAAACAGCTAAGTGTGGTTTACATGTCACCAGCTGATACCCGTTGTGTTGAAGCTGGGAGTGCAGCCAATCTGTGGGAATACAGGATTATTTTAATCCCTCTCAGTGGCACAACCGGGTTTGGCCTTTGTGCAAAGGACGTGATGGACTTTTGTTCCCCAGGGCTCAACGCCAGCTGCCAGAGCCTACCTGTTCTCCCAGTGCATTTCATACCAGAGCATTGGCAGACAGTGTCTGCCTGGCAGTTATTCCACTGCCCTGTGCTTTCTCCCTCTGCTATTTCTTTTTCATATTTACACATTGCTTTCAATTTTAAATGGAGATTTGAAGCATAATGTTTGTCATTTAATGTTTATTCATACCGTGTCCAGCAGTGACCCAAGCAGGGAAAAAATGAGTTGTTGCTGTTATTCAAGTAAATAACCATAGAATAACTATTGAAAAGAAGAAATTGGCATTTGTAGAAATAAGTAGCTGTGGGCTGTGTAACCTCTGTATCCTCACTTTCCATGCCAGCACCTGCCTGCCCTCCCTTGCTCTGCTTCCGTCTGACTGACTGCACTTCACAGCCACAGTGCAAGAAAAGTCTGCTTGCTTTGGATTGGACTTGCCAAATCTAGGCTCTTTTGATAGATATTTTGTCAGCTGTGAGCTAATGGAAGTGTTTATTCCCTTGCTAACTTTGCTGGAAGTGTTTGATTAAAGGCCACTGGCTGTGCAGTTCAGAGGAGGAAGCTCAACACAGCGGCTGGTTTTCCAGTGGGTCAGGAAGGGACAGCAGGCTCATGAGCTGGGGAAGTTCTCAGGAAAATCTGCTTCCTTTCTTTGAGCCTAATTGCCAAAGATGTAACATCCCCAGCAAGAACTCTGGAATACCATTATTTTGGGCCACTCTGATTTCTTCCTTGGACAATTCTGTCTTACTTTAAATGCAACTTTCCCTAGAAAGTAATTTCGAGGATAGATGTGCCAGCAGAACCCTTCAATCCACAAGTGCTGGGGAGAGAGGCAAGTTCTTTTTCTAAACAAACTGACGGACTTTGAGGGGCTGAGGTGGAGGGAAAGATACCTTCTGGGTACATCAGCAGTTCCCTAGGTCTTAGCAGCATGCCAAGCACAATACTTGGGATTTTAGCTGATTTAAAAATCTGGTGGACAGGTGAAAAGAAAAGGGAATTGTTCAGCAATGTAGTTCACAGTAAAGAGGAAAAAAAAATTGCTTAATGAAGTAAATTGCTGTGACAACATGACTCTGTTCCAGTTAGCTGCACCCTCAGAAGGGTTTGGAGTTAGGGATGTGAGCTGTTGGTTGCTCTCCCATCCCCGCCTGTCACAGCTCCTTTGGCCCCGTGCAGCACAGCAGCATCAATGCCTCTCTGCTTTCTGCTCTCTACCACTGCTCACTCCTGTGAAGTCCCTGTGAATGAACAGGCTACATGATCTCTTCTTGTACTTTTATTAAGGTTCAGACATCTGCAGAACCTACCCTTATCATGATGTTTTCTTGCTTACTGAGCAGCCAGCTGGGGAACTGGGGTTGTTTATCCTGGAGAAAATGAGGCTCTGGGAGACCTTATTGCTCTCTACAACTGCCTGAAACAAGGTCATAGCAGGGTAGAGGGGCAGTCTCTTCTCCCAGGTAACAAGTGATAGGACAAGGTGAAATGGCCTCAAGTTGTACCAGGGGAGGTTGAGATTGGATCTTAGAAAAAACTCTTCACTGAAAGGGCGGTCAAGCATTGGAACAGACTGCCCAGGGAAGTTAGGGAATCACTGTCCCTGGAAGTGTTGAAAAAACATACAGATGTGGCACGTGGTTTAGTGGTGGACTTGGCAATTCTGGGTTAATGGTTGGACTCGATGATCTTGGAGGTCTTTTCCATCCTTAACAATTCTACTGGAATTGAATAGAAGGGGTAGAAGTAGGAGCTCTTCCCACTCTGTAGCCCTTCCAGTGGTGGTTGCCCAGGGGACATTAAACCTGTCTCTAGAGTCTAGGTTGTTTCTATGCAATTTCCTCCTTAGAGAGAAACTGGAAAAGCTGGTGGATACTCTCCTGTCCTGCATGAATATTTCTGTGAGCGCCGTGCTTCAAACTTATTGACTGGTCCTAGGATTAATCTGTTCAGCTTTGCCAAGCAGTTGCTATTTCATGACAGAAAAAAAAAAAAAAGAAAAAAGGCAAGAGTTGAAGCTAATTAACTGGACCTTATGCAAACTCTTTTTTCTTTGCATAGGGAAGATAAATTGTTCTCCTACCTGTGTGACACACTTTGCCATAGAACAGCAGTTCCTTCAAGTTATATTGACCTCTTAGAGCAAATGATTTCCTCAAAAATCACGTTTGCTATTTGATGGGTTTTCTATCTCATTAGAGAGCCATTCGAATATAGCAGAGCTGATTTTTATCACCAGCTGCATTGCAAATTCTGGAGTGCTTCGTGAAGGTTCAGTTAGCAAGAAATGTGATCGTAAAGGTAAAGACTTTAATTTGCATATATAGCACAGACACTTTTCAGATACTATCTGTTATTTACTTTTAGATGCCAAATACACCTATAAATAATAAGGCTGGATTTTGACACTGTTTATTTTCAAAATAAGGAACCCTAGGAACACATCCATCTAAGTCTGCTGGACTAGACTTACAGAAAAAAAAGTCTCAAATAAGATTGCATGTGGCAGATTTTGGCCTGAATTTATCTGTATATTTAGGTAGTCCTTATGTATACACAGACAACTTGGAAATATATGCATCAGCTTCTTAGCCAATTTAATGATCTTGCAAAAGGATTTTTCTCTTCTAGTGAATTTTTACAAAAGCAGATGGGGAAAAAGCTCCCAGTCTTTTGTGCTAATGACAGCAGATAAAGAGGAAAAAAATCCTACATTTGATCTTTTCCAAAATTCTCCATGTCAATTTCTATGCCATTTATTTAAGTTTAGGAAAAAAAAAAACAACCACGCCATTGGGAACTTGGCATTGTAGTAAGTTGGCCATGCCAAACTTCAGGTTTTTGTGCTGTAGAATATGGCAACAGGAGGGTTTCTCAGGGAAGTGTTGCTATGCTTCAAATAATTTTTTTTAACAAGGGTAGCTCTGTAATATTTTTCTTGGAAAACTTCTGGTTCTGGATGGTAATTAAAAAAAAGAAGGGTGGGAATGCACTGGAATGGAAAACTGAAAGTGAACCTGTTCAAATATGGGCAAGTTACAGGTGACTGAGCACAGCATTTTTACAGCAAGGGTGAGAAGCTGGACTCAGTTCCCAAGAGATGACAACAGCACTGTCTAAAGTACACAGGTATACCACAGAATGATATGGCATTTGATATGCTGTATTTTTTCCATTGGTGTTGTAGGGTGAAGAAGGGCTCCCTGGCTTTCCTGGACTGAAAGGGGATAAAGGAGAAAAAGTAAGTCCAAGTCTTTATTAATTATCCTTTGAAAAGTTTAAGAGTTTATAAAGCTGTCTTGGAAGTCTAATGAAAACTGACCCTCCTCTAAGTTTTTTGTTCTACCTCTGTATTATATTTTGTTTCATTTTGTGTAAGCAAGGTGCTCAGAAAAGGAGATTTTGACATTGTACTGTTTTTCATCAAGGTGCAGCTTAAAGTTTTTAGTTTAGTTTTTAGTTTTAAAGTTGACGATGCTTAGCCACATTTGACAAATGTGTGGAGATCTCAAAGGCATGAGATTTGACTAAACTTTGTAAAACTCCAAAATACATAAATGTAATAGAACAGGAACTCAGTGCTAATACACACAGAAACACTAGAGTCTCTTCATTATGAGACACAGAAGGCCAAAGATTACTATGCCTTTACTTGCATTGAACATAAATAACTTTTGGACTATGCTGGTCTTTAGCTACTTACTGTAGCTGTCATCATCTTAAAAAAAAAAAAATTAAATGCCGTACTGGGCTAATTCTGTTAACTAGTATTTACTTTGGACACATTTGTTGGAAATTCCTTAATCATAATTTGCAGGAGGAATTTTAGGAATGTAAACTTTTTCCACCTCTTATACAATAGCAAATGTTCTGGATCACAAGGCAAGATGCCCCTCCAAGTAACACACAATAAACCAGCCCTGTACAATCACAGCCCAGAGGGGCAGCTTGCAGTGCCCGTGTCTGTTTCTCACTTTATCCTTTTTTTTACAACACACTGAAGACAAAACTGCTGCAGTGCCTAGAAGTGAAAACACTAAGCCAGCTCCTCACTGCGTGTGTTGACTTGCCTGTTGTCTATTGTCTTTCCATTCTACATTTGTTCATTAAATTGCCAGCTGCAGGCAGCAAACTTGCTTTTTCTCCATATTTGCTGTTGTTCCTGTTAGCTGGGGAACTGCCAATCTCAGCATATTTAGTTCCATTCATCCTGGTGCATAAGAAGATTTTAAATGTTAAAATTTTAAATTTAAGTGTGTTTGGCTTTCTGTTTCTTTGTTTTCTACACCTTTGCACATTCACAGCTTTGAGACTCACTTCCCAGTGGCCAGGGTCATTCCTGAGGACTGCTTGAGTATTTCAAGGCTTCTTTTCTGTTTGTTTTTAAGCTTACTACTTATGTATATTATAGCTTTGCCTAGAGGCTTCTGAACTTTGGGATGAATGCTGTATAATCAAGGAGAAAAAAAAAATTAGAAGATGCAATTTTTTGAGACAGTGGAATGGTGAAGAGAGAGGCTAAGGGAAGATGATATGTTAATATTAAGATGACTCAGTTGTTATGTGTCTAATTAGCTCCAGAGCTTTTATATTAATTTATTCTTAAATGAGTTAAGTGGCCGAGAGTGCCTAGTTCCTCATTAGCAGCTCATCAATCGTCCCTAGTGTGTTAATGTCAGCAGCAGCTCCTCCAGAAACTGTAAATAATAAATGTTTGTGTTGAAATGTTTCTCCTCATTCCTTATTCTTGTCTTGATGCACTGCTCGTGTCACTGCACTTGCAGCGGGTGTTAATGCTGTGCTGATGATGACTCTCTTGTTGTTACAGGGTTCCCTGGGCTCACCTGGCCCCCCTGGGAGGGATGGAGCAAAAGGAGAAGCCGTAAGCCTTTTTGTTCCTCCCATGTAATCCTGCTTTTCAGCGCAAGGCAGGCAGTGGGAATCAATCTGCCTTGAGTGGAACACGTCTGGGGCATTTGTGAGGCCGTTTTAGGACCAGCAGAAACAAATGGCAGGAGGTTGATAGCCCCAAAACTCTCCCTCACAGGTTTGCAGCCAAGGCAGGTGTCCGATGGATTAACCATTGCCAGGGGCTCCAGGGGCAGCTCTGTTATCATTCATTAAGGAGGGAAAGGGAGCAGCCTGTGATTTGGGACCTGCTGGTAAATAGCTGCAGCTGCAGAGCCTGGCCACTTGCTTTATGGCTGGCAAGGAGTCCTCGGCCAGTGGAGATGGTAGGGGTGTAGGGACCATCTTGTGCTTCCACAGCAGATATGGGCTGGAGAAACTGGAGTCTTGGTCACAGGAGCAAGGACATGAACTCCTCTTGTGCACAGATAAAAACTAGGAGAAGAGGAGGAGGTGCAGGATTAGCTCAAGGAAGGATGCAGCATACCAGACAGTGCTTGTAAGAGGGCTACATTTGAAACGCAAAACCACAAATACATTCTGCAGTATCTCATACAAGTGTGTTTTAGAGCCTTACATCCTTTCCCCTGCTCGATCACTATCCCTTAGAATTATCTTCAATCTGCTGCTGAACCTTCACCATGTCGTTCACTGTCCCTTTGTGGCAGTCGCTTGGTGGCAACGGAAGGAGCTTGGGAAAGGATTCTTTGGAAGGCAGGTGTACACAAATGGAGTGACACACAGCAGAAAAGCTCTTTTCCTTTCATCTTGTTTCTTCTTTGTGCCACAGTTGTCTTGCTGTGGAAAAACTGTGACAATTTTTCAATGTTGCTTCCAGACACATGGCATGGGATTGGACAGCGTCATACTTGTACTTGCAGAATTCCTTATAAGAGGTGTTTGTACACTGCAAGGTGACAATTCAAGAACAAATGCATTACGCTGACTCCAAGGAATCCATCTTTGCACACTGTAATCTGTGCAAGCTGTTCACAACTTAGGGAACTCATTTCTCGCTACTTGGTTGTGTTTTGAGAGCAGATGAAGCGCTGCTCCAGTTTTCATTTTGTTTCCTTCTGCTTTCACTTTTGTGAGGAAAACACACTGTAAACTTTCAGATCTCTGTATAATGGCACTCAGGACTGTCAATATTTCTAACTGCATGTACTGACTAGTTTGAGCTATCCTAGCCTTTGTATATAAAAGATTTGTGTTTACCAGCGATATATCTGTTACCTGCAGGGTGAACCAGGACGGCCAGGAGCATTTGGACTGCCTGGGCCAGCAGGTCCAAAGGTAAGCTTCCTATTTCTTTTTTACATGGGCAGGCATATTTTTTTCACTGACTTTTTATGTGTACATTGCTTGAATTGCTCCTTTTTGATGACATTTTTTATTCTCACTGGTGACTGAAGAAACTCAAAATGCTCATTTTCATCAGGGGTCTGCTGAGGCATCAGCAATTAAGAAAAGTATGTAAAAAGAAGAAATACCTGTTTTTTCAATCAACAGTGTAGCTGAAGAGAGTGAAGAAAACATGTTTGGGGGACACATAAGTGTTGGGCCATGTTTTCAGTAGCTTTCCCAGCTCTTCACTAAGATGTAGGTGAGGATTATTATCCCTAACCTATGACTTGAAAAAAAGATTGTGTAGAGATCCTAGCCTGGATGTTCCTGCCTGTTTTGAGAGCTTCAGTTTTGCACCAGTGAACAGTGGCTGAGTGATACAGAACTTGAGCCAGTGCTTGTATCACTGAGTTTGCTTCAAACAAGGTGCTTCTGAATGCAAATCTGGTGAGACTTAGCTGAGCATCAGAAATGCAAATTTTGAAGCAACAATTCTTTAACCTCCTTTCAAAGTGTCAGCTTTGCTTGCTTTGTTCCTTGGTTATTGGGAGGATAAATACCCCTCAGGCGATTTCAGCCTTGTTGTTATAACACAAAAAGTAGATGGTGCATTGTGACAAGTGTGCTTTTAGGGGTACCAAGCATAGCAAGTTCAGCTCAACCTGTGAAAGGTGCTGCAAGGACAACAGTTTGATTGCCTGAATTAACTTCATTCAGTTCTGCTCCTGTACAAGCCAAGACCTTTGAATATCTCATCTTTCTGGAAGAGCCATTTCTAGTCACCTGAATCTTGCATTGAGTTCATTGATGTCTTTATCCTCAAACAGGAGTTAAATAGCTCAGCACCTTTCTGGGTGTAGCCTCAACTGTCACTTGGCTCTGTCTGAGAGGACTTGATGAAGCAGGTCATATCCAATTCCTCTGGGTTCCCCAGCTGTGGAGAGCTCTGTCTCCAAAATGTCCCTGTGTTTTTGCATAGCGGGAAGTGTTCACCCTTTCCCAAAGTCCCATCAGGAGGGTGTCAGAACTCATGGTGAGTTTGTAGATTAGCAGAAATACATGGCAGCCATCCCAGGGTTCTCAGTAGGAACCATATTGGCTTCAGCAGGGAATAAATGACACATGCAAAGCAGGGCTGGGCTGAGCTGAGTAGAGGCACATTTAATATTTTGCCCTTCAGTGGGATTTGGATCTTGGATGAAAAAAACTTAATTTATCACTCACGAATGTTTTTCATCTCAGTCACAAATGCTATGTCTCTCCTATCAAGTAAATAAATACATATTTTCACTCTGTCCTGCATGTCTCATGTAGTGGAATGACAAACCAGCAGGCTATATAATGCTCTTTGTGGTACGAACTTCCTTACACTTGTTTTGCAAAGCTTTTGCAAACCAAGCTAAACTGGGGCACCTACATCTTCCTCAAGGTGGAGTTGATCCTGCTCCAGATTTCCCACCAGGTTCATCAGGAACGTGCAGTGCAGCCAATTAACGAGGCAATGCTGAATAAAAGGAGCTCAGATCTATGGGCTGGGCAGGACAGGTACTGGTGGGGCTGGACCTAAAGCCATCTGACTAGACAGTGCCAAGTGCTCCCAGGGAAGACCTGAGCTTGGCCAACCCCAACATCTCACAGTGCCTAAATATAAAATGATTGTGTGTTTTCACAGTGACTTTCATTTACCTCAATGGATGCATTGGCTGTGCGCAGTGTCCTTGAGCTGAGTTCTGGCCTGAGCTATTTTAAGAAACAACCCTGACTTGCTGACAGGCCTTTAAAATCTAAAACAGGAATCCAGACTGCTTTACTCCTCGTCATAAAGCCTGAGCACCTCGTCAATGTGGAACAAGATGTATAGGGATGGGTGGAGTTGGCAGTTAGAGAAGTCACATCTCCAATTACTGGTGTAATGATTTTCTGGGTTTTTTTTTGGCAAATCACTTATTTTTGTCATCAGCATCAATACAGCAGCTCTGGGCTCTACCTCAGGCTCCACAGAGAGCAACATTGCAGTTTCTCTGGTTGGTTGAGTTGTGATCCTTCCTGGCTCAATCCATCTTCATTAGCATTGAGCCAGGCAAGCCCAGTGCTCAGCAATGATACCTGTGCCTCAGGAAATTCAGCCCCTTGTTTATCTCCTTGGCCAAGGAGCCTTTTGATTCAGTGGGAATTACCAGCACTTTCTTTTGAGAAGTGGTCTTGTACTTTTTACAGACCTCATTAATTGTGTGAAGCTTCCAGTAGCACAGATAAGAGTCCTCCAGACTTCTGGTAATAGCATTTCAGTCCAAAGAGTTATGGAAATGGCTGCTGAGCCCATTAGGGTTCATGCATAGGTTACAGGAATGAAATGGCCTTGGTATGTCATCCCTGGTTTTACTGGTTTTGCTTCTCAGTGATGTCTCCAGGGGAGATTGTTCCTAGATCAGTGTCTGCAGCATAAAACTGTGGGGTTTGGAGTGGGTTTTTTATTTTTCATCAGACTTGGAGGGTAAATTTCATTCTTCCCCAAGAAGGATGTGTGATCTTGCTGGCTGCAAGCTGGGCACAAAGAAGAGTTATCAAAGTCAGCCTTGTGCTGAGGTGTTGGAGCTTCTGGTTACAGATGTCATGGTGGTCTGAGATGGCAAGAAATATCCACTGGTCAGTGGGGAAAACTCCCACATAAATATGTGAGACCTGGCAGGTTAATTTAAATGGGATAAGTGGGTCCAGAGAAAAAGAGCCACATCTCAGATTGTTCACTGTACGATGTTATAGCAGAGAAATAAAGTTTGGATTTTTGAGATCAGACCCTTTAGCCTGCAATATCCTGCAGCAAATATTCAACCTGTTCCTTCTTTTTTCCCCCCTGTATCTGTAATAAAAGGATAAAGAGGTTTTTTTGTGGTTGTCATTACTGTGGCACAGACATAGCTATAGCATTCCCATCTGAACTGACAGTTATCTGCACTTAATAGAAAAAGCAGAGGGAGAGGGGGAAAAAAAAAATCCATCCTTTGAAATAAAAAGTATTAGGTAAGAGTTTCATTTTGACAAATTTCCTTCTTGCTTGCTCGAGCTGTCGAAGGTCTCACGCTTCTCTGGTTTACCAGACATGATCTCAGCACAGGCCTTGAGTGGGTTCAGCACATCTCATCCAGACAAACCCAGCTTCTCTGTAACTTCTGCTGAGCCTTATGACCACCTTTTATGGAACAGGACTGAGTTGGGCTTCTGTAATTTGGACAACTTGGAGCAGGACTCTGTTTCTCTTGGGGTTTTGCCTAGACTTTGGTAGCAGTATTTTTCTGCAGGCTGAAGGAGAGATTTAGGTGCATGCCTGCTGCTCTCCCTCTGCTATTAGAGGACTTGCAATGCTTCCTGACCTTGCAGAGGCTCTCACATGTCTGATGTTGTAGAGATCCCAGAGCACCTGCTTGTGCTTGAACCCTGCTCTTGTTAACCTGCACCAGGGGAAAAAAAGAATTAATTTTATTATCTTTTTAATATGAAACTTATATTAATACAAAATGTAGAAATTATTTTTAAATCGTTTAATAATATCTCTATCTGTTTTGAAGCCTTATCCATTAGAACCACCCACTTAGGGTTAGACAGGAGTTAGACAGATAAGAGTGGTGGGAAAGGGGAAGTTATATAAGTAAGAAAATAATCAGTCAAATAGGTGATATAAGATGCCAAACCAATTCCCTAGGTCAACTTGCCAGGCCCAGGCTGTCTCCATGGGACGGCTCTGAGGGCTAAGCCTGTTCAGCTGAGGATCCAAATAATTTTCAGGCATTGTAAGACACATAGAGGCGCATTGTGAGTACTCTCCGTTTCAGTGTACCTTCTCCAGGGCGAGTCAGTGCACAACCAGCTGAAGGACTGATGAAGTGTACCTGATCCTCTTTCATTTTTTCTTATCAGTAAAAATAAGCATTGGAAAATTTAGTTCTGATCTGTTTCTTTTCATTTACTCTTCAAACATTTTGAAGACTGTGGTCATTTTACAGCAATGTATACCTTTGCTTTGTTCCATCAACACTGTGTTCAGGGGCCAAAACAGTTGTGTGCAACAATGGACATTGCCAAACTTTCTGAAATAACCTGTAGAGAAACCTATATGGGGCAGTTTGCCTTTGTAGGTTAAGTTTGAAAGCAGAAGGATAAAACTTGCTAATGTCTGAGGGGACTGAGGAAAAATATTGGAGTGTCAGTTTGGGTAAGTAGTTGGAAAGTCAGACATTACTCCTGTATTAGCACTGAGACAGTCAAGAAGCCTCAATGTGAGCCTGGAAGAGCAACTTGCATTTCTGACTAACTAATTTTATTCTTGGTCTTTTATGTGAAAGAGTTTCTGGTGGTTTACTGTATTTCAATTCCTTGCCAGGGATCCGAGGGAAAACAAGGTCCTCCAGGCATTAAAGGCTATGTAGGTGCACCGGTAAGTCACGGCTCTTGTTAAATTTCTAATGCTCTAGAAACTTTCTTTACTTTTTCAGTATGTTCTGCCCAGCTATATCTTTTTATTATTAAGCAGTATATAGTCTGTCTGACCACTTATCTGCACTGTGTCCAAGTGGTGAAATTTTCTTGATTTCACTGAGTTTCTTCTGTCTTGTTTAAATGAGAGCAGACCTGTAGCCAGTAGAGAGGTGTCAGCAGGAATGACTTGATTACTGAGATAACAGCTGGTGATTTCGTGATGCTCCCACTGTAATGCAATTGCTTTAGTCTGTGATGATGCACCATTTATATAGTGCTTGAAAACTTCATCAGAACACGAAGAAAAAAATACCACCTCTCAGCAAGTTTCCAATCGTATTTTCAGAACTCACAAGGAATAGTCTTTGGGCTCAGGGGACAAACCTGCATTGAATGAACAGACAGCAAGACCAAAATAAATTAGATTCTATCCAGTTAGCACCTCTGTCTTGTGGTCCCAGCTTGGTAAGCAGCCTTTAAACTGGTATTGGAAAGGCTGACTGGATTTTCTGAGATTTGATGACCCAGATGGGGGTCACCTCCCACAGGCTGGGGGATGAAAGGACTGTGAGCTGCCCTGCCAAGAAGTACTTGGGGTGCTGGTGGATGAAAAGCTGGACATGAGCTGACAGTGTGCACTCACAGCCCAAAAGCACCATGGGCAGCAGGTGATGGCAATGATCCCGCCCCTCTGCTTTGCTGTGGTGAGACCCCATCCACAGTGCTGCATCCATCTCCGGGGTCCCAGCACAGGAAAGATTCATGGACCTCTGAGAGTGCACCCAGAACAGGGCCATGGAAATCGTAGGAAGTCTGTAGCACCTCTCCTGTGAGGTAAGGCTGAGAATTGAGGTTGCTCAGTCCGGAGAAGGCTTTGAGGAGACCTTAATTTGGCCTTTCAACATTTAAAAGATGCCAAACTTTTTAATAAGACCTGTTGTGATAGGAAAAGGGATAATGGTTTTAAAGTAAAAGGGGTTAGATTTAGATTGGATATAAGGCAGAAAGTTTACTGTGAGGATGATGAGACTGTGGAACAGGTTGTCTGGTGAGATGGTGGATGCCCCATTCTTGGAAACATTCAAGGCCAGCTTGGACTGGGCTCCAAGCAACTTCCTCTAGTATAAAATATCCCTGCCCATTTAGATGATTATATAAATCATCATAAGGGCCAAATATACCCAGACATGGAGCTCTCATTAGCTTGGAGGTAAGACTCCACTATAGTGTAAAGTAAACTGTAGTTTAAATTATTAGAGCAAGAAGCACTATAAGCTTTGGCTGTTTTAAAGAGGTCATTACTGACTGAGCATATTTGTCTCTCTATAGCTATTAGCTGATTGCTCAGTTTCTACAATAAAGATAAAATACAAGGTGTTTGCTGAGCCAAGGGAAGGTGAAATCCCTTTGTGTCGATTGAGCTGATTGTCTGTGCTAGTGCCACATCAAACCAAGCTCCAGCAACGTTTGTGGTGTAGCTGAGAGGAGATGAATTATGCAGTCCTGAGGAACACTGGCATTGCATTCACAATGAAAAAATGTGCTGGGCCCCCAGGACAGAGTGTATCTAACCTTTGCCAGTTCTCAAAGCTACCTGCTGTCTGCCTGGCTACCACATCCAAACCCACCAGGAATGGGAATTCTTGCTTGTTTGTGTGATAGGTTTTCTCATCAGTATTGTCCTCTACCAAAGTTTTCATTGTTTACAAGAAACTTGAAAAATGCAGAGCACTGATTGTTTTCCAGACCATCTGCAGCCGTGCTGTGTTCCCTGTCCCTCCACTCTGCTGTTGGCAGGAGGGTCGTGTGTCTGCAGGCAGTATAATATTACAGATGTTCTTGGGCTCACAAGTGCTCCCTGCTCTGTGAGTCTGCTTAGATCATGCCTGCGGCCAGCTTTGAGGACTGGCAACACAGAAAATGTCCTTGAGGTTCACTTGAATAGATTGTGCAGATGTGCACACTGATTTGGTGACTAATTAGAGAAGGTAACTATGTCTCTACTTGGATTTAGCTTTATAATATTTGTTTCTTTTTATTTTTAGGGTCTACAAGGAGAAAGAGGAGAAAAGGGAACACGAGGAGACAAGGTATTCCTGCTGCATGCTAGAAAAAGCCAGGCTTTTCCTTTGTCCATTAGGTGAGGTGGACTACCAGGGCAGCAGCTCTGGAGAGGGATGGAGTTTCCTCACTGTGCTGCACTTCCTAGTGCTCTCCACCTCCCATGGCTGTGCCAGGAGGGCTTTCAGGATCTGTGCTGTCTACTAAGCACACATTTAGTGACTTCTTGTCTGTGTGTAGCCAGGGATGGAGGAGAGAGAGGAAGAGAGGAGTGAAGGTTGCCAGTGTGGAGATCTGAAGGGGTGTCCCCATTGTGTGCACAACCTGAGAGCTGAGAATGATCACAGACTGCCACTGACCATGTCTGCATCCAGCATTTCCCCATGTCATTCCAGATTTTCACATTGTCCAAATTCCTATGTTTCTTTCCTCTCCCATCCCCATAAACTCACTAGTACTAAGTACCAGGTAATTTGTACTATGTTAAAGGCTTCACCCAAATGGAGTTGCTTCCCAGTTCCATGTTCTCTCCGGACTGTGAAGAGCTGTTTCACAGAGTACAGGTCACTCTGGGATTTGAACCATGTTTGTGGCTCAAGGAAGAGACCAAATGCCTATTATGCCTGGAATGAGCATTTAAAAGGAGAGCTGGGCAGGCACGAAGCCTTAGTTATTTCAGTTTGCTCATTGTGTTCAGAGAGACCTCAGATGTGCACCCACTTCAGCTGTAGACCTGCTTGGCAGTGCTCAAGGCCCCCCAGAAATGTTCTGTCTTGCATATGACTCAAGCTGGTCCTGACACGGGTTTATCCCAGGGAGGGTCTGGCACCTTTGCCTGTGTTTGTGTAAAGGAAGGAGTCATCACCTTGCTGGCATAGCTTTGTTCCCATTTCTCAGTGCCTGTCTTCTTCTGGAGAGGAAACCCTGCCAGTAACACCAAACTTTTGCCTACTGGGAAAAATTATCAATAGACCCTTAGTGTGAGATACTGTGTTTTTTCTTTACCAGCATCATTTCTGCTGTTTATGATGGAGTAGCCATGATCATATTTTGTTTTAGCTATCCTTGTTATTGCAGGTAGAGCAAATGTCTGGATTGTACTTTATCTTCCTCATGCTTTTCCTTCAGCCCTCTGCAAAACTGAATAGGTGTCCTGTGTTTAGCCAGTGCCTCTGCTGCTTTTCCAGAGGCAACATTGTCTAATCTGCTGGAATATTTGACTCCGGGAAGAAAATCCATCTTTCTGACATCACTGTGATGGGAGAGGAAGCTGGAGCTGTGTGTGGGCAGGCAGCTGACTAAGTAGAGGAAGATTAAAGTGGGGAAGAAAAGAATTAGGTTTTGTTTCATTAGAAGGATCTGCACAATTAGAGGTTCCCCCCATCCTTTTTTTTTCTTTTTTTTTTTTTCCTGAAGCAGCCAAATCTCTGCTACAACAATTGTGCTTTGATTTTTTTCCAAGTTTTAATGATGGTCTCAGAGCACCCACTGCCACTGCTTTAACTTTTACCAGTCAGTACTACTGTGAAAACAGTGGGCGTAAATTCAGTGGGCCAAATATTTTCTTGTCTGCTCTTTAGTCTGTAACTTGAATTCTGACACCTACGCAACCTGTGTTTCTTTGTGCCTGAGGAGAAAAGGGGTTACAATATCAGATGGGAGCACCAGTTCACGCACTGAATATTGTTCTGTCAAGTCTTCCCCTTTACTACCAAAAAAGTCCTAAGTATCCCATACATCGTGCTGCTTTATTCACATATCCTGGCACCTCGGATGTAAATGTTGATGTTTTATAGTGAGGTTCCCAAATCCAGTAGTATGGGTTACACCGGCACTTTAGGAAAAGCACTGCACCATATGAGGGATATCCCATGCCCTTTTGCATCCAGTGAGCTCATTGCAGACCCCAGGACAGACTCCAGAGACAATTGTGATGCACTGCCCTGCCAACAGGAGCCATATCTGTATGTGATACTTGGCATGCTCATTTAGGCATGTCCAGCAGCTCAGTGTGACAAGGGACGCTGCTTTTGCTGCATAATCCTGTGTCCATCCTGTAAAACCTTGTCTGGTTTACTGAGAAGGGATTGTGTAAGAAGGCAGCAGGACTGGTCTGCTGCTGCCAGATCCCTCTGCACTGGGTTTTTTTCTCCTCCAGCCTTTCCAGGGCCCTACAGGCTCCTGGGTAATCATTTTTCCAACAAATCATTAAATTTTCTAAATGGTAGAGGTCAGAGAGCAGCACCGAAGTTTTGGCAGAATTGTCATTTCCCCTAGTTGCTTGTAAATCTTCACCATTTTGTTCCACTGGTTAAAAGAAGAAAAATCAGTAGAACACAGGAGAAAGAAATGGAGTCTTAAAGTGAAAATTTGAGAATGAAACTTTAATGTGTTTGTTCTCTCTGTTGGGAGAAAAGTACCTTTCACTGAGTAGCCTTATTTAAAGAATGGAAAAATAATAAAAAATATTTATGACAGATTTTTCTGAAGAAACAGCAGAAAACACAATAGTTTGGAGCGTTTTCAAACAGCTTTTTTTGTATTTGCTTGTATAAATAATACATTTGCCTTTCCCAGCCCCCATTGGTAGCAGTAAGAACATCGACACTTTTCTGTTTTGGCAGCTAAACCAGCATGTGTGAAGTACTCATTGCTGCAGTGTATTGATGTTAAAAATTCTCCTGGGAACGCACTGCACATTTTGTCAGCAATCTACCAGGCTGTTGCTTGCTGAAAGTCCTAAATTCAGGATATTTGTAGTTCAGGCAGTGCAAAGGAAGGCATTAATGTGGAAACTATCACCTTCAAAGCAAGTGGATCTGGGTGTCTGACACTGGTTTTCAGCTGCTTTCTGGAGGGTATGGGTCTCTCTAATTTCATTCCTTGAATATATAATTTGAAATAACATTTATGTTAGAAAATTGATTAACTTTCTAAGGAGGAAAAATAAGTAGTGATTAGCAAATCCATTTCTCACTTGGCAAATCAATGTAGTTTACAAAAGAAGCTAATTAAATCAAATGCCATAAGTGTGGGTTTGCAGGTAACAACTGTAGTCTAATAGAGTTTAAGATATACAAAAACATTTAAAAAATAGCATAAAGCTATTAGTTTTCTGTTACTGCTTGTACTTGTAGAATTTGTTTTTGCATGCACATTCACATTAACATTGGCACGGTGTGTGTGTTTGATAGTTTATATTCAGCTGTGTGTGGAGGATCCAAGCAAAATCTGCATTTCCTTTTTCAGAGGTTTAAGGATTTTAGAGAGTACAAGAAAGTCCCTGTTTCTAGGAGTTTTTAAACTAAAGAGACTGAATGGTCAAGGGCCACAATCAGTAGGAGAAGAATGAAGCTCAGCAGAAGTATGTAATTGATCCAGTTATCTCTATCAAGAACCTCTGTTATAAAATATGAAATATGTTGAGCATGAATATGGAAGAACAGTAGAGATCAGGGTCAGAATTCAAAATTATCCTGTAAACACAATCCCCCAAAGCAGAAGATGACATTGAGAAAGGGCAGCTGCAGGATGTTTCATACACATAGGACAACAAATTGCAGTTATGGATTGGGAACAACTGATCAAGGAGCTGTCTTGTGGAAGGGGGGTTAGTGTAAAGTAAACATTATCCTGGGATTCAAACAGAAGAATAGTCTATAAAACATGAAAACATATTCCTACTCAAAGTTAGCCCTAGCTGTGTTGAGTTTCATGCACCTAGCTACAATGAAGATGTGGAAAAATTGAACACTGTACAAAGGGGAGAAACAAAAATGATCAGAGGGCTGACAAACATGCCCATGAAGAAAAGGAGAAAGTATTATGGTGTTTTAGTCTAGAGAAGTTTGAAACAGGAGTTTTGTAAATCTTCAAATACATAACAGGTCATTGTAATATGAAGGAAACACTTTCTTCTGTGGGGGGTTAGGGAAAGACTTACTAGTCTGGAACTGCAGCAAAAAATCAGGTTTAGGTACAGGGGGAAAAACCCATATCTTCAGATAATAAAAATAAAATAGTGAAATCAATTACATATGGACTTTGTGGACTGCCCAGCTCTGGAGACATATAGGAACAGATTAATTGCTCCTCCAGGTTACAGAATGGAAAGGTGAAAAATGAAAGATTTGTCTTTACTGGGTAAAACTGACCCATTGCTGGATTGCTTCATTATTTTTGTAAGAGCTGCTCTGGGCTGGCGTTCTCCTGGAGCGCATTGTCCAGTTCACACGAACCCACCTCAGCAGGCAGAGGAAGGATGCCAACACGGAAAGCTAGCACACAACTGCTTCTCGTTGCAGCAACTTGTCGTGGTACAGGTGTAGGAACTTCAGCTATTTTCTGTATGGGACTGGCTGGAATTTCTCTCCTTATTCATTACTCTTGGAGCAGATAATATGGACATCACCTTTGGAGCAGTGATCTAAACACCACAGATTTGAGTTATAGTGGTTCTTTCTCTTCTTTTTCCAGGGAGACAGAGGCCTGGATGGATTCCCTGGAAAGCCAGGTGTGGAGGGCAAACAGGTATGTGCCAATTGCTCAATAACTAGAAGTGTTTCTTTGGAAAGAGTGGAAGTTGGCCCTAAAACTGAGACTTATCTTGGGTGGCTGCTGATCATGACAGTACCCAAAGAGGTCTCTATTTTGAGGATCTTTGTTGGCACAGTTTTCTTTTTTTGTTTGTTTGCTTTTAGAATTAAAATAGAGTGCAACACATACTCACAGGAAATTCCAGTCCTTTAAATGTGATAGCTCAAATGTTTGTCTTAATTTTCATTAAATACATAAGAAAACACTCATAAAAATTCAGTTCTTTAAGCCCACAACAGGAAAGGAAGAGAACTGGATTTAATATATGGGATTTGTTTTCAATAAAAAAGGCTTGGAACTATTTACATTTTTAAAACAAAAAGAAAACAGAAAATGTCCTGGAAGATCAGTATGTTTCTGCTGATAAGACACACAATGCTTTGTCTAAAACCTCTATCTGTAGATTCCACAAGACTGTTTTCATTACCCAGGGAATGATACCTAATGAGAGGCATCCTTTCCTTCCTAGGACCTTCTGGTCTAAATAGCAAAGGACAGAGTAAGAAGCAGAGGCCAGAAGTGATTTGCCAAAAGCCATGCAGCTAATCACCGCCACCCTTGAGCCTGATGCCTCCAGGGTGCAGCATCTGCATCCTGCTCTGTTCCTCAGCCACAGTTTACCTTGTACCAAGAAGTGTGTGTCTAGTTAGTGTTTATCACTATCCTTGTAAGATGGAAATGTTTTCTGCTGTTACAAATGGATAAAGAACTGTTTTATACTTGCAGCAAATGTAGATGAAGTAGGAAATTGCAGAGGGATGTGAAGATGGATCCTGTTTGTTTACTGCTTCAAAGGAACAATTTCTCTAAGTGAAACTCTGTTACAGAAGTTGGATTTTCTGAAGCATTTCTTCCTTTTTCATGTCTAGAGACTTAGAAGGGCGTAAATCTTCATGCCTGAATTTTGTGCTATATTTTGTGTTTGACACTGATATACTCATGGAACTGCAATTCTTCTGAACCAGCTGAGGTTGGATTGGTGATATTGTGGTTGCTGTGGCATCTCCATTGTTACTCTCTTTCCTCTGTGCAGCAGAGTCAAAGCAGCCTCATGTGTTCTATTAGTTCCTCTCCGGTGTAATAGGACATCACTGTTTGTGCTGCCAATACCTACAGCCTTATGTTTCTCATGCACTTTAGAAACAAAGAGTTTTCTCTCAATTTTACCTCCTTATAGGGCCCTCCTGGCAGCCCTGGCCCTCCTGGTGTTAGTGGGACCAAAGGAGAAAAGGTAAGTTGGGATGGGATGCACAAAGCGAATTTAGAAACACATTTGTTAATTCTTCCTTGGGCCCTCAGTGCTGGAAATATCAGGGCTGTTGGACTAATATTGATCTCATTTGTGTATAACAAAAGTTTATATACATTTAAATGTTTCACTTTTCTGACATGGCTTCAGTCTGAAATGGGTGTGAGTGTTAAAGTGTGTCTGGTTATGGCTCCTCTGCTCTTAGTTTAATGCTCATAGTGGGAGCAGAAGGAAATAGAGTGTAGTTTGGGTCAGGAAATCTTCCTCGTCTAAGAAATGTGGGTAGAAATGTCAATATGTTTGTGTAGAAGTTGTTTTTCTGACCCAGGAGATGTAGAATTGACTCAGAAAGTGACAACAAAATGCCTCTGAGCCTCCTACCTGCAAAATAATTACTCATTGCTCTCAGCAGCAATTTCGACCTTGTTATTTTACAGAGTTGTTAGACTATTCAGGGCAACCTTATGTTTCCCTCTCTGTTAGAGATGATGTTGTGGTTTTGGTATTTCCGACCCAGTTCTTCGGCAGGAGTAGAAAGGCATGGCCAGTTTTGGATTTCTTTCTCTTTTTCTAATCTAGATTCAGTCAGTGACCCTTATCCAAGAATGCAGAGACTGGAAGCAATTCCCTCTGTTCTCTTCCTGCTGTACTGATCAGTCTTGAGTTCATAAGACTTCATCCATATTTCTGAAACAGCTGCAACTGTGCTTCCAGAAGATGCTTTTCCTGTTGGTCTAATATTTTCAGAGTGCCTGGTGTGTGTCTCTTCAGTACTTCTTGGATAATATGGGCTCTTTTTAGAATAGGCCAGTTTGGATGGGGCCCTGGGCAACCTGATCTAGTGGGTGGCATGTCTGCTCAAGGCACAGGGTTGGAACCAGATGTTTTGGACAGGCTGGATTGATGGGCCGAGGCCAATGGTATCAGGTTCAATCAGGCAAAGTTCCAAGTTGTAACTTTGGCCACAACAACCCCCTGCAATGCTGCAGGCTGAGGGCAGAGTGGCAGGAAAGGTGCCCAGCGGGAAAGGCCCTGGGGGTGCTGGCCGACAGCAGCCGAACATGAGCCAGTGTGTGCCCGGGTGGGCAAGGAGGCCGGTGGCCCCCTGGCCTGCTGTGTCAGCAGTAGTGTGGCCAGCAGGACCAGGGTGGTGATTGTCCCTCTGTGCTGGGCACTGGTGATTGTCCTGCATTCAGTTCTGGGCCCCTCATGACAAGAAAGAGATTGAGGTCTCAGTGTTTCCAGAGAAGGGCAGTGCAGTTGATGAAGAGTCTAGAGTGTAAATCCTATGAAGAGTTGCTGTGGGAGCTGGGTGTGTTTATTCTGGAGAAAAGGAGGCTCATGGGGGACCTTATTGCTCTTTACAACTCCCTGGCAACTGGTTGTAGCCAGGCTGGGATCAGTCTCTACTCCCAGGTAACCAGCAACAGGACAAGAGAAAATGGCCTCAAGCTATGCCAGGGAACATTCAGGTTGGACATCAGGAAGAATTTGTTCACTGAAAGGTTTGTCAGGCTTTGGAAGGTTCTGCCCACGGAGGTGGTGGGGTCACCATCTGTGGAAGTGTTCAAGAACAGCTGAATGTGGCACTCAGTGCTCTGGTCTTGTCGCCTTGGTGGTGTTCAATCAAAGGTTACACTCAATGACCTTGGACGTCTTCCCAACCTTAATGTTTCAGCTATTCTATCTTCAAGGTCCCTTCCAACCCAAACCATTCTCTGAATAAATAACAAATAGTGATTGAACTTAAGAGAAAAGAATTTGAAAGATATGGAGGGTCATTGAGAGACCTACACGAGTAATGAATAAATAGAGTGTGGAAGGAAGCTATATGGTAAATTTAACACCGGTCTGGGCCTAAAGTAAAGGATATACCTTCTGTATGCACAGTCTTAAAGCATAATAAATGGTGGACATTGCTGGGGAAAAATGAACTGGAACAAATTGATAACCCAGATGGCAATAAATCATGGAAAGAGGGTGTAGCATCTCAGTGTCCTGCAAACACTATGGCATGATTTGCTTTATAAAATTACTTGGAAAATGGTACCATTTCTCACTTTTTTTGCAAAGTTATTTTGGCTACTAACAAGCAAAAGCATTTTGACCTCCTAAATATCTGTCCCCTTGGGGCTCTGTTAGGGGTGTAAGCATCAAGCAGTTTGTTTGTGTGGTAAGTGTACAGAGCAAATACAAGATTTTTTGAAGCACAAATCTAATGCTATTGTGCATCTAGTGCATCATTCATTCTAAGTCACTGAATGGCATTAAAATGAATGTAAAACATCATAGTAACACAGACCACGACCAGTTCCTGCATGTATTCATCTGCAGAGCTGAGAAAGAGTTATTTAAGATTGTGTGTACAGATCTATTAATTATGAGATGGTATTGAAAATAAGAATGTACAACAACAGTTGGAAAACACGCTCAGGATGTTGCTTTTATTTTGCACTGTGTCATGTCTTGTGCCATGTTCTGTTCTGTGTATGGTTTTTCATTTCTTTCATCTTTCCCTGCAGGGTGCACCAGGACTTCCAGGATTGCCTGGCACTTCAGTAAGAATTTTTTTTAGCTTTCCCAAACTTTGTGGCATTATTGCATGAGAAGAGAAAGTGGAAGTGCAGGGTGGGAGGATCTCACTGAGATGTACTTAAATACTTTTGGTTTGTTTTGTTTTAAAAGAAGTTTTAAAAAGTGGAGACTTTTGAAGAAGGCATGTGGCAGGTTCCAATGAGGAGATGCTCTGCTATGGTTTTGGGAGATTGTGAAGTATGAAGATCAGGACTTAAGGCAATGAAAGCATTGCCTCAAGTGCATCAGACACAGCAATACTGTGACAGGACTGTGTGGTTTCTGACAGTTGTGGAGTTGATTCCAAGTGACCTTTGGTACACAGAGCCTGTGAAAGATACAAAAGCAAATAAAATTTCAGTATTGAGTAGAGAAGTGTCTTTAACATGGACTGAGTGTGAGAGCTGGGGCAGGAGAAGAAAAAGGCAGTTTGTGATCAGAGGGAATGATCTTTCCTTGGCTTATATCTGAAAAAGTCCTGGTGGAATATAAGACAACTAGGACTTGATGTGCTGACATCAGGAAGGCTCTGATGAAAAAATTAAACAGAAAACAGAAGAGTGGAGTTTATCTTTCCTGTGGCACCAGTTTAACATCCTTTGTGCATCCCTCTGCCTTCAGCAGTGCCTTCACTGATGCCAAAGACATCTCCAGCAGCGATGTAAGGATGTCCAGAGACTAATATTCTCTGTATGAAGAGGTCATCTCCAAGTGAATGGAGAAAGATTTACCACTAAGTATGCAGAGGAGAGGTCTAGAACTGAGTTCAGTATGGACTGGTACCAAAGCAGTTAGGGAGTATCCCTTTTGCTTTCCAAAAAAAATAGGATTAAAATTAGGAAAGAGAACTCCAGCTAAAGACAAGAATGAGAGGCTCCTTGGTAATCATGGAAAAGTCAGCAGGCAATTCCTTTACTCAGAATGTGGTAGAAAGTAAAGGAATTTAAAAAAAGAAAACTGTGAAAAAACACCCTCTTTGGGTAAGAACATTTTGCTATTCTGCTCAAATGTAATATTAAGGATGGGACAGTAATTAACAAGAAATTTTGAATGATGTGTTTAACACCTGAAAATGAGCTTAACAGGTGGGGTATATCCCAAGCTAGTCTGCTTGTTATGTGATTCCTTCTGCATTCAGTAGATCTTTGTAATTCAGAATAAAACAAGATCTGGGGATTTAGTTTTACTAACTTGTTTATATTATGAGATAATGATTTAAATTCTTACTGTTTGTATAGCCACCCAAGTCACTTCACAGGTGTGAGCAAACCTTGTGTCAATCTGAGCTCTTTAAATAGAAAGCATCCCCCAGCCTGCAACTGGCTTTGAGGAGTCGTAGGAGTTATCATGCAACTTGAAGGAACAGCAAGGGGAGAAAAATACTTTGTGGGGGCCCATCATACCTCTGGGACCTTATGCCTTGCATTTACTCTTTCCATCCTTTGTGACTCTACATTTCTATTGCAGGTGCATACCGAAGGCCTAAAAGGAGAGGAAGTAAGAGAGACTCAATATCTCTTCTTTCATTGCGAGGATAATTTAATGTAATTCTGTTGCCTGTTAGGTTAGATTTTTCTTTAAAGTAGTACTTTAAAGGGAAGGTGGATGGAAGCATTATCAGGACATAGAGAAATAAATTTTCCTATTTACAGTGGAGAAAATAACCAAGAAAGGAAAAAGGGCAATGTCATTTTCAGATGTAGTGAATCTTACACCAGTGAGAAGTATGAATTGTAGAGTCAGCTATGCACTTATTTAAGGATAGGGATGTGTTAACTGTATTTGAGTTTTATGCCTAGATTGTCTCTGAACATGGGCACTTAAATGGGGGGACATACCCATTGTGTCAGCCTGTTTGTTCTGTATATAAAAATATGTATATATTTAAATTTTGATTTTGTGTTGGTAGATGTGCAATTTGCATTTAGCTGTTACTTACTATAATGATATGCATTGTATAAAGGATACTTTAACACCCTTCAGAGCTCTGCAGGCTTGGGACAAATGCTGGTAGAAGCTGCTTATGCAAAAATTGCTCTTCTCCACCACCAAGCCCCAACCCAGAGTGTTTTAGTGGAATATCCAGGATATCCCAGCATGTTCAGTAGAGTTACTACCTTCGAAAAACAGAGAGACAGATATGGATAAGTGCCTGCTGAGTGTGGGTGGATCAGTCTGTCTGCAGACTAGTGAGTGCTCATAATTAGAGCAGCCAGAGATTAAGGAGAAAACCGGCTGGTCTCTGCACTGGTTCTTCAGGATTTGTGGGGAAAGGGGTGGTATAGATCCTGTAAAAATAGACAATGTCTAATGTGCCCATGCACATTTTCATAAAGATATTTTAACACTTTTTTTATAAAAACCCCAAACATTCCTGTAGGGAAAGCCTGGGCCACGAGGACCACAAGGCCAGCCTGGACTTCCTGGACCTCCAGTAAGTTGTTTCTCTCACTACTTGGAATTTCAGGAGCTGAAACTCAGGCTGGAGTGAAGCATATGAAAATCTTATACATTATTCAGGCTCTAAAATATTTAAACCATGCCCACAGCCTCCAGGTTTCTTCATTGCTGAGAGGAGGTGTCGTGCTGTGGACAGCCTGTCTGAACACAGGGAAGTGACAACCAGGACATGGGCAGACTTTGCCTCAAGGCTGTCGTCATACTGAGCCTGATCGTTTTTCTATTTCTAATGTCCTGAAGAGCTGTATGGGCATTCAGCACATCTCAGAGAGGCACTGACTGATAACTTGTGAGCTGTCATGTCATGAGGGTCAGGGAATAGTTACTGGGTTGGCATTATGCCACCAGGTCGTGGCTGAAATATTTTGTGGATGAAAACTAAGAATTGAGTATGTGTGTTTATATTTCAACAGAATTTTTACAACAGTTTTTACATGTCAACATTCATGCTTCTGACTTAAATTGTAGCCTATTCTAGTTATATTTTATGACCCAGCTCTGTAGGATGTCTCAGTTCAGACTGTCACTGCCGCCTCATTTACAAACTCTGTGTTTCTTCTCTTTTGAATTGCTTGTTGTGTTTCACTGTTGATTGGCTTTTTTAAAATTGATAGCATTGTGAAGATGTGTTACTTAGGTAAATCTGGTTTGAATTATGTAATTTAAATATAGTTGTGTGCTCTGTATTTAATCAGGGCATTGTCACTTTTCTCTATCTTGTTTACTCATTCTTTTCTGCTCACAGGACAACATAATTATCAGGTAAGAGTTGTCTAGGTAGCCATGCAGTAATGGTAGCACAAAACAGTTAGGAAATTGTTATATAGGTTACTAGTTTTTCTTATTCTGTTAACTTTCTAAATCTTTTCACTTTTAAAGGGAGAGCCTGGTCTGGAAGGCAAGCCTGGAGCCCCTGGTTTGCCAGGTCAAAGAGTAAGTTGCTTTTTTTTATTTAATCTGAGTCTCAAGAGGCTTGGGACAGCTTTGTTCAATAAGGTTTGCTGCTTTCACCCACCCTACATATACTTTTCTACTTATATAAGAATCCTGAGGCCCAGATCCTTTCCTATATTCCTTATTTATGGTCCAGGAATTTCCGGTACCTCTTGGAGTCAACGGGTTGAATGCAGTGCAGGTTCTTTCTTGCTATGTACCCTCCTGTATTTATATCTGCTCCTTACTGCTGAAGGGTTGCTTGATATGACTGTGAGTTCTGCACTCTGAGTGTGCACAACCACTACTAATGTGGTCAGTTTGAAATTTCAGAGAAATTTTGTTGTCCTGGAAGTCAAATGAGTGTAAAGATTCTTGCAATACTTCTTATTTTCTGTTCTGTTTGGTCTGTACTCAAAAAGAGGGTTCCCAAAAATGGTAGCTAGTGTACCATTCTCTGCCAGGAGCTCAGTTTTCCCATGTATGAAAGAATCTTGGATTTTTTCTGACATGGAATTATGTCTTCATATATTTAAATACTACTAAAATGTGAATTTCATAGTGGGCCTGATATTATTATACTCATATTCTGAACCTGCTTATCCTTCCTTGGCCCGTTCATATGAAGAACATCTCACTAGACAACACAGAATCGGATTATCCTGAGTTGGAAGGCACCAATCAGGATCATCGAGTCCATGTCCTGGCCCTGCACAAAGCAGCCCCAAGAATCCCATATTCCTGAGAGTATTGTTCAAGTATTGTTCTTGAACTCTGGCAGGCTTGGTGCTGTAATCACTGTCCTGGGGAGCTGTTCCAGTGCTCAGCCACACTCTGAGTGAAAAACCTTTTCCTGATATCCAGCCTAAACCTCCCCCAATTCAACTTCATGCCATTTCCTGAAGTCCTGTCACTGGTTACCAGAGAGAAGAGGTCTGTATCTGCCCCTCCTCTTCCCCTTACAAGGAAGCTGTAACTGCAATGAGGTCTCCCCTCAGACTCCTCTTCTCCAGGCGGAACAGAGCAAGTGTCCTCAGCCACTCCTCCTAAGGCCATTCTCGTTGCCCTCCTTTGGACACTCTGACATCTTTACATGTCTCTTATATTCTGGCATCCAAAACTGTCCTCAGAACTCAAGGTGAGGCCACCCCAGTGCAGGGCAGAGTGGGATAATCCCCTCCCTTGCCCGGCTGGTGATGCTGTGTCTGATGGCCCCAGATCAGGATGGTCTCTCCTGGCTACCAGGGCACTGCTGACTCCTATTCAACTTTCCATTGACCAGGACCTCCAGGTCTCTTCCCACAGCTGCTTTCCAGCCTCTCACTCCCCAGTCTGCCCATACATCCAGGGCTGCCCCATCCCAGGTGCAGAATCCAGCACTTGCCCATGTTGAACTTGGTACAGCTGGTGATTGCCCAGTCCATTTGTCAAGGTCTCTCTCCAGAGCCTCTCTGCCTTTGAGGGAGTCGACAAGAGAGGAAGTGAGATACCTGCTTAGCCTTTTTGGAGGCAGTCACTTGGGTGTCAGTACTGCTGTTTAATGGGTCACTTTTTTAAGTAGTCACAGACTTGATGACAGCTCACTCCTTAAAGGAGATCATGGGGTTTGCCTGCAGTGCTTTGAGTCAGCAGCAGTGCTGTTATCAGCCTGCGTGAGAACCTGTGAGCATAGGAGGGTGATGAGCAAACAACAGTACAGGGAAGAAATATATACCTGGCTAAGAGGTTTTCTACAGACTGTCCATTGGATTGTGTGCTATTAAATTTAGCTGTAAGGATGAATTTTAGGAATCTTCTCCTTGGGAAGATAGTGCATGCAGATTTTAGTCAATGCCTCAGCAGAAAAAGACATTTACTTGCTTTCTTGTAATTTCCCAGACGTTAGAAAATATCACTTTAGCAAATGGCTCTGCAGTGCTTTACTCATAAATTGGTAAATTAGGAATTACCCTGGTTTTAAAGCCTGCTGTGAAATGTTGTTTCTTGAATAAGATTAATAGAGCATATTAGCTGGGTAAAGGACAGTGATACATCAGGATTTGCAACAGGACAGAAAATGCTCCTGTTAATGATCATTTGATTATAGATGTCATTTGATCTGTTCTGCCTTTGAATTTTTCCCTAGACTTTGTTGTGTCTAGCTAGTTAGACTTCTCCTAAGGGTCTTTATTAGTCACCAGGCATCTTAGATGAATAGATATATATTTTTTTTAGTTAAAGGCCATTATTCAATGAATGAATACATGAGATGAATCAAAGTACTGGGTTTGGTGGATCTACACAGATCCTGTCTGGGGGCAGGAGGTTACAATTCCAACCTGAAGCAAGCAACTGGGTTGTGTTCATTTTATTAGTCCGAAGTGCCTGGTACATGACGTCTGCATTTTGACAATGATACCCTCACATCAGGAGCACACTCTGTGAAGAAAAATGCTTTGCTATTCTCATGTGACCTGTAAGACCTTTGAGAGACAGACAATACTGTCCTGATTTTATTAACACTGCCTGAAAAAGAAGGAGAACTCTAAGAATCTGCTTTCACTTTTAGGGTGGTTTTGTGGTTTCTTTTTCCTCTTCCTGTCCTTCTTTTTCTTCTGTCAAATTGAAGAGAATTGAAGTGCTTTGCTTCTGCTCTTAAGTCTTTGATACCTGATCTACTGAAATACTTGTTGGAAATAAAACCAAATTATTTTCTTGATAGACACAAAAGGTGCAGATGTATGACATGCTCCTGGAAAGCACGCAGATCTGTAGCCAGTACAGACTAAACACAGGGCGCTTCTGAAGTGTGCTCTATAACTTGGATTTCAAGAATTTCCCTCTTCTTAAAATGGTACAAGTTCATTCAAGTGATTGAAATTTCAGAAAGAGACCAAGAGAAAACATTTATCCTGGAGCATTACTACCCACACAGGCATGAGGTAGGAGCTATCTAGACCATTTTGAGTTTGATGTGCTGGAGTGCAGCTTTGTTTTATAAAATTGAATTGATAAAATCTGTCCAAGTTCAAGGTACAATCAGTACAAAGCAAAAATTAATACGGAAGTCTCATTGAATAGTAAGAATAATCTTATGAAAACTAATGGAAAATATGTTTATAATATAGTAACATTTAAGGAATGTCCTTCTCCGTGTTTAAGACTCAATGTACATAAGTCAGGTAGATACATAAAAAAATAATCATAATAATAATAGTAATAAAGTTAAAACTGGGAACTCCTGGGTTCAGGGTACACCCTCCACCCAGAGGAGCAGTGTTAACAACACTTGTCAGTGCAGGAAAGGTTTGTCCCTCTCAGCTGTCCCAGGAGAGAGAAAGTTAACAGATTTCTGGAGGCCTGCTGAGCTCTTCCTGTGTTTGATGGTGGAAGAAATACAGGTATTTGACTTTCCATTCTTGACCCATCTCTCTCCTGAGTGGATTTTTGCACATGATCTTCCTGTCCAGGCCAGTCACAACTTGAATTTGGAAGTCAGCACTATTTTCACTCTTACTTCTCTGTGTATGAACTGCCCTGGATTTGAACCACCTTAGGCTCACAGGATCCAAGGGAAAGAGAGAGCTGACTGGTAACTCCAGGGTGAAATGGGTAAATAATCCAGGAGAGAGAGGAGAATAAGTTTGCCTAGAAAATTAAGTAGGCTTTTTGGAAGGAACGACTCTCAAGGTTCAGTCTCTCTCAGTGTTCAGAAGTCCTTATAACCCTTTACTTTGCCACAACTGCCCCAATAATCACCCGTGATCTGGCCAACCCTGCTGGTATTTTCATCCTCAAGCTATGGAGATGCTCTCACTTCAAAATTTACTGATGTTATCTAAGGCATATAGAGACTGCAAAAGGCTGGTGCCTTCAGGGAGCTCAAACACTCATTAACATTGCTGGATTTCTTCTGGTTTCTCTAGTAATGCAGAGGTAAAAAAGACAGGGTGAAATCTTAGCATCCCATCTAGGTTACAGGGGAAACAATTGGCATTTATGCTAGCAGTCATATTCATTCACAACTAAAGGTGTTTTCTGTGTACTTTGTACCAAATCCACCTCTGTTCTAGGGCCAAACCTCAGAAAAAAACATGCTAAGAAAATATATGGCTATTCTGGTTATTGGATAGCAAGACAGGAAGCAGTCTTGGGCTATGGTACCTTTCAGAATTTTCCCTCTAGCAGAGTGGAAACAACATTTTCATATTGTTGTTTCCAATATTGATTCCAAACAATATATTCAGATGACTTTGCCTGCCCTGGCAAAGTTCAGCCATTTAGAAACCAAAATCTAAGCAAATTAACAAAAGGAAGGAAAAATGAATTGATGCCATAGACTAAACTCAGAGTGAAACTGTAACTGTCAATGAGGTAAATACATGGATTTCCAATAAAAACCACATTTTTAACTGTGGTCTGGTTCAAATCACTGATAAAGGCAAATAGCCTTATATTTCATATTGTCGAAGGATACACAATCTTACAGACTTACATGATTCTTACTGTAGGCAACAGAACATAATTTTTGGGTTCTCAGTCATATTATTAGGCAGTGTGACATTTTCACTGAGTTTTGCTCTCATAGTTATAATTTCTCGCAGCGAGTATTTCTGTCCTTTACAGACAGACTATAATGCTTTGGAGCAAATCTGTTGTAGTTGGATTTCAGCTAACCTCCAAGTGGCCCAAAAGTCCTCTTCACAATGGGAAACCTCTCTCAGCCTCTCTGTCTATATAATTATATCTTGCTTTAAGGGATTTCTTAGTGTTTTGAAAAGCACTGAAGTTTCTCAGCATTATACCCAAGGAAAGAGTAAATGGCTCCTCTTGCATCTCTCACTGCTGCCACAGATCAGTGTTCCTGGGCATCAGTCTGGAGATGCAACAGTTGGTTGGTGGGACATAAAGGAATCAGTAACACTGTGTTGTTTTGATGGACACAATTGAGGATGCTTCCTATGTGCCTGTGTTGTGGTTTGACACTGGCCCAACACCAGGCACCCACGAAAGCCATTCACTCACCCTCTCCTGCCACAGCTGGGCAGCAGAGAGGGAAAAAAATTAATGAAAGCTTTATGAGTGAGATAAGGACCAAGAGAAAACACTTCAAAGGCAAAACAGGCTCAACTTAAGTTGCAAAGTGAATTTATTACTAACAGAATCAGAGGAGGAGAATGAGAAGTACAATAAGCCCTTAAAACACCTTCTCCCCCCCCTCCTCCCTCCTTCCCACCGACAGCACAGGGAGACAGGGCACGGGGGTTTGGTCAGTTCATCACCAAGTTTTTCACCATCCTCTGTGAGACCGTGGGGTCCCTCCCACGGGAGACAGTTCTCCGTGAACTTCTCCAGCACGGGTCCACTCTCACGAGCAGCAGCCAAACCGCACCTGCTGCAACGTG